>OY740776.1:11820625-12329256 GCA_963513935.1 Aphrophora alni
GTCTAAATTTTCAGACAACTATTAAGCTTTGTATACAGGGTATGCAGAAAGGCCGTCGTTAATTTCAAAATGGAAGATGTTTAAAAAGTGTAAGGCTATTTCAGTTTCTTCTTTCAGTTAAATCGTTCGTTTTTGCAACGATGAAGTCATCATTTAATCCACTAATTTAACGTAATTCCTTCCCTTTGACACCAGCCTATCTTGTGCAAACAGAGTTGCTCCTGTGTAATAACATCGAGCAAGAATCTAACCTAATTTACATTTACACGAGTTTCGATTCATCTACCGCGGTATTGTGCTGAGATAGCTTATTACCTTATTTGGTGTAATATATATTCATCTATCCAGGACACAGCAGCATTTCTTGCTTTACAGCGTGTATGACAAATTGTTTGCATTCAAATTGTGTCTCATATTATATGATACGTATAAAACTGATCAGCATTCTACTTTCTTAAACAGGCGGGGAAGGATTGTGATGTAATTTTTTTTTTCTTAACGTAGCCAAATAGAATTAAAAATACATTTGGCAACACTGTCTCGAAGGCTTATACATTGTGTTTACCCAGTGTGGAGTAAGTTTGGTTAAAATTTCAACCTGTTTGTTTCATTCCATCGGGAAACCGAAATAGTTCTTTTCGACAAATCATCCGTTCGTCGTTTCTCATCAGTGTGTAAGTTAGCTACCACAGAAATGTTGATGATGAAATTTCGTAGAGTGCGCTCATGTAGAACCTTATTAAAATTTAGAAAAATCGAATTTAAAATGTCAATATGGCGGCAAATTAAACATTTTTTTGTTTATATCTCGTGTGTTATTCAAACTATAATACACTGAATTAGATAAAAATTTGCAGATTCCAATTCTGCTTGTAACGCTACCTATGATGGCAAAGAGTGAAGTTATTGTCAATAATGTAATTTTGTAACTTGACGTCCTACAAAATGTAATATTCGTATAGTTACGAGATTCAGGAGGGTCGAGCGTATTGTGACTCCTCCAGCTTCTAACCCTGCCAAGGTCGTGACACTGAGACGAGCGTATTGTGACTCCTCCAGCTTCTAACATTGCCAAGGTCGTGACACTGAGACGACGTATTGTGACTCCTCCAGCTTCTAACCCTGCCAAGGTCGAGACACTGACACGAGCCTATTGTGACTCCTCCAGCTTCTAACATTGCCAAGGTCGTGACACTGAGACGACGTATTGTGACTCCTCCAGCTTCTAACATTGCCAAGGTCGTGACACTGAGACGACGTATTGTGACTCCTCCAGCTTCTAACCCTGCCAAGGTCGAGACACTGACACGAGCCTATTGTGACTCCTCCAGCTTCTAACATTGCCAAGGTCGTGACACTGAGACGACGTATTGTGACTCCTCCAGCTTCTAACCCTGCCAAGGTCGAGACACTGACACGAGCCTATTGTGACTCCTCCAGCTTCTAACCCTGCCAAGGTCGTGACACTGAGACGAGCGTATTGTGACTCCTCCAGCTTCTAACCCTGCCAAGGTCGAGACACTGACACGAGCCTATTGTGACTCCTCCAGCTTCTAACCCTGCCAAGGTCGTGACACTGAGACGACGTATTGTGACTCCTCCAGCTTCTAACCCTGCCAAGGTCGAGACACTGACACGAGCCTATTGTGACTCCTCCAGCTTCTAACCCTGCCAAGGTATTGACACTGAGATGAGCGTATTGTGACTCCTCCAGCTTCTAACCCTGCCAAGGTAGAGACACTGACACGAGCGTATTGTGAATCCTCCAGCTTCTAACCCTGCTAAGGTCGAGACACTGACACGAGCGTATTGTGACTCCTCCAGCTTCTAACCCTGCTAAGGTTGAGACACTGATACGAGCGTATTGTGACTCCTCCAGCTTCTAACCCTGCCAAGGTCGAGACACTGACACGAGCCTATTGTGACTCCTCCAGCTTCTAACCCTGCTAAGGTCGTGACACTGACACGAGCGTATTGTGACTCCTCCAGCTTCTAACCCTGCCAAGGTCGAGACACTGACACGAGCCTATTGTGACTCCTCCAGCTTCTAACCCTGCTAAGGTAGAGACACTAACACGAGCGTATTGTGACTCCTCCAGCTTCTAACCCTGCTAAGGTCGTGACACTGGACGAGCGTATTGTGTCTCCTCCAGCTTCTAACCCTGCCAAGGTAGACACACTAACACGAGCGTATTGTGACTCCTCCAGCTTCTAACCCTGCTAAGGTCGAGACACTGACACGAGCGTATTGTGACTCCTCCAGCTTCTAACCCTGCTAAGGTCGAGACACTGAGACGAGCGTATTGTGACTCCTCCAGCTTCTAACCCTGCCAAGGTAGAGACACTAACACGAGCGTATTGTGACTCCTCCAGCTTCTAACCCTGCTAAGGTCGAGACACTGACACGAGCGTATTGTGACTCCTCCAGCTTCTAACCCTGCCAAGGTCGTGACACTGAGATGAGCGTATTGTGACTCCTCCAGCTTCTAACCCTGCCAAGGTAGAGACACTGACACGAGCGTATTGTGAATCCTCCAGCTTCTAACCCTGCTAAGGTCGAGACACTGACACGAGCGTATTGTGACTCCTCCAGCTTCTAACCCTGCTAAGGTTGAGACACTGATACGAGCGTATTGTGACTCCTCCAGCTTCTAACCCTGCCAAGGTCGAGACACTGACACGAGCCTATTGTGACTCCTCCAGCTTCTAACCCTGCTAAGGTCGAGACACTGATACGAGCGTATTGTGACTCCTCCAGCTTCTAACCCTGCTAAGGTCGAGACACTTATACGAGCGTATTGTGACTCCTCCAGCTTCTAACCCTGCCAAGGTCGAGACACTGACACGAGCCTATTGTGACTCCTCCAGCTTCTAACCCTGCTAAGGTCGTGACACTGACACGAGCGTATTGTGACTCCTCCAGCTTCTAACCCTGCCAAGGTCGTGACACTGACACGAGCCTATTGTGACTTCTCCAGCTTCTAACCCTGCCAAGGTCGTGACACTGAGATGAGCGTATTGTGACTCCTCCAGCTTCTAACCCTGCCAAGGTAGAGACACTGACACGAGCGTATTGTGAATCCTCCAGCTTCTAACCCTGCTAAGGTCGAGACACTGACACGAGCGTATTGTGACTCCTCCAGCTTCTAACCCTGCTAAGGTTGAGACACTGATACGAGCGTATTGTGACTCCTCCAGCTTCTAACCCTGCCAAGGTCGAGACACTGACACGAGCCTATTGTGACTCCTCCAGCTTCTAACCCTGCTAAGGTCGTGACACTGACACGAGCGTATTGTGACTCCTCCAGCTTCTAACCCTGCCAAGGTCGAGACACTGACACGAGCCTATTGTGACTCCTCCAGCTTCTAACCCTGCTAAGGTAGAGACACTAACACGAGCGTATTGTGACTCCTCCAGCTTCTAACCCTGCTAAGCTCGTGACACTGAGACGAGCGTATTGTGTCTCCTCCAGCTTCTAACCCTGCCAAGGTAGACACACTAACACGAGCGTATTGTGACTCCTCCAGCTTCTAACCCTGCTAAGGTCGAGACACTGACACGAGCGTATTGTGACTCCTCCAGCTTCTAACCCTGCTAAGGTCGAGACACTGAGACGAGCGTATTGTGACTCCTCCAGCTTCTAACCCTGCCAAGGTAGAGACACTAACACGAGCGTATTGTGACTCCTCCAGCTTCTAACCCTGCTAAGGTCGAGACACTGACACGAGCGTATTGTGACTCCTCCAGCTTCTAACCCTGCCAAGGTCGTGACACTGAGATGAGCGTATTGTGACTCCTCCAGCTTCTAACCCTGCCAAGGTAGAGACACTGACACGAGCGTATTGTGAATCCTCCAGCTTCTAACCCTGCTAAGGTCGAGACACTGACACGAGCGTATTGTGACTCCTCCAGCTTCTAACCCTGCTAAGGTTGAGACACTGATACGAGCGTATTGTGACTCCTCCAGCTTCTAACCCTGCCAAGGTCGAGACACTGACACGAGCCTATTGTGACTCCTCCAGCTTCTAACCCTGCTAAGGTCGAGACACTGATACGAGCGTATTGTGACTCCTCCAGCTTCTAACCCTGCTAAGGTCGAGACACTGATACGAGCGTATTGTGACTCCTCCAGCTTCTAACCCTGCCAAGGTCGAGACACTGACACGAGCCTATTGTGACTCCTCCAGCTTCTAACCCTGCTAAGGTCGTGACACTGACACGAGCGTATTGTGACTCCTCCAGCTTCTAACCCTGCCAAGGTCGTGACACTGACACGAGCCTATTGTGACTTCTCCAGCTTCTAACCCTGCCAAGGTCGTGACACTGAGATGAGCGTATTGTGACTCCTCCAGCTTCTAACCCTGCCAAGGTAGAGACACTGACACGAGCGTATTGTGAATCCTCCAGCTTCTAACCCTGCTAAGGTCGAGACACTGACACGAGCGTATTGTGACTCCTCCAGCTTCTAACCCTGCTAAGGTTGAGACACTGATACGAGCGTATTGTGACTCCTCCAGCTTCTAACCCTGCCAAGGTCGAGACACTGACACGAGCGTATTGTGTCTCCTCCAGCTTCTAACCCTGCTAAGGTCGTGACACTGACACGAGCGTATTGTGACTCCTCCAGCTTCTAACCCTGCCAAGGTCGAGACACTGACACGAGCCTATTGTGACTCCTCCAGCTTCTAACCCTGCTAAGGTAGAGACACTAACACGAGCGTATTGTGACTCCTCCAGCTTCTAACCCTGCTAAGGTCGTGACACTGAGACGAGCGTATTGTGTCTCCTCCAGCTTCTAACCCTGCCAAGGTAGACACACTAACACGAGCGTATTGTGACTCCTCCAGCTTCTAACCCTGCTAAGGTCGAGACACTGACACGAGCGTATTGTGACTCCTCCAGCTTCTAACCCTGCTAAGGTCGAGACACTGAGACGAGCGTATTGTGACTCCTCCAGCTTCTAACCCTGCCAAGGTAGAGACACTAACACGAGCGTATTGTGACTCCTCCAGCTTCTAACCCTGCTAAGGTCGAGACACTGACACGAGCGTATTGTGACTCCTCCAGCTTCTAACCCTGCCAAGGTCGTGACACTGAGATGAGCGTATTGTGACTCCTCCAGCTTCTAACCCTGCCAAGGTAGAGACACTGACACGAGCGTATTGTGAATCCTCCAGCTTCTAACCCTGCTAAGGTCGAGACACTGACACGAGCGTATTGTGACTCCTCCAGCTTCTAACCCTGCTAAGGTTGAGACACTGATACGAGCGTATTGTGACTCCTCCAGCTTCTAACCCTGCCAAGGTCGAGACACTGACACGAGCCTATTGTGACTCCTCCAGCTTCTAACCCTGCTAAGGTCGAGACACTGATACGAGCGTATTGTGACTCCTCCAGCTTCTAACCCTGCTAAGGTTGAGACACTGATACGAGCGTATTGTGACTCCTCCAGCTTCTAACCCTGCCAAGGTCGAGACACTGACACGAGCCTATTGTGACTCCTCCAGCTTCTAACCCTGCTAAGGTCGTGACACTGACACGAGCGTATTGTGACTCCTCCAGCTTCTAACCCTGCCAAGGTCGAGACACTGACACGAGCCTATTGTGACTCCTCAAGCTTCTAACCCTGCTAAGGTAGAGACACTAACACGAGCGTATTGTGACTCCTCCAGCTTCTAACCCTGCTAAGGTCGTGACACTGAGACGAGCGTATTGTGTCTCCTCCAGCTTCTAACCCTGCCAAGGTAGACACACTAACACGAGCGTATTGTGACTCCTCCAGCTTCTAACCCTGCTAAGGTCGAGACACTGACACGAGCGTATTGTGACTCCTCCAGCTTCTAACCCTGCTAAGGTCGAGACACTGAGACGAGCGTATTGTGACTCCTCCAGCTTCTAACCCTGCCAAGGTAGAGACACTAACACGAGCGTATTGTGACTCCTCCAGCTTCTAACCCTGCTAAGGTCGAGACACTGACACGAGCGTATTGTGACTCCTCCAGCTTCTAACCCTGCCAAGGTCGTGACACTGAGATGAGCGTATTGTGACTCCTCCAGCTTCTAACCCTGCCAAGGTAGAGACACTGACACGAGCGTATTGTGAATCCTCCAGCTTCTAACCCTGCTAAGGTCGAGACACTGACACGAGCGTATTGTGACTCCTCCAGCTTCTAACCCTGCTAAGGTTGAGACACTGATACGAGCGTATTGTGACTCCTCCAGCTTCTAACCCTGCCAAGGTCGAGACACTGACACGAGCCTATTGTGACTCCTCCAGCTTCTAACCCTGCTAAGGTCGAGACACTGATACGAGCGTATTGTGACTCCTCCAGCTTCTAACCCTGCTAAGGTCGAGACACTGATACGAGCGTATTGTGACTCCTCCAGCTTCTAACCCTGCCAAGGTCGAGACACTGACACGAGCCTATTGTGACTCCTCCAGCTTCTAACCCTGCTAAGGTCGTGACACTGACACGAGCGTATTGTGACTCCTCCAGCTTCTAACCCTGCCAAGGTCGTGACACTGACACGAGCGTAGCGCGTGGAAACGTTGGTAATATACCGCGTGTTAAATAAGTCCCGGGACGGCTTAATATTTTTTTAACTATTACAGATAGAGCTTCAAAGCTTTGCACATTGTAATGGACACCAAAATTTATTTTAGTACGTATTCTGTGGGCCGCTACCTTTCCAGAGGTACGGCCCACAAGGAGTAAGTAGGAAGTCTTAAATGAGGGCATTGGTCGGGTTGTACATTAAACAAACCCGACCTCAAAAGATTCATCGTAGCTAAAATAACGTGGATAAAATCCTAGCTAAAATAAAAAGTTCATATTAAATCAAACAAGGAAAATGGATTAACCATGATAGGCCTAAAAGACAAAATTGTTTGTGACTGATAGTGGGTATTACCGCAAACAGGAAACATACTTGCTTTAGATGCAACAATCATCAATTCCTCTAGTTTTGTCTGTGAATGAGTAATCAATTTTTTTTCCTTCATATTTTGTATAATACCTACACCGGATTCTTTACAAAAACTTAACATGTTTTGATATGTCACATGATACCTGTATACAATGTGTTTAATAAAATCACTCCCCCCGCAACTTAGCTTTTGTATAAAATCAAACAGAACCAAACCATTCAACCTAAAGTTTATTATGATTGTTTGAAATTTTGTCTCTCTCCCTAAAATAGTTCAATGTTAAATAGTACTCAAAATGTTCAAACTAGAACTCGCGTCTTGTGACATATCAAATTAAAGGGCATAAAAGGACAAAATTAATGACGCTCGTGTAATATTGTTTACACGAAAATCCCCAACGAAAATCGGGGCACAAAATGATTTTGAGATTTTAAAATTATAAAATCGCTAATTATGAGAAATCAGAAAATAATTTTAAAATATTTACTCTACTAATCTGAGAGAAATTTTCGACGTTGAACTGAATTTTACTTCTCACCTCAAAGTGTGGTACTTTTGGGTACATTTAAAATATAAAAAAAAGAACCACATCATGTGAGGTATCAAATTAAAGCGCTTTTTAAGACAAAACTAATGAATGGCATACGAAATTTCGCTTTAAAACATATTATTTTAAATTGTGGATATTTTCAAAAAAAATTCATTCGATTTTTACATTTAGTACGAAAAAGTTTCATATTCATCGTTGTTCCGAATTAATATTTATGATTTTGTCAAAACTTAAAAATACTTTTGATACGTTATCTCAAATAAATTTAATGCCGCCATTTTGGTTAGCGTCATCCAAAAATAATAAATTCGTAGGCACCATTAATTTCATCTTTTTATGCCCTTTAATTTGACATGTCACAAGATTCTAATTCGAAAAATGTGAGTACCGCAAAAATTCCCCAATTTTAAGGAAAAGGACAAAATTCCAAACTATCAGAAAAGAAACTTCATGTGACCGAACATGTTTTGTTCAATGGTTTGGCGCTATTTAAATTTCATACAAACGTTAAGGTCGGATTGAGGGACTTTACTAACACACTGTATAACTCATGTACAGAACAGTGAAATACCCTCAGGGGCTTACTTTAGTGAGTACAAGCTGGACAATCCCGAAGGGGGATAGCTGGATCTACACTTTTCTCTATGTGGTATTGGGTTAGATCCCTCTCTTTCATCCTAGCTATCCGGTCCCTCTTGTTCTGTTCCGATGCGACGCTATTAAAAGTATTCGAGGGCTAGAGGTCTTTATTTTATATTCTATTCTTCTATTTTTTATAAGGCGATGATGACTGAGAGGGTTTTCCCTCAAAACATTTTTGTAAACAATTAAATAAACGAAGATTAGGAAACTGCTGTATTTTAAATGAGGGTGCTTTATGGATGTTTCTTTGGTTTGTAAGTCAACGGTAATAAATTGACTTTCTCTGCCATGCAACTTTAATCCTTGAGGTCTGACCTCCCTCCCTCTCTCTCTTCTCCCACCTTGACAACCACGAGACAAAGCTGAGGTCCAGGTCAGCTTAAAATTTCTTGTACGAAACCACAAAGGTTTTAATCAGTATAATTAATGAGGTAATTATAAATCTATAGCTCAGTTTCAGTTGTTTTTCTGTGAATACACCTGAAACTATAAATATCCAATTATATTCACAGGCGTAAATTGGTTATTTTTGGTTTTATTGGAGCATATTGTTTTTATAACATATATTTTGACGTTTTGTTTAACCAATTGTAGTTTGCCTGTATAATATCTTAATTATGACAGAGACTATATATAACTTCCGAAAAAAAAATTCGTGATTTGGCGAACAATACCAACTTCCGAAAAAAAAATTCGTGATTTGGCGAACAATACCTTCTGCTTGGATCCGTAGGAGTTATATTTGAGAAAAATGTTATCAAAATCGTGATTCCGATTTTGAAAAAAAAATGCAAATTTCATGTTTTCCTCGTTATAACTATACTCAATTTCTAATTTTAAATTATTCAAAAATTAAAGGGAGATAAGGCTAAATAACCAAATTTGATAAGTTACCAACACGTTTGGGCTGTAGAACACTGGATAGATATAATTTCAAAAACTAAGTCCGTGAACAGCAAGATTTCTTGTTCTATTAGACAACTTTTGTTTATACTAGGAGGTATACATACAAAAGTCAAAGTCATGTGTTGACAGAGAATTGTTATCCTATACAGAATTACTTCGGAATACTAATTCATGTATTCAGATAGGCAAAACGTGTTGGAAAATGTAAAGGGGCGGAATAGGCAATATGAGTACTGTACTTGATTAGAGGAAATGTAAAGGGGCGGAATAGGCAATATGAGTACTGTACTTGATTAGTTAAAGGAAATGTAAAGAGGCGGAATAGGCAATATGAGTACTGTACTTGGTTAGTTAAAGGAAATGTAAAGGGGCGGAATAGGCAATATGAGTACTGTACTTGATTAGTTAAAGGAAATGTAAAAGGGGCGGAATAGGCAATATGAGTACTGTACTTGGTTAGTTAAAGGAAATGTAAAGAGGCGGAATAGGCAATATGAGTACTGTACTTGGTTAGTTAAAGGAAATGTAAAGGGGCGGAATAGGCAATATGAGTACTGTACTTGATTAGAGGAAATGTAAAGGGGCAGAATAAATATGAGTACTGTACTTGATTAGTTAAAGAAATGTAAAGGGGCGGAATAGGCAATATGAGTACTGTACTTGGTTAGTTAAAGGAAATGTAAAGGGGCGGAATAGGCAATATGAGTACTGTACTTGATTAGTTAAAGGAAATGTAAAGGGGCGGAATAGGCAATATGAGTACTGTACTTGGTTAGTTAAAGGAATGTAAAGAGGCGGAATAGGCAATATGAGTACTGTACTTGGTTAGTTAAAGGAAATGTAAAGGGGCGGAATAGGCAATATGAGTACTGTACTTGGTTAGTTAAAGGAAATGTAAAGAGGCGGAATAGGCAATATGAGTACTGTACTTGGTTAGTTAAAGGAAATGTAAAGGGGCGGAATAGGCAATATGAGTACTGTACTTGATTAGGTTAAAGGAAATGTAAAGAGGCGGAATAGGCAATATGAGTACTGTACTTGATTAGAGGAAATGTAAAGGGGCGGAATAGGCAATATGAGTACTGTACTTGATTAGTTAAAGGAAATGTAAAGAGGCGGAATAGGCAATATGAGTACTGTACTTGATTAGTTAAAGGAAATGTAAAGAGGCGGAATAGGCAATATGAGTACTGTACTTGATTAGAGGAAATGTAAAGGGCGGAATAGGCAATATGAGTACTGTACTTGATTAGTTAAAGGAAATGTAAAGGGGCGGAATAGGCAATATGAGTACTGTACTTGATTAGTTAAAGGAAATGTAAAGAGGCGGAATAGGCAATATGAGTACTGTACTTGATTAGAGGAAATGTAAAGGGGCAAAATAGGCAATATGAGTACTGTACTTGGTTAGTTAAAGGAAATGTAAAGGGGCGGAATAGGCAATATGAGTACTGTACTTGATTAGAGGAAATGTAAAGGGGCAGAAATAAATATGAGTACTGTACTTGATTAGAGGAAATGTAAAGGGGCAGAATACGCAATATGAGTACTGTACTTGATTAGTTAAAGGAAATGTAAAGGGCGGAATAGGCAATATGAGTACTGTACTTGATTAGAGGAAATGTAAAGGGCAAAATAGGCAATATGAGTACTGTACTTGATTAGAGGAAATGTAAAGGGGCGGAATAGGCAATATGAGTAACTGTACTTGATTAGAGGAAATGTAAAGGGGCAAAATAGGCAATATGAGTACTGTACTTGATTAGAGGAAAAGTAAAGGGGCAGAATAGCAATATGAGTACTGTACTTGATTAGTTAAAGGAAATGTAAAGGGGCGGAATAGGCAATATGAGTACTGTACTTGATTAGAGGAAATGTAAAGGGGCAAAATAGGCAATATGAGTACTGTACTTGATTAGAGGAAATGTAAAGGGGCGGAATAGGCAATATGAGTACTGTACTTGATTAGAGGAAATGTAAAGGGGCAAAATAGGCAATATGAGTACTGTACTTGGATTAGAGGAAATGTAAAGGGGCAAAATAGGCAATATGAGTACTGTACTTGATTAGAGGAAATGTTAAAGGGGCAAAATAGGCAATATGAGTACTGTACTTGATTAGAGGAAATGTAAAAGGTTAATAAAATAGGCAATATGAGTACTTGATTAGTTGAGGAAAATGTAAAGGGCAGAATAGGCAATATGAGTACCGATTATTAAATGGTGTGGGAAAAAGCAGTATAATTTCTGTCTCACATTGAGAATGCAGTTGTACTATCAGTCAGGCCAAAAACATCAGACACTATCGGCACAACAATGTGTGACATGCACTTGGTAGATCAGCTGTTTTGTCTCTAGCTGATGTATGCTATACGTGGTTTTTTTTAAAATTTTCTTTATACAATTGAACGATTAAGGAAGTCTGTGTTTTCATTGGATATGGTTAAAATCATATGAGTAAGAAATTTTACCTTGTGTGTTGGGTTTATTTAATATCAAGCGTTTAAATTAGTAATAGGAATGGACGAATTTAAAGTAAGGTTATGGTAAAAGTGATTTTAAAATAATTTAAATAAACATTTTGAAGTAATAACAAATTAATTTCTCTGTAATACATCTCGATTTTATTTAATCAAATTTTCTAATACAATTTTTTTTTCCTGAAATGATTATGTTGGAAATATTTTAAGTTTTGTGTTTTTAGTTGTTGGTTGTTACAGCTTCTAAAAACTTTTTCGTATAACTTCAATTGTTCGCCATTATTGACATTATTTCGGATGTTTATATCTCTATTATTTTCAGGCAAAATTTAAAATGTCTTAGTTTTACAAATGTTTTCGTTTTGTTATTTGTATAAAAAGTAAAAAACTAGTTTGATTTAATGAAATTTATTTTTAAAAAAAAATAACTAAAAAAGGTCTCCGATTTCGATAATTTTTTATGTTTTGAATGTGTGTATTATTTTGTATTTGTATTTCTAAATAAATTATATTTACTAACGTAAAAATCAGTTTTTCTACGATCGATGGAAGCTTTTGAAATCGAACGTAACGCCGGCAGGACAGAGGACACAACCCTCTTGACAGTGCAGTTGATGTTTTTACTCAGTGTAGTAGCGCTCAAACTCCTATTTGAAATATATTGCTTACGGATTTTTCGAACTTGAAATCTACTACAAGACCATAGTATGCACATCTTTTCCAACACGTGTTTTCTTTTAATTAGTACATGAAGAATGTAGCCAGATGTTTTCAGAAATGTTTATAACGGGGTTTAACTATAATTGGCGGATCCACCTGAACTGAAGTAGGAGGGAGATTATCAGTTTAGTTTTATAATTTTAATTTAATTTTGTTTAGAACCCTCCGGTGATTGGTAATTTGGTTACCGAAATGCACATAAGGGAACTATAATAATTTTTATTAAAAAACTAATAATTTTTGTCTAAACGTTTTTGTATTGTGTTATTTGTACCTAACTTGTGGTAGAGGACCTAGTGATTACAATTTTAATGTGTGTTTATGACACTTTAGATATTTTAAAACACAGGTTTCCACCAATTCTCGTGGTGAAACTTCCAACATCATAGCGTCAATACAGGGTGTTCCACGTATATTGTTTTTTTTTTTAACAGTTATTCTGGACGTAAGTAACTCTACACAAAGGAAACTTTGAAGGTATGTTCTTAAAGATCTGATAAGTAAAATACGCATATTAAACTTTTATTTTTTAACAAAACAACATGGTGGGTTTATAAATCATTTGTTCGTGAATTACATTGGCCTATTAAAACAGCAACCTCAGGGTTAACTGTGAGTACAGACTTGACGATACCGAGGCACTCTAACTGGGTCTACACCTTTTCTCGTGTAGTCTTAAGTTAATCTCTCTCTCTCTCTCTCTCTCTCTCTCTCTCTCTCTCTCTCTCTCTCTCTCTCTCTCTCTCTCTCTCTCTCTCTCTCTCTCTCTCTCTCTCTCTCTCTCTCTCTCTCTCTCTCTCTCTCTCTCTCTCTCTCTCTCTCTCTCTCTCTCTCTCTCTCTCTCTCTCTCTCTCTCTCTCTCTCTCTCTCTCTCACTCTCTCTCTCTCTCTCATCTATCCTATCAGATCTGTCGTGACAAACTTCTTGTTTTTGTCGACCCTGACTAGTATTCGAAGTCTAGGGGGGGGGACGGGGTGTCTTTATTTTATGTTCTTTCTTCTCTAAAGGGGACAATGGCCGAGAGGTTTTTCCTCTTTTACATCAAGGGGGAGAACAGCATTCATGTTATTTGTAATAATGTCATATATTAATGTTGCAATATTAAAACAATAATATTGCTAAATATTAAGTTATATATGAATCATTATTTAAACGTTTTCTTAAAGGGGTGCTCAGTCTTGTTACGTTATCATCATTGCGGAGATATCGACGGACACCAGTTTCAATATGAAGCTTTAAAGCGTAAGAAAATATAAATTAAATGTTGTAATAATGACGGTTTGCTGAATTAGTAGTACATTTATTTATTTTATAATTGTTATGTGCAGTTTAAGTAGCTGTGCCTCAGACCCAATTGTGATTTGTGTCACAGTGTGCGTTATTTGTCATATTTCTATTTCTATTAAATAATAAGTAAACTTGTCAATTGATTTGTCTATTAAATAATAATAGTATATTTTCTTGGTTTCCATGGATACAAGTGAACATAATTCAAAAATGTGTTGGTGTGAGACTAGTTTTGATTGTTGTAGACAATCGCCGAGAAATTGTATTATTAGTTTTTTGTCGATAACTTGGTTATCCTTTGACCAACAGAAAAAGTAAAAAACCCATTTTGTTTGTCGTTAGAAAAGAAAAATATTTTGTCTCTTGTATGTTTTTTGGTAATAGTTTATTTTGGCAGCAACACATCGCACACATTTAAAATTATTTAACTGAGAGAGTTATTGCTTAGTTTATTTTGGTATATGACAGCAATATATCATACATTAAAAATGATTTTAATTGAGAAAGTTATTGCTTAGTTTATTTTGGTACATAGCAGCAACACATCACATACATTTAAAATTATTTAACAGAGAGTGTTATTGCTTAGTTTATTTTGGTATATGACAGCAATATATCATACATTAAAAATGATTTTAATTGAGAAAGTTATTGCTTAGTTTATTTTGGTACATAGCAGCAACACATCACATACATTTAAAATTATTTAACAGAGAGTGTTATTGCTTAGTTTATTTTGGTATATGACAGCAATATATCATACATTAAAAATGATTTTAATTGAGAAAGTTATTGCTTAGTTTATTTTGGTACATGACAGCAATACATCATATACATTAAATAGATTTTAACTGAGAGTTATTGCTTAGTTTATTTTGGTACATGACAGCAACACATCACATACATTTAAAATTATTTAACTGAGAGAGTTATTGCTTAGTTTATTTTGGTATATGACAGCAACACATCATATACATTAAATAGATTTTAACTGAGAGTTATTGCTTAGTTTATTTTGGTACATGACAGCAACACATCACATACATTAAATAGATTTTAACTGAGAGTTATTGCTTAGTTTATTTTGGTACATGACAGCAACACATCACATACATTAAATAGATTTTAACTGAGAGAGTTATTGCTTAGTTTATTTTGGTACATGACAGCAACACATCATATACATTAAATAGATTTTAACTGAGAGTTATCGCTTAGTTTATTTTGGTACATGACAGCAACACATCACATACATTAAATAGATTTTAACTGAGAGTTATCGCTTAGTTTATTTTGGTACATGACAGCAACACATCACATACATTAAATAGATTTTAACTGAGAGTTATTGCTTAGTTTATTTTGGTACATGACAGCAACACATCACATACATTAAATAGATTTTAACTGAGAGAGTTATTGCTTAGTTTATTTTGGTACATGACAGCAACACATCACATACATTAAATAGATTTTAACTGAGAGTTATTGCTTAGTTTATTTTGGTACATGACAGCAACACATCACATACATTAAATAGATTTTAACTGAGAGTTATTGCTTAGTTTATTTTGGTACATGACAGCAACACATCACATAGATAAAATAGATTTTAACTGAAAAAGTTATTGCCAAATTATTCCTGAAGCATAATATTTTGTTACAGTACTTGAAATTTTGTCCACGAGTTTGTCAATAACTCTTCACTCCCGGTTATCATTTTCTATCCCCAATTAAAAAAAACAAACAAACTATATTTGCTGTTGGATGTGAACGTCAGGGGTAGAGTAGGCAATTTGAGTACATCACTCAAGTGTCTTCTTGGTTGAGAGGCTTCAGGCGGGATTCAAATAATCAAGGATTCGCCCTGAAAGTTATAGGTTCGAATTCCAGATAGACACAAGGTTTTTTCCCGTGCAGTTTAGTTAGGGGTAAAGCAGATTTCAGTACCGTGGACAATTTTGTGTTTTTTTACCGCAACTTACGAATCGGCACTTTTAAAAAGATGGCGACCAATAAATTTTATTGGTCTCTTTAGAGGATCCACTTGAGCAAAATTTGTTCATAATCGTTACACCCCATTTTGAAAAAAGTCGTACTTTTTTGTTGTTTGTCATAACCACTTTCTCAATTTATGAGGTTTTCTAGATATACTTACATACTAAATTTCGTTCACAGGATTCAGCTGTAGAGCACTGAACAAACACCTGACTGACATTACTCAAATCTATGTCTTTGGATTTAGGGGCCTCAAAAAACAATATCGATTTTTTTGATCCATCACAGAACTTTCATTATATGTTAGAAATTGAAAAGGGACTAAAAATGGCCGACAAAATAAAAATAAACATATTGCATTGTAATAGAATACATTGCATGTGGGGAATTATATTTAAGGCGTGGGGTAGGCAATGTGCACAATAATTAAATAACAGTGTGTTCTGGTAGTCGAGCTGTTTAATTGCAGGCGTTCTGGTCCCATTTTTTATAAATACAATCTTGAATAGTCGTTTCAAATATTTAAACAGCCGCCAATTTATTAGATAGGAGCAAGATATCGACCTCTAGTTTGTACAGTTGTGTTTTACTAAATAAGACCTTTAACATGAGGGTCGCTCGATGGGGGTTTCCATTTAAGATTATTGATTCCCTCCCCCCAACTCACATTTTTGAGGAACAAGTAAAAATGTCCCTTTTGCCAAAAAGTAGTTTTTTTATCACCAGAAGGCACATATAAGATATATTTTTTGGTTTTCAAGTTTTTGAACTGATCCGGGACTTTTGGGACACATTGTATAACTAAGGACTTATACCATTCACTTGTACATAAAAGAGCCTCTTTTAATTCTATAGTTCACTGTTTAATCAACTAACTCATGTCTAAAGAAAACTACGACCAACTTCAAATAAATTTATGGTATAGTAATACATGATTATCCAAAAGTAATAATACATATCATAACAAAGAAAACAAAAGAAAATTAAGGAATCGAGATGTACTCTTGTAAACAGCAAGTCGGCAATTATTCGAAAGCGCTTATGATTCTTTTTTCTTTCGTTGCTATCAGTGCGTCTGTTGATGGACATCGATTCGAATATAGGTCAAATTTTGACCATTATTAATGTTATTTGCGTTTACTTTTTCGTTTTGGGGTACACATTTTCATGTTATGTGCATTTCAACAATTTGTAATGGTTTTGCAAATAAAATCATTTTGGTGAAAACGTATCATTTAATTTGTTATTCCGACATTTTGTTTTGATTGCATGTTAAAACAAATGAAATGAAAATATTTGTAGAGTGTTCCATATGTCTGGATATTAATTAATAAAATACCGATCTCTTCGTTGGACATCCTATACATTTTCTCCTTTTACTAAAATGTTGTTGAAATCAATTACACCGTCTTAGAGAAATACGAACGTTTACTATGGCGGGTAGGTTTCATTTCCTTCTTTTAACTAAAACTGCAGAATCGATAGTTTTGGAGAGTTGTGATAGATGTTTTATATTTGCCCTTAAGATAGATGTACCAAAATTACTGGAGCCAATTTTTTGAAAATGGAAATTTTACTTTGCCACATATATTTAGTATGGAGAAAGTTATGGATCAAAAAATTGATAACAGATTTTTAATGTCCCCTGAATCAAAAACAAATCGGTTTTTGGAATGATGCCCGTATGTCTGTCTAAAGTGCAATGCTCTTTTTCCCAAACTGTACTATGTATTGATCAAATATTAAGGGACCTAAAACCGTCGGAAATATCACGTAACTTTAAAAAGATTCATAATATCTTCTTTAAAAAATAGGTTTACAGTGTTCATTAAAGTCTGCTCCTGCAATTAGTCAAGTGAAGCAAGTTTACGTCATTATTTAAATATAGGCTATAAATACTTTTCAAAACTACTTTTAGTGTTTGTTTTTTTTACAACTACAGAAATTACTTTTTGGCAACGATTACTATTTGCTTTATGTAATAGATTAGTGAGATTGTTTGTATAATGTTTTTGCACCGTATTTTTTTAATCTTTATTGCAACTTCCTCCTCGAAATTGTGAGAAAATTAGTGCGTTATTTTTTTGTTCCTAAAGTGTACTAAAGTATTGTACAATTTGAATGAAAGACAATCTAGAGGCAAGGGTCACTGGGAAACAATTAAGAGAGTTAGTGGTGTTAGAGAGAGAAATACTTTAACAGAAAATATATGAGGGTAAGTTGGCAGAGCGTATTAATGACGGCTTTATGTCGAGCTGTATTTTGTGGTTTTAGGGGGGGGCTTGTAGTATTGAAGATGTAGCTATTGCGAGTTCCCTCGTCGACACCCAAGAATATGTTCTCTCCACTGATCTTAACAATAGGAGTAATGGAGCAGCAGCGGTACCAACCCCTATTTTTATTACTTTTTTTACATATATGTTGTGTAAAGTATACAGACTTGGGGAGATATTAGTTAGGAGTCTTATATTATAAGGGAGGATTATTTATTTAGGAACTTATAACAATTTGAAAGCGTACTTATACTAAGGTTAAACTTGTTATGTCATCCAAGAATATGTACTCTCCACTGATCTTACCTATAGAAGTAATGTAGCAGCAGTCGTACCAACCCTTATTTTTATTACTTTTTTTACATATATGTCGTGTAAAGTATACAGTTTGGGGGCGTTATTTAGGGGCCTTATATTATAAAGGGGGATTATTTATTTAGGAACTTATAACAATTTGAAAGCGTACTTATACTAAGGTTAAACTTGTTATGTCATCTAAGAATATGTTCTCTCCACTGATCTTAACAATAGGAGTAATGGAGCAGCAGCGGTACCAACCCCTATTTTTATTACTTTTTTTACATATATGTTGTGTAAAGTATACAGACTTGGGGAGATATTAGTTAGGAGTCTTATATTATAAGGGAGGTTTATTTATTTAGGAACTTATAACAATTTGAAAGCGTACTTATACTAAGGTTAAACTTGTTATGTCATCTAAGAATATGTTCTCTCCACTGATCTTAACAATAGGAGTAATGGAGCAGCAGCGGTACCAACCCCTATTTTTATTACTTTTTTTACATATATGTTGTGTAAAGTATACAGACTTGGGGAGATATTAGTTAGGAGTCTTATATTATAAGGGAGGATTATTTATTTAGGAACTTATAACAATTTGAAAGCGTACTTATACTAAGGTTAAACTTGTTATGTCATCTAAGAATATGTTCTCTCCACTGATCTTACCAATAGGAGTAATGGAGCAGCAGTCGTACCAACCCCTATCTTTATTACTTTTTTTACATATATTTCGTGTAAAGTATACAGTCTTGGGGGGTGTTATTTAATAACCTTATATTATAAGGGAGGATTATTTATTTAGGAACTTATAACAATTTGAAAGCGTACTTATACTAAGGTTAAACTTGTAATGTCATCCAAGAAAATGTACTCTCCATTGATCTTACCTATAGGAGTAATGTAGCAGCAGTCTTACCAACCCCTATCTTTATTACTTTTTTTACATATATTTCGTGTAAAGTATACAGTCTTGGGGGGGTGTTATTTAATAGCCTTATATTATAAGGGAGGATTATTTATTCAGGTACTTATAACAATTTGAAAGCGTATTTATACTAAGGTTTAACTTGTTATGTCATCCAAGAATATGTACTCTCCACTGATCTTACCTATAGAAGTAATGCAGCAGCAGTCGTACCAACCCCTATTTTTATTATCTTTTTACATATATTTCGTGTAAAGTATACAGTCTTGGGGGGGGGTGTTATTTAATAGCCTTATATTATAAGGGAGGATTATTTATTCAGGTACTTATAAGAATTTGAAAGCGTACTTACACTAAGGTTAAACTTGTTATATCATCCAAGACTATGTACTCTCCACTGATCTTACCTATAGAAGTAATGCAGCAGCAGTCGTACCAACCCCTATTTTAATTACTTTTTTTACATATATTTTGTGTAAAGTATACAGACTTGGGGAGATATTAGTTAGGAGTCTTATATTATAAGGGAGGATTATTTATTTAGGAACTTATAACAATTTGAAAGCGTACTTATACTAAAGTTAAACTTGTTATTTCATCCAAGAATATGTACTCTCCACTGATCTTACCAATAGGAGTAATGCAGCAGCAGTCGTACCAACCCCTATTTTAATTACTTTTTTTACATATATTTTGTGTAAAGTATACAGACTTGGGGAGATATTAGTTAGGAGTCTTATATTATAAGGGAGGATTATTTATTTAGGAACTTATAACAATTTGAAAGCGTACTTATACTAAAGTTAAACTTGTTATTTCATCCAAGAATATGTACTCTCCACTGATCTTACCAATAGGAGTAATGTCGCAGCAGTCGTACCAACCCCTATTTTTATTACGTTTTTTACATATATGTCGTGTAAAGTATACAGACTGGGGGGGGGTGTTATTTAGGGGCCTTATATTATAAAGGGGGATTATTTATTTAGGAACTTATAACAATTTGAAAGCGTACTTATAATAAGGTTAAACTTGTTATGTCATCCAAGAATATGTACTCTCCACTGATCTTACCTATAGAGTAATGCAGCAGCAGTCGTACCAACCCCTATTTTTATTACTTTTTACATATATGTTGTGTAAAGTGTACAGACTGGGAGGGGGTATTGGTTTGGGGCCCTAATTTATAAGAGGGGATTATTTATTTAGGAACTTATGACAATTTGTAAGCGTACTTACACTAAGGTTAAACTTGTTATGACACCAAAGATTCAATAGTTGACCCAAATGGTTCACTCACAGCTATTGCCTTGACATTGAGCTAATTAACAACACTGCTCAGCTTTAATGCACGCCAAATCAAAATAACAAAACCAACTTTGCACATTTTACTTTATAATTTACAAGCAAACGGCGCGCCGCGGCGGTCGAACGTGTTACATGGATTAAAGCTATGTCTTCGGATATTACGTAACCAATTTATTATTTCGGTAAATTAACTTGTGCGCTTATTAATGAAGCCCTGGGCCTCTAGACCCTTCTGAACTGTGGTTAGCCAACCATTTTAGGAGAAACAGAGGAACCATGAAAACAAACACAAAGAAAACTGCTCTGGCCTATCTCAGCACACTGAGAAGTACAGCATCCTAAAGGTAGAAATGTGTCTGGGGTGGAGAGGAGAAGAGTTGCCCCCACACTTTGTTGCGTTTACTTTCAGCGGTACAACCCCAAAAAAGTAGACCTCAAATGCTTCTGTGTAAACGCCTACCTTTCTTTCGTTAATTTTATCGGTGTAAATAAGTATAAAACGTTTACAAAAATCTGTCACGAAGTTGTAACTTTAGGAATTAAATGTAGCTAAGCAGTCATTTGTGTAGCTAGTTATCGTGGAATGGGTTGTACCGTCAAGTCAGGCTAGGGAAGCAAGTAGAAGGAAGGACACGCCCCTTACACCAGACACAATCCTAGTCAGAGGCTACAGTATACTTGATTGCACGCAATTTTCAATTCTGTAGACATGCGCAGTTCCTCCGCTACTATTTTCCATGCCGGAAATAAGTGGCGGTGAATTTGAAACCACCACAGTCATATAAAGATGTGATGGTTCAAAAATAGAAAGTCTTGTATTTTACGGTTACCATCTGAGTGGATAACGGGCGCCGCCTTCAACTACCTGAAGGTAATTTTTGTTTGTTACTTTTCCTATATGTGGGACAATACAAAGAATATAAATGTATAGCTTGACTTATATAGGATTTATAGTCTTGCCTGTGTAGACTGGTTGTGATTTACAGACAGAAAGACACGCGACTGAAAAGATAAAGGTCATTGTTTTTACATACGGACTTTAATGAACAGAAATCAATGATATGCAGTTATTTTTAATGGCTATTGCATTGTTTGTTTCGCATCTGACAAAAACTGCTTTTAAAACTTATACGTTACGCATTTCTCATTGACCGGTTAAATTAAGTTGTATACGTTAATCGATAACTATAATATATGATTTCGCACTACAATTTGATTTTAAATGTAATTTTTTTTTCAGAATTATAATTCACGGTGTATTCAAGTTAGAGGGGGAGGGGGGAGCATGATATCTGACATTTTAAATTTGGTCTTGTGAAAAAAATATTAATTTTTTTCTTTAAATAAACATACATATTCCTTATCAGAATAAATTCTACTTTTATTTGATACCTCACACGTAATGTATTTAAAAAAATTCAAGTCGATATATTTCCCCCATAACTACTCCAATGTCTTTTGTTACCACCACTATATTTTTCCTATTTGCGAAGCAATACAAAGAATATAAATGCAAAGTTTGAAATATACAGGATTAATTGTCTTCTCTGTGTAGACTGGTTGCGACTTACAGACAGACAGACACGCTCGTGAAATTATAAGGGACCTACGGACCCCATTAGAACTTAAATACTCGAATAGCGTCAGGTTCAGAAAAGAACAAGAGTTGGTCAAGAGAGGCCTATTAGGAAAGATGAAGAGTGGCTATCTTACCCAAGAATAGATGAAAAAATTTAGCTCGGATTGTCAATCTCTTACTCACTAAAGTGAGCCTCTGAAGGATGTCCCATTTAAAATTCTTACGGCAGGTATCCTCAAATTTTGAATTAGAAAGAGAGATGAAAGAAAACTCTTGAGTTATGGCTAATTAGTGCATTTCCCAAAAGTCATTTGTTTGTATCTGACATGCATGGACCTCAACACCTTGCAAATAATTTCGTTTAGACACGAGAGACTTCAAAACGAAAAACACGAGATAGATATTTTTGACCCATCACATAACTTTGTCCCAAGAGAAGTGCTAACACTTCTACATTTGTATGAAAATGTTTTAAAAAGTGTGGAGTTTTTATAGGAAAGTTCCCTGGGAATTGTGTTTCTCTAAAATACAATGGAATATATTTTATTCTTTCCGTGTGGATACAAGCTTTCCTCCTAGAAACTAAAACCATTGTTCAGAAGATAAACAGAAACTTTACACAGTAAATAAGCTGTTTAAAGGTTATGTTAGGTTAGGTTAGGACAATTTTGTTTATTCATTGTAACCAAAACAAAATAGGCAATAAAGCGACACCAACGAACCACGTTTTTTTTTTGGTTTTGACTTTTATGTTCGTTTGTTTATTTGGGGTTAACTTTCGGATCAATATAACAAGATCAACGAAAAAAGTGTCGATGATTTCGTAGTAAAATAACTAAGGTTAGGTTCAGGTATACAGAAGACATGGAATATAATTTCTAAAACGAATGACCTATTGTTTCTAATTTGTTACACAGAACTCTATTGACCTTTAGAATGAGTAGAGGTATGGCAAACCGGAGGGAGACTAGCTGAATCTACATCTTTCTATAATGTAGTCTTTGGTTACATCGTATCAGGTTTATTTTAACCAACTCTTGTTCATTTCCGACCCTGAAGCTATCAAAGTATTTCAGGAGTCGGGGGTGTTTATTTTATACTCTTTCATATTCTTTTTTGTTATAAAACGATGAGGACCGGTAAGTTTTTTTTAAAAAAAAATTGAGGTTTATAGTGAAAGAAACGAAGACGGCTGCTACATGGAAAAACCTTCACGCACGCACACTCACAAACGTCCTGCCCCAGACAAGCTGCCTAATTAGTGACACACCCACTGCAAACTTTTGTTACAAAGACAACTTTCTTAAGACTTCTTAATTGTTAAATCATTCCTACTGATTGTGAATGTTCATAAAATTTGATTGAAAACGACTTCAAACAAGCCATTGTTAAAACATGAGGTAGAAATAATGCGAATAAAAGAAAAGTAGAGTAAGAATGTTGAAATATATTTGTCATTGATAAAACTGTATTGAATAATTACATAAACGATAAAACTGTTATCAACCATATCCTAATATATGGAAATTTTTTAACTAAAGATGAACAGAGAAAATTATATTAACGAGCAAATTTATAATCAGAAGTAATATTCAAAAACCTAAAAATGCTAAAGAAAAATAAATAATTTACTAAATACGCCAAAGCAAATAAAACGGAACGCCACATAAAATGGTAAGGGTGTGGCAAAGAGGTATATAGAGTCCTTAATGGAGAAATCCAGTACTAAAGTTGGTCTTGAAGATGGAGGAACTGCGAAACGCGTCGATAAATATAAATAATAAGACAATCCTAGAATTGGGTGAAGACTGTACTCAGTATCCTTTTTTTTACGTCCAGTTTGTCACATAGGTTCGGATTATAAATCACCATATTTCAAAAACATTTACGTTAAAATATATTTAGAAATATGGGAAATTTTAGCACGGTGTACATCATTCATATTTTTCCTTTTTGGGCTATGATTCCCTAATCAGAATATTTGGATGGATGGCTATTACAGTTCATAAAACTAACTAAGACCACTGGGTACCTGGTAAAACTCTCTCTCACGCACGCACACTCACAGACTTCCAGCCCCAGACAAGCTGCCTTATTAGTGACTCACACATCAAACTTTGATACAAAGACAACTTTCTTAGGCTTCTTAATTGTTAAGTTATACCTATTGAGTGTGAATATAAATTTGAATGTAAAAGTACTCGAAACAATATTAGTATTAAAACGTAAGAGCGAAATAGGTTGTATAAAAGAAAAGTAGAATAGTAATGAAAAATTGTTGAAATAGATATGTTATTGGTAAAACAGTTTGAATAATTACATAAACGACGAAAATGTTATCTAACATGCCCTAACATAAAATATATACATAGTTATGTACACGCATAAAACAAAAAGCGAAGCACTAAAAACTGCCCCCCCCCCCCCTCTGCTATCTTTTTTTAACTGAAATCTCGAACGAAATAACAATAGATTATCAGCAAAAAAACAAATGAACAATTAGCATTATGACATATTATAAGAACATACAGCTATCAATTAATTACAAATAGGCGTTATCCATTAAGCTGTACAAAAATCAAGCTGATACCAACATAGCTATAAACTTTAGATTAATAGACTTAAACAGTTAAAAATAAATGGTACCAGGATGTTGATTAAATTTCGTTTTGCCGTGCAGTTTTAAATTTTAAAAAACAGATAATGTGGAAGTGCTTATAACAACAAACATATGTAATTAGGTTCGAGATTTTAAAAAATTGTCACTTGCTTTATAAAGTAATGTTTTATTATTTTTTTATGCTAAGTTATATTTGAAAATTTTTATAGCTCAGATAAAACCTGTCCATTTATAAGTTTTAAGACCTTACTTACTAGACATCCTGTACACGGAACGTTCAATACCTTCCTAGTTTCCCATCCTTACTTAACTTTAAACAAACATTTTCCATTCAACGACTTTAAGTGAAATAGGACGACAGTTTTAAAGTTTCCCCATTTATTGTTTTCAACCAAAACTGATCAAGAAACTCTGCTCGGAACAATGAACAATAGAGGACGCCATCTTGTTCCAGTTTAAACTTTAGTGTTATAGGGTAATTTGTTATAGAATTGTATTTGAAAATATAGATATCCCCACCTTATGAGACCATAAATTATTGTGTAAAGATGTTTTGATTGTTTCTTGGAATTCATATCGTTGCGAGGAACAAAACGCATGTGTTACCACTCTGTGGAAATGTGTTCAAGTTTGGCAAAATTATATTTATTTTGACAACTTTAGCAACAACAAATAACTACGTACAGCATCCTCAAGGTAGGAATGTGTCTGGGGTGGAGAGGAAAAGAGGAGCCCCCACACACTGTTGCGTTTACTTTCAGCGGTACAATCCCAATAAAAAAATATAGACCTCAAATGCTTCTGTGTAAACGCGTACCCTACTCTCGTTTCTTTAATCGGTGTAAATAACAAAAAACGTTTACTAAAGTCTGTCACGAAGTTGTAACTTTAGAAATTAAATGTAGCGAAGCAGTAAATTGTGTACCTAGTTTTCTTGGGATGAGTTGTACCGTCAAGTCAGGCTAGGGAAGCAAGTAGATGGGAGGACACGCCCCTTACACCAGACACAATCCTAGTCTGAGGCTACTGTACGTATAATACTAATGCACAAACACTGCAATTACTTGTCAAGCAAAACTTAGCTCTAGTGTTAGTGTGTTTTTAAGTGTCTCCAGAGGTGTTGAAGAAAATTTACAATTATCGATGGTCGAACTAAGTACTTACCTAGGGTTAGCATTGTTAGATTAAATTATTGTTTTTAACTAGACCAGTTTTAATTGTTCATATTTCGATGGTAAATAATGAAATTAAAAAAAAAAAAAAAAAAAAACTAAATTACGTGCGTTGTCCAGAAAGTAATTCACTTTTTCAAATTAAAAAAACAAACAAGTGATAGTAATTTTTTTAATTATATATGTTTTAAACCTACACTCTTACACTACATTTCTACATAGTCACCATTAAAATTGAGGCATTTATCATACCGATGAATATGTTTACAAATCCCAATCTCATAGAAACTTGCACCTGTGACTTCCGCTATTCATTCATGTCAGCCTGATGTTCTGCATCTTCATCAAAGCGCTGTGCCTCTAGCCAGGCTTTTCACGTGCGGAAACAAATGGAAGTCAATGGGTGCGAGATCGGAGCTGTATGGTGGATGTTAGAAAGTCTTCCAATTAAAGTCCTGTAAGAGTTCGTGGGTGTAACGGGCCGAGTCCGGGCGAGGATTAGCTTGAAACAACAGGACTTTTGCGCTGTTTCCCTCGATGTTTGTTTTGTATTGTACGCAGCTTTATTAAGGTTTCACAATGTTTTTTCGAGTTTTTTGTTGAACCACATTCCAAAAAGTCGACTAGTCGTACACCTTCTCTAGCCTGAAAAACAGTAGGAATGAGTTTTCTCTTTGAAAACGTTTGCAACCACTTTCTTGGTTTCCTTGGTGAACTGGTGTGGCTTCACTGCATGGACTGTCTTTTTGTTTAACAATTCAGTGCTTATTACCACCTCTATTGCCCAATCACTACGCGATTTTTCGTAGCCTTGACGTCCGTTGAGTTTTGTGGTCCTCTTTCAAAATTGTGAAACTCGTCTGACACAAAACTTATGGTAACCTAATTTCTTGGTCACAATTTCGTACAATAGGCTCCGTGAAATTTGAGGAGGAACACAAACGAGAGCTCTGTTATCCTGAAACTGGGATTTTCACGAATCTTTTCATTGATTTTCCCAAACAGTTCATCCGTCACAATACTTGATCTCTCCAGAGTAAAAGTTCGTGCGTCCATCTTTAAGCATTATACACCTCTCACTCCACTTTCAATCATCACATCTTTACCATAAACTTCACTAAGTTCCCGATATTTTTTAATAGGTTTAGTGTTTTTCGTCAACAAAAAAATTGGATTTGAAAATATCAAAATGGTGACCATATTAAACCAGTTTTGGTTCATATCTCGTGTGCTAATCAAATTGGAACAGAGTAAATTAGAAGCAGTTTGCAATTAAACACCAATCCACCTATCTATGATCACAAATAAATAGTGAAGCTCCTAACCTAACCTAACCTAACCTAACCTAACCTAACCTAACCTAACCTAACCCAACCCAACCCAACCCAACCCAACCCAACCTAACCTAACCTAACCTAACCTAACCTAACCTAACCTAACCTAACCTAATCTATGATCACAAATAAATAGTGAAGCTCCTAACCTAACCTAACCTAACCTATACTAACCTAACCTAAACCAGTTTTGGTTCATATCTCGTGTGCTATTCAAATTGGAACACAGTAAATTAGAAGCAGATTGCACTTAACCACCAATCCACATATCTACGATCACAAATAAATAGTGAAGATCCTAACCTAACCTAACCTAACCTATACTAACCTAACCTAAACCAGTTTTGGTTCATATCTCGTGTGCTATTCAAATTGTATTAGAGTAAATTAGAAGCAGATTGCACTTAACCACCAATCCACATATCTACGATCACAAGTAAATAGTGAAGCTCCTAACCTAACCTAACCTAACCTAACCTAACCTAACCTAAGTTAACCTAACCTAAACCATTGGTTCATATCTCGTGTGCTATTCAAATTGGAACACAGTAAATTAGAAGCAGTTTGCAATTAAACACCAATCCACTTATCTACGATCACAAATAAATAGTGAAGCTCCTAACCTAACCTAACCTAACCTATAATAACCTAACCTAAACCAGTTTTGATTCATATCTCGTGTGCTATTCAAATTGTATTAGAGTAAATTAGAAGCAGATTGCACTTAACCACCAATCCACATATCTACTATTACAAATAAATAGTGAAGCTCCTAACCTAACCTAACCTAACCTAACCTAAACCATTGGTTCATATCTCGTGTGCTATTCAAATTGGAACACAGTAAATTAGAAGCAGTTTGCAATTAAACACCAATCCACCTATCTACGATCACAAATAAATAGTGAAGCTCCTAACCTAACCTAACCTAACCTATACTAACCTAACCTAAACCAGTTTTGGTTCATATCTCGTGTGCTATTCAAATTGTATTAGAGTAAATTAGAAGCAGATTGCACTTAACCACCAATCCACATATCTACGATCACAAATAAATAGTGAAGCACCTAACCTAACCTATACTAACCTAACCTAAACCAGTTTTGGTTCATATCTCGTGTGCTATTCAAATTGTATTAGAGTAAATTAGAAGCAGATTGCACTTAAACACCAATCCACCTATCTACGATCACAAATAAATAGTGAAGCTCCTAACCTAACCTAACCTACGATCACAAATAGTGAAGATATTGTCAAAAAGGTAATTTCGTACCTCGAAAATATAATACATAAACACAGGCAGGGCCGAAACACAAAGACGAGCGAAGCGAGTGGAGTCTTTTTAATATATAAACATCTACGAAGCCCATTAGAACCTACTCGATATCAAGAATGTAACCTAACCTAACCTAACCTAACCTAACCTAACCTTTTTTCTTTTTTTTAATAGTGATAAACACAATTATGATGGACTAACAACTGTTTTATACAAACTTGACCTCTTGATGTACCAATACAATTTAATTTACTAACGAACTTTTGGTCATTACTACTTATAGAGGATTTGCTTCTTTTACATTGTATTGAAAGGCTGGGTAAGTACCATGATGACGTTGATTAACTTGTTTTGGTTTTGTTTGAGAGAAAGTTAGTGCAACGGATAATAGCCTTGGCTTATTACTGCCTAACTCAAGTAGCTATTGTTAAGGGCAAACATCATACAATAGATTTCATTACAATACACCATTCAGTGATCATCCATTATATGCCATTAATAGAGTATTGGAGTCAAACAATGATTAGTGTACTTCATAATTTAAAGTTAATTAATATCCCCCCCCTATAACTGTATTAATTAATTTAAGGATTTATTGTAATTTATTGGTTAAACAATAACGAGTAAGAGTAAGCAAATCCCGAAGGAGCCTAGCTGGATGTACGATTTCTTTCATGTAATCTTAGGTTAGAGTCCTGTTTTACATCATTCCTTTCAGTCCTCTCTTGACCAACTCTTGTTCTCTTCCGACTCTGACGCTATTAGAATATTCGAGGACTAGGCGTCTTTATTTTATTATGTCCTTTTCTTCATTTTTCATCAAGTAGATGATGATTGAGAGGTTTTCACCTTTAAGTAACTAAGGTCAAAGAATTTTGTGAAACCATTATTTTGTAATCGAAAATACAGGGGGTTGGTCCCACGAATAGGTCGTTTTTGAATTAATATACCGGACATTTGGAACACTTTGAAGGTACGTTACATAAATAAATAAAAAAAGTACTATTGAGTTTCATTTTTTTTTAAGTCAATCAAAACAAAATGGCGTAAAAACGAAATAATGGTACGTTTTCACCAAAATGATTTTATTTCCATGAAAATGTGTAAAACTTAATAAAGAAAAATAATAGTTATATATTGTTGATGATCCAAGTTTGACCTTTATTCGAATTGATGTCCATCAATAAGGTATGCACTGATAGCAACGAAACTTTGAAGTATTGCGAATGTGTCAACAGTAATTCCTCTTTAATCAGCCTCTTTAATGCATCATCTGTTGCTATAGAGTGAGAATACACTTTTCTTTCAAAAAGCCCTATAGGAAAAAAAATCCCAAACGGTCAAGTCTTGGAGGCCAATCCATGAAGTTGCTGTCATGCCCGACATCTGTTGGGAAGATCTCGATCTAAAATTACTTTAGCCACATTAGCATAATGATCAGAAGCTCCATCCTGTTGGAAAAAATGTCCATCATCTCTGGCTGAGTAAGATGAGGAAACTATGTGATCAGTTAATATTGATGCGTATCTGTCTCCAGTCATTGTCTGATGGGATAAGTCACGATAAAACACCATCCTTAGTTACACCCTTTGATCTCAAGCCCTCTTGGTGTAAGATATGATTTATTTTTAAAATTGTTGTATGATATAATAACTCATTAATAGCAACACAATACAATGTAGTCTATTTATAGGGAAGGGATATATTGCAGAACCACAATAGCGAAGTAAAATTGCGCTATAAAATACATTACAATACAGAGTGCTGCACTCTGGAAACTTTAGTAATAAATATCAATGAATAAATACAGAATGTAATTCAGTTACCCACAACAACTGTTGCCAACTGAATAATAAGTAAATTATATTGCATGAAGTTGTGAGCAACGTTTTGTGAATTTACTAGCTGCTACTGCGCAGTCTTTCTGCGCATTTAATTGAAGTTTTGATTGTCATAACCTGAATATTAACCCAACGCAAAAGGTGACCATGATTTTGAGGTAAAATAACTAAGCTTATTGCTATTGACTTGATTTATATCCTCTGAACCGGCGGGCGACTTGTAATGAATCTCACTGATAGTTTATGGATGGTCAATGGATCACTGAACACTTAAATTACTTAAATAATTATTTCAAGTGAAATATATACAACCTAGACTGGGTTGTATGGAGGACCTATGGTTTTATATGCCAATGCCTATACTGGTAACCGATTAAGAATAGCTCAGTTGATAAAGCCAAAGGTCCTGAGTTCATTCCCGGTGAAATAATAATTTAAGAATTGGTACAAGCTTTGTAAAATTATCACTAATTAGAACTTAAATTATATTAATTTATACTAATAACCATGTCTAAGCTACCAGTATTGCGGGAACCTGGTGTGATAATTAAGTAGAAAGATTACTGAACCAAAACTGAACTATTAAACTAGACAAATTAACCCTAGTCATTCGGTATTGAGGCCTGTTGTGGGATATTTCTACACCCCGTTCGTTGGACTAATATTACAGCCTCCGGGATGCTACTTCGTCACGGAAAATTATCCCAATATTTTAATTACTCAAACTTGAAAACCAAAATTCAGACCGAAGTAAGAAGTGCATTGATTGTGGTCCACTTAACTGTCATAGTTTGGAACGATTCCAATTCCTGCTTCGTGTTCGGTCGTGTCCCTTCGAGACACTTCGGGTCAGTAATACAAATGGACCAAAAAAGCCAATAAAAAGACCACCAAAAAGAGCCGAAAAAAAGAGCCCCTAAAGAGAAATGAAGCCCTATAAAAGAGCACAAAAAGAGCCCAAAAAAGCCCCACAAAAATTTCCAAATGTCAAAAAATCCCCAAAATCCAAAAAAAAGAGCTCAAATAACCCCAAAAGTATGAGCACAATAAAGAAAGAGCCCCAAAAAGGCTCAAAAAAGTGCTAAAAAAATAACACAAAAAGTCAAAAAAGAGTCCCAAAAGTCAAAAAGAAGTCCCCTAAAAGCCCCAAAAAGAGCCTAAAAACCCACAAAAAGTCAAAAAGAGCCCCAAAAAAAGTTGTTCAACAGATTGATTCTACAATTGAGGCTTTTAAAAACAGCAATGAACGTAAAAAGTTTTATCACTAAAAAAAATTAAGTTGTTGTAACTTTCATCATCTCCATTGGATTCAGCATTGTCTCAGCAAATTCAACTGATTTAAGGGGATTCCAATTGTCAGTGACCCATCGTTCACTTCTGTTCAGCTTTGGAATTACAGTATCCATTTCCTGTTAATCAAACTGCTCCAACCTCTATGGCTTCTCGATACACATTGGCTCATATCTGGTCGACGAATCCAGATTGGTATCGTTTATCAGATTAGTCATCACTTCCAGTGACTTGTAAAACAAAAAAAATTAGTAAGTAATCAGAATGCTTCTCCATTCATCCCATCTAGATCGCGCCACTACGAGGTCAGTGCTACTGCAACACTCTTACGAGAATCATTGTTGCTATTTAACAGCAGTTTGTGTTGTTATTTTGCTGATTTATTAATTTATCTTTGTTTTAAATTGAACCATTTCATAAGTATATTTGAATTGTTATTTGGTTTGTCATTTGATTGAAATGCTCCAGACTCTAAAGGGACACTCTATGTATTGCATTATTTCTAGTATCAGACTTTCCAGGAAGACACAATATCACGTCACTATTAAAATCTCGCTAAACCCTTTGGCAGTTTTTAATGATTTCAGTTTAAAACTAAAAGCAATTCATCTTATCTGAAAGTTTCTTCAACTTGTGAAGTAAGGGAAGTTTTGAAACGGTTTCTCCTATAAAAGACATTAAACTTTCCGCAATTCAAAGCCAGAAGTTGTACAACATTATCACAAGTATTCACTTTTGTTTTCGCAAACTTGTTTTTTCACAGTTGTAAAAAGTTTATTTCATAATTTTAAGAAAATATGTTTTCTGAATGGTCTTCACATTTCTCATTTCTACTTAAACTAAAGATAAATATATGCAACTAGTTATGTCGTGGAAATCGGACTTTGTGTGTGTATTTTTATTCCGCCCACTTGGACTACACAATTTCTATTATTTAGTTTTTTTTTTTTTTTTTTTTTTCAGAGATGTTCACGTAGTAAGTACGGGATTGGCAATCTTTTGAGATCCGAGTTGGATCTACAGTTTTTTTCTTGTAGTCTTGGGTTAGATCCACCTCTTTATTCTTTCGCGTCAGGTTTCTCTTGACCAAATCTTGTTCTTCTCCAACCCTGACACTATTAGCCTATTCAAGAGTTATGGGTCGTTATTTTGTGATTACCTTTTTTTTATAGGGCGATGATGACAGAGAGGTTTTTTCTTTAAACACTAAGATAAAAATAGTTTTTGTCTACAGTTGTAGACAAAAATGGCATTTTGTTCATTTAAATTAGTTTGAAAAACAGCTGATTTCTCAACAGTTTCACTTTGCCCACTACTTTGCTCACTCCGAATGGCAACCGAACAAAAAAAAATTTAGGTTAAGTTTATTTGAATTGATTTATAATATACAGGAAATGTCCCGTATGTAGGTTAGATTAATTCTTACATGCAAAATAACATAAATAAACAACAAAACAACGTTTTAAAGTTGAAAAAGGAAGTAATTATTCTTGAAGATGATTGACAGTGTATGTACACGGAGAGTATTTTTCGTTTGCCGAGTTTTGAAGTTGGCAATCCCGTTTCCTCAACAATACACCTAAGTTATTTGTAATATTCATAAATAACCTCAGTTTTGACGTGAGAACTTCTACTCAGTGTTGACGTGTTGTTTAGCACTACTGCTATATTTTGTGTAGTTAGTTTTAAAATATGGACAGTTCAGAGGAAGAAAACCTGTCAAATACCCCGCCTAAATTAGCGGAAATAGCTAACAACGTTGTACTAAATCTCCTTCCTGTCAAATCAAGGAAAAAGTACGACCGCTAGTATGAACTGTTTTTGTTGCCAAAATAACAACTGTAGACAAAGTATAATGTGCAAATCGTGAGCAAAGTGTCTTTTTTAAACTCGATAAAATTGACGCACTCGGCAAGCCTCGTGCGTCAACATTTTTCTCTCGTTTAAAAAAGTGCTACTTTGCTCATTAGTTGCACAAATAACTATTTATTGATACAAATAAAACAAACACAAATTCTTTAATTAAATTTTACAATTTATTGGCCTAGCCGGACCATGGTTTCGCCAGTTACGGCATTGACGAGGCTTATACAAAGACTGATATCTTATGTCATTCTATAACCAAAACAATTTGTGTGTGTTTTATTTGTATAGCATGGACTTGTTAGGAACGGCCCTTCAAACTGCCTAGGTTCTTTCTTTTTAATTAACAATCAGTGGTTCAGTATTTTATTAATTTTATTATTGACATGAATTCACTTTCGTTTTCTCTCAATTAAGCACAAATACAAAAGGAGCAATACTTAAACTAAATATTCATTATTCAAAACCCAGAAGTATTCCCAACTATTGTTACTCTTATTACAAATGAGATTACTGATTTCATTTACTGGTTACTATATATAAAAATGCTTGCTTACTTTTTGTAGAGTATCAGCTATGGACAACTCCTTTGTCCTCCTGTCCTAGAATCAGATTTCCTGGGCTATCTACCACCACGGCTAGCGACACAGCCCAGTGTATCTTCCAAGCTCCCAAAAGATCCCCTCCATATTGTGATGGCTGTTTATATATCTTTTGTTGCCCCTGGTGCCATACTTTCGTTGCAAGTCAAGCATTTCAACATTTTTTTAATTGTTTCACAATAGTTGGGTCTTTCTGAGCTTTGTTAACATGAGTTCTTCCTAACATAATTTACTTAACCTAATAACTTTAATTGAATTAACTATATTCCTAACAGACCTCTATCAAGTACCGTCGGTCATCAGTATAAACAATAGTTTTTATTGAGTTTAGGAATAATAGACTTTATATTCAAATAAAATTGTTAAGCTAAACTGATGTTCATCTAAGTCTCGCCTATTTTGGTATTTCTTTTTAATACGTCTACATATTCAATAGTACGCACGTTTTATTAATAATTCATTTTTCCCATCTAAATCCTAATTATTTTTAAACTGTACTTAACGGTAGTTAATTTCATCAAAATATCTATCAATCTTTGTACACTTTAAGTAAAGACTTCTCTTTGTCGTTAAATAGAATTCATTTAGCATTCCCATTATTACACGTAAAGCAAAAAACACGGATGTCTGTTATATTTTTCCTCTTTTTTGTTACATTTGTGAGTATCTGATTTGCAAACAATTAATTGTTCTCCTCTTTTAAAATGTGTTTCTTAACCACAACGATATGCTTGATCAAAAAGCGTAACTCATACCCGAACCATGTTTTCCCCAATAGACTCAGTACCTCTCCGTAGCTCAGACTACATCTCACCCTTGAGTCGCTTATAACTTTGAAACCTGTGAAACGATATTAATAATTCTTTCAATTACAAATAACATTTTCATCGTGTATCCACGTTGTTATTGATTGTATGTTATTGGTGAATAGACAAAAATGGATATCCTATTAATCACTAGTGAAAAAAAACAATTTGGGAACTACTGCAGCTTTTTAAATCAATTTTCAGTTTGAATTCGCTTTCATACCTACCCTGTCACTAACGAAACATACCATTATAAGAAAGTGTGAAAACATATGTTAAAAGTTCTGGTTTTTATATTTTTCAGCAGGAAAAAAATGGTTTTAACTCGGAAACTACTGCGCCGAATTCAAACAGATTTTCAGTTTAATTAGCGTTTAAATCATATGCCAATTTTGTCACTCAAAAAATATATTTTGTCTCTGAAAACTTTAAGAAATTGCGTAAAATATGTTGAAAATTCTGATTTTCGTATTCCCCTGCGGACAAATATTATTATAACTTGGGCACTACTGGATGAAATTGAATGAAACAAAGGACTAATCAAAATCTTGATAATTTTTTTTCCAATTTTTCTTTTGGGGGGAGTAGTTGTCCATTTCTCAAAATTTTTCAAATGCAAGCACGGGTCAAGTGGTACTTTGTTTTAAATTTAAAGACCATACAACTACAAACAATTTGTCATGAAGGTTTTTTCAATACAGTACCTGTAACGTTTTCAAAATGGCAGCTTAAAATGTCTGGAAATTCAGGTTTAACGTTATTTAACATTACAGCTCTACCATTCACGAAAGAAAAATTTTAATATCAAAATAAGAATCAGTATACATACAGGGATTGAATGATATGCCGCATTAACATGTTTTCAATTTTTTTCTCGTATTCGTCTAAACCCCAATTTTTGAACCATACCTCCAAAAATATGACCTTTTGAGGTACCGAATTTGAAAATAAAAATTGGTTTCCAAGATGTTGATATAGAAATTAGTATGGTTACAATTTATATCGTATTTCTATCTCAAACCGTTTGCCCACTATACATCGGAGACGGGTGTTCTGTTACACGCTAACCTAACCTAATCTAACCTAACCTAACCTAACCTAACCTATCGTACTTCTAGCTCAAACCGTTTGCCCACTATCATCGGAGACGGGTGTTCTGTTACACGCTAACCTAACCTAATCAAACCTAACCTAACCTATCGTACTTCTAGCTCAAACCGTTTGCCCACTATACATCGGAGACGGGTGTTCTGTTACACGCTAACCTAACCTAATCTAACCTAACCTAACCTAACCTAACCTATCGTACTTTTAGCTCAAACCGTTTGCCCACTATCATCGGAGACGGGTGTTCTGTTACACGCTAACCTAACCTAATCAAACCTAACCTAACCTATCGTACTTCTAGCTCAAACCGTTTGCCCACTATACATCGGAGACGGGTGTTCTGTTACACGCTAACCTAACCTAATCAAACCGTATAATGTAGTTTTTACCACCCCACCATCTTTAGTTGTACATCTAAGTCTCCTCTCCTTGTTTCACCAACCCTTGAAATTTATTAAATATTATTTTACGAATAACTTCTGTATTAACAAGGTCCTTTCGAACATTTTCCTTCATATAATAACACAAGTATTAAACATGATATGATATAAAATAATCCACAAATAATGTTTCAATAAATTATTATGCACTACGAATCAAGCCTGTTGGATAATAGCCAATAGGAGAGCAAGAGTAGCAAGCGGTTGTCAATTTGAACAGCACCCTGCACGAGGCTAAACCTAAGCGAGGCTACCGACGTCTAGCAATGCCAATAGAGTTGCGTAGTTTTATTATGTTTTAGTACTTTTATTATAAGTTAAACGATTGTTTTTTGTTTTAACAATTTAACATGTTTAGTCTAATTATTGATACATTAACATTATGTCAGGGGTACTCATATATTTTTTTAAACGGTAATTATTATTTGCACTGTAATAATAGTAATAACTCGGTACAAAAATAAATATTTGTTTTTTATTGAAGTTTCTTGCAGTTTACGGGAAAAGATTATATTAGGCTACATTCATTTATTTAGTCGGAAAAATATTGTTTTCGTTGAGAAATTTCTGATGATTTGATTACAAGGAAGGAATGTATTTATTTTAATTGTTTGTTAAATCATCCTTTGCCACCGCGATGCAAAATGAAATCCAGTATCTGTGATTTTTCCGAGCGTCTTAAATGAACGTAACTGAAGAAAAATCGCTGTCCCTAGCGCTATTAGAGCTGGGAACTCCTAGTGATGTCCCTTGCACTATTACAGCGGGGAAACCCTATCGCTATCCCTAGCGCCAATAGGGGACCCTAGTGATGGCCATGGCGCTATTACAGCGGGGAAACCCTAGTGCTGTCTCTAGCGCTATCGAGGAAACCCTAGTGCTGTCCCTAGCGCTATCGGGGAAACCCTAGTGCTGTCCATGGCGCTATTAGCTCTATTACAGCGGGGAAACCCTAGTGCTGCCCCTAGCGCTATCGGGGAAACCTTAGAGCTATTACAGCGGGGAAATATCAGGGCTGTCCGTAGCGCTATTACAGCGGGGAAACCCTAACGCAGTCCCTAGCGTTATTACACCGCGGAACCCTAGCACTATTACAGCGGGGAAACCCTAGCGCTTTCCATAGTGCTTTACAGCGGGGAAACGAGTTGGCAAACCCGCATGGTCCCTATTGGTTTCTTCAAGGTCACGCTGTCTACTGGCTCCTCCCTCAACGGACTTGACTCACTGCGACTTGTATAGTACACATAATACAATTAATTTATATAATCTTTTTGACCTTTTTTTCGTGTTTAATTTAGAGAACATTATGTGACAGGTCGAAAATCAATGTCGTGTTTTTTTGCGGATATTTCGAAGTCCCTTGAGAACAAAACAAAATATCGTTTTTGAAATGTTGTCCGTCAGGCAGAATTTAAAAAAAAAAAAAAAAAAAAAAAACTTGGACTCAGGCGACTTCAAAACTGATAAAAAGCCTATCGCAAAACTTTCTCTAAACAAAATAAAAACAGTTTCTGAAACACCATTCTCAACTACAAAGTATAAACAATTAAAAACTTCTTTATCCTCCCCCACCCTCTAGCTGGACATGGGGTAGTGAGAAACAGGTGTTTCAAAGGATTAAGGGATGTTAGAGGATTAGAGTGACATACGAGGGTGAAATAAACAAGAGAAGGAAAGTATTAAAACAGATAGGGCGAAGTAAATACTAATTAGAAATGGTAGACTGGGGCTTAGACAACTTGAAAATGTCTCTTTTTCTTTTAGAAACAAGAAATAAATGCTCCATTTCAGAGTATATTCTTGTACTGTATAGTGTTTCTTTTATACTTCTATATATTTAGGCGGGAAATTTGGAATATTATTTTTTGTTTACGTATAAATTTGTTCAGACGACTGATTTTGAAGTCGAAAAACCTCTAAGTCGTTATCGCTTTATAAAAAAATGAAGAATATGAAATGAAGACACCCTAGCACTAGCGTCTCTAGTAGCGTAAGCGTCGGAAGAGAACAAAAGTTGGTCAAGAGAGAACTCATGTAAGAAAGGGATCTAACACAAAATTACATGGAAAAAAGCGTAGATCCAGCTTGATCGCTCGGGATTGCTATGCTTATACTAACTGTAGTGAGGCCTGAGGGTAAACTTATTATAGAGAAAGCTTTATTGCAAAAACATTGCACTAACTTTCTCACAATACGTCCTAAACTTGTGTCATAAAATCAATCCTTAGTGTATTAGATTTAACTTAAGTTTTAATTACTTCGATCAAGGGTAATTTTTTGCAAATTATTCCTGAATCGTAATTTTTGCGATGTTTTACATGCGTTTGGAACGTTAACCTTTTTCACGTTTCACTAAAATTTGAATAAAATCTGTAGAACCGATTTTGATAAATTACGTCTTTCCATAACAGCTCAGTGGATGATTATTGTTTGTTTTTTTAAGGATAACTCACGAACAGGTTTTTTTTTTTTTTTAGAGATGACCAATAGAATTTTTGGAGGTCCTTAGGGGACTTAAACGTGAACAAAGTTTGTCATTAAATCTGATTTTGAGATAGACGTAATTTTGCGTTTTCCTTATTTCAGTTATATTCCCAATTTCGAGTTACAGAAAATTTTAAAAAATGCCCCGAGATATGTAGAACCGATTTTGATAAATTACGTCTTTCATAACAGCTCTGTGGATGATTATTGTTTGTTTTTTTAAGGGTAACTCCCGAACCGGTTTTTTTTTTTTTTTTTTTTTTTTTAGAGATTACCAAATAGTATTTTTGGGGGTCCTTAAAGGATATTCGTGAGCAAAGTTTGTCATTAAAACCGATTTTGAGATAATCGTAATTTTGCGTTTTCCTTATTTCAGTTAATGTTTAAAATATGCCAAAAGAAATATGATTAAAATCTGTCCACATGTTTTGAATGCACTGACAGAATACACTTTTATGTATACACAAAAATTGTTTTGACCCATCACATAACATTCTTTAAGATTGAATAATGTAGTGTAGATAATTATTTAATGTTCTACTAAGCGTTGAGATATGTGGGAGTAAAACCTTTAACTCAACAGCTGGCTTAAACCTCGGCTTTAGCATACGTAATTAGTTTATAATGGGGGGGGACTTGGACAACCATAGGCAAGTGATTTAACTTAAAGATCTGCGTAGAAATTAGTTTAATTAAGTATTAGTCTCGCAATAGCTGGCTTAGTGCCCGGAGTGATTTCCTTCATTAATCTCGAATCTAATTACCCTCTGGGGCTTACTGTTCGGTGTCAATCCCGTGGGACTTAGCTTGAGATGCATATTTTTTATGTAGTATCGGGTTAGATCACTCTCTTTCATATTTCCTATCAGGTCTCTCTTGACCAACTCTTGTTCTTTTCCGATCCTGACGGTATTAGAGTATTCTAGGGTTAGGAGTCTCTATTTTATACTGATGATAACTGGTTAGGCTTGTCGCCTTCTAGCAACAAGGAAGGACAAGTCTCTTCGTTTGAATGTGAAATTGTGAGCTTTTATTTCTACACTGTTTAATTGTTATTAATTGCCCGATTTAAGATTTACTAATGTTTGCTGTTATAACTAGTGGATATTTGATCTCTTATTATATGTAATAGATATAATATAGTTAATTACCTTAGAGGTTGTCCTCAGTCTGTATTACCTCTAAGGTAATTAACTATATTATATATTAAACAGTCCAAGGCAACACATTATACTTTATAATAGATATAGTTTACAGTAAAGGGGAATAGATATCAAAAATGTATGTCGTAGAATTTTAAAGTAACTGAACCACTGATTGCTCTATGTATTTGATTTAACCATTATCGCTTTATCTGAAATAAATAACTTTCAATTTTAATAAATGGTGTAAATTTCATTTGAACCCAAAATTAAGTATCTATGTGACCGTCTCCACTTCTTTTGACCAGCTGGAAGCTCCGACTGGCTGGAGACCGCGTACACTTTAGCCGAATCTTGTCAGGATGAGCCAAGGAGTCGGGTTAGGACGCTAATGAACGCACGCAACGCAAGTTAAATTAAATGTTCTCTTTTATTCTACAACCGAATTAGAAGATTACAGTAATAATTAGAATTTATATTTAAAGACATAACGGCTAGATAAAGCCTTAATAGTGGCCGAAAAACATACCGATGTTATAGCATGTGGCCGAAAATGGACTGACCTCGTCCCGTAGCGGTCTGCCATTCAACTTTCTTCTCGCGGCTCTCGGAACAGACTCTCTGCCGGCTCGCTGGTTCAAGCCCTCCACTCCTCGTCTCTCCCCCCCTTCTACGTGATCTTGCACTGCTCAATAAAATCGCTAGTGCCAATTCATATTTTATTATTTAGAATTCCTTCCCATTACACCTAATTTATTCTTATTATAGTTTTCATTTGGTGGGCTCCTTGGCTGGGCCTCATCTAGATAAGACAAAATCTTAACAAATGTTGCCGGGAAGCATTCCTAACAACTCAAAAAAAAAAAAAAATTGAGCTTGACTTGTGAGATAACATTAGATAGAATAAAACTGGAACACAAGATCTCACACAAATTATGTTTATGTAATCTGTTGTAGATTAACCAGAGTTATAGTTTAGTTATTGTAGCTCATGTATCACTGAGGATGACGACTTTGTCGTTGAAACGCGCTTGACTAAGTAAACGTATTTTTGTGAGATCTTGAACACAAAGTGAGTTTTGTTCTAAAAAGTATTCATAAAAAAAAATTTTTCAAAAAATATTCAAAAACAAATTTTGATACGTCGAACAGGAAAATAACTAGGGAAAGGGAACTGATACATTTTGAATATTACATGCTCATATTTTATTTATTTTATTTCTCTCTATTCATCTAATAGTGTATATATGTAATACGAAGCCAAATATGCACAGAGCTTAGTATTTATCATCATTATTTATCTATCACAACAATGATAGATAGTTAGATATATAGAGAGATAGATAGAGAGTGAGAGAGAGAGAGAGAGGTGAGAGAGAGAGAGAGAGAGAGAGAGAGAGAGAGAGAGAGAGAGAGAGAGAGAGAGAGAGAGAGAGAGAGAGAGAGAGAGAGAGAGAGAGAGAGAGAGAGAGAGAGAGAGAGAGAGAGAGAGAGAGAGAGAGGAGAGAGAGAGAGAGAGAGAGAGAGAGGGAGGGGGAGAGAGAGAGAGAGAGAGAGAGAGAGAGAGAGAGAGAGAGAGAGAGAGTGAGAAAGAGGAGGGAGGGAGGGAGGGAGAGAGACCATTAGAGATGTTTGAATGTTGTATTGGCCAGCCTAGTGTAATCAACTTATTGCAAGGGTCAGATTAATTCCATTTAGATTTTGCTCTTTGCTTTGTGTAAGGAAGCCTTCTACCTGCTTCTATCTCCAGTCCCTTTACACAATCATTCGTCTGTCCTGTAATATCAAGAGACTGTGAGGGAAAGCGTGTTTTGTAAGATTTACTTGGATTCGTTTTTTTAAAACAGATTTTCTTTCTACTAGTCAAATATATTAATTTAAAATAGGTTAAGTATATTCATTGACAAAAAAATCAATAATTTCAAAATGATTTATTTAATCGTTTAAGTAATTGCAACAAATTGAGTCTGGTTTAGGTGGTGTTTTAGTTGATCAAAATGTGGCGCCATTTTGGTTTCCCAGTGAATTTAATGTCACCCTCACCCTAGAAGGTCCACATTAGCCAATTGATTTTAGACTAATCAGGAAAACAAGGCACTCAAAGAACCCTAACCGGATGTACACATCTTTTTGTGTAGTCTTGAGTAAGTTCCCTCTTTTTTGTATTTCCTATCAGATCTCACTTAACCAACTTTTGTTCTTTTCCATCGTAGTATTCAAGGACTCGGATTCTTTTTTTTATAAGGTGATAATGACCGGGAGGTTTTTCACGTTTTAAAACTAAAAAATAAATAATAATAATCATTTATGTTATATCAGAATAAAAAATACGGGAGGTAAAAAAATGTCCTAGAACACCACCTTCCCATTGTTGCCTCATTTTTGCTTATCAGATTGTTTTTAAATTGAACGCGTATTTTTATACGTTGCACATTAAATTTATTGCTCACTCAAAAGCTTACAATCCTAGCTTTTCAAATATGTTTGTTTTCTTGCATTGACTGTAATAACAAACAAATTGAATTAAGTGGTAGTGTCTGAACTTAGCGTTTCTACATAATTGTAATCAAAAATCAAAATGTCGAAATCGTTTGAATCTCGGTTTCCAGAAAACTTTAAATTGCACATATGTCCATTTCCAACATTGTTGTCTCATTGTTCGTAAAATAAGTGTGTGCTAATTTGTAATGTTTTGCTGTAGGTGTGATTTCTACATGTCTTTCATATACGTCGTCATTAGTCAAAAGGTTTTTGTAGACGGAAGAGTTTTCAATAGGTTCTCCATAAGTATGAGTAGTTTGGTCACCGATAATAAACAGAGAATAGTCATGCCTATTATTTAAAACTTATTTAAATTTATAATTACCATCTCCGCATTTACTTTTTCTACAATTGAAAATATTTTTTAATATAGCCACCCTAAAAAATTAATTCACTGAAAACTATTCACTACACACAAACATTACAACACAATTCATTACCCGTTCTGAGCATTACATACACAAATAATTAAAAAATAAAGATTACAATCAGCTGTTTTTGATGGGAACTTTAGGATGCCTTTTTATCCCTATTTTTTTTTTAACAATGTTTTTTTTTAAGTTGGGCAGCTAAAAAATTTAATTCAATGAAAACTATTCACTACACACAAAAATCAAAAAACAATTCATTACCTGTTTGAGCATTACATACACAAATAATTAAATAATAAAGAATAAAATCAGCAGTTTTTCAAATGAACTTTAGTGTGAAATTCAGCACTATTTTGTTGGCAATATTTTTTTAAACTAGGCACCTAAATAAATAATTCACTGAAAACATTTCACTGCACACTAATATCAAAACAAAATAATTCATTACCTGTTTTGAACATTGCATAAACAAATAATTAAATAATAAAGCATAAAGTCAGCAGTTATTCAAATGAACTTTAGTGTGCCTTTACAGCTCTATTTTGTTGGCAATACTTTTTTAAACTAGGCACTTAAATAAATAATTCACTGAAAACTTTTCACTACACACAAAAATCACAACACAATTCATTATGTGTTCTGAACATTACATACACAAATAATTAAAAAATAAAGATTACAATCAGCAGTTTTTCAAATGAACTTTAGTGTGCATTTACAGCTCTATTTTGTTGGCAATACTTTTTAAACTAGGCACCTAAATCCACTGAAAACGTTTCACTACATAAAACAATCAAAACACAATTCATTACCTGGTCTAAACATTACATACACAAAGACCAGAGCACTGTGGTGACAATATATACAGCAATATATACAGTCTTAACATATACAGCAATGTAATATAATCTTAACAGTTTTTGTTAAGATTCCCTCTGAAGAAGACAACTTTGTTGTTGTAATAGCTATAACGGTCTAATAGGAATAAACATTTTACTTGTTACAAAAAGTTTGTTTTTTGTTATTTTATTTATTCCCAAGTGTGGTAAGGGACTTTTGAAAGTGTACCTGTATTACATACACAAATAGTTAAATAATAAAGCATAAAATCAGCAGTTTTTCATATGAACTTTAGTATGCACTTATAGCTCTATTTTGTTGGCAATACTTATTTAAACTAGGCACCTAAATACATAATTCACTGAAAACTTTTCACTGCACACAAATATCAAAACACAATTGTTTGTAGTTGAACCGGATCTAAAAATTTCATTCTTTTGTAAAAGAGCGTACCTTTTTTAAACTTTAAAACCCTGTCATTTTTGATAGGATCAACCTTTTGAGATCCTGACTGCGGCACTGTGCTCTACTAACAAAGACCTTTAATTTGATTTATACATCGACCTATGTTCTCATTTAAGTTTTTTTCTGACTTCCTGTGGGCCGTCCCCCATTGGAGTTGGACAGTCAGTGAACGCATCAAAACCAATATGGATATGCGGAGTTTCAATTTTCTAACATAAACCATACAAAAAAAGGTAGGGGGGAAGGGACTTAAAACTCACCCTGTATATTAAAAATGTTTGGAACATTACACCCGCAATAAATAGTCCGACAATATCGTAGGTATAATGAATTTTATATAGTGAAATGTGTAATAGAAAAATTGTAACATAAATGCAAAGCGTAACACGTTACCAAAGTCAAATGAAATGCTTGTGTGAGTGTCACATGATCCTGTAAAGAGTTGTGTTTTCTTACGTCAAAAACATTTCACTAACTTTCCGGCTCAGCTACCCAAGTGGAATAAAGTAAAAAGGTTTATTTCCATATAATGTTCACCTGGTGAAAGCATTCACCATGTTTCAACTATTGTGTTACTGGTAATTAATTAATTAGTTAAATTAATTTGTAATTATCGAAAACAATCTACAAATATTACACGTAGTAAAGAAGGGAAGAACAATGAACATCCTGGAGGAGTATGCTATTTATAAACATGTAAGAAAGATTCGGACTCCCTTCTGAATGACAAACAACATTTCGCTTCCAACTGTATCTATGATACTATATACACAATAGATAATCAAAGGTAACGACACAAGACCAAGGTTGTAGGAGATAACGTCAGAAGAACTCCTAATCAGTCATTCAGGAGCATTAGAACTAGTAGAGCATCAGGGAAAAATAACTTTTTATTTTTACAATAGAACAAGAACCAACCCGGTTTACTATTTTGTGTGTGTGTGTGTGTGTGTTTTTATATACAAACAAATTTTGTGTTGTGAACGTGTTTTTAGTTTGTTTACGTGTGCTAAGCCTGAGGATGCCTTATGTTGAGGCGAAACAGCTGTAGCTACTAATAAGAATAATGATGGCACAAATTATGAAGAAAATTAACACACAAATGATGGCAAATGTCTGAAAAATGTATAATAATAAAATTGAACTTCCATCATTAACAAAATTAATAACTTCAAACAGAGAAAAGAATAATGAACTCTTGAATAATGAATAATATACTTTTGACTTAAGGTATGTTAACTAATTAATTATATGACGATAGACCTATCTAACAAACTACACCTTGTTCGAAATCACTGTTTACTTTACGTTTTTAATACAAAATGTGATCATCATTTTTCAGAATACATTTTTGAAATTATCTTTTTTTTTGTTTATTTAACGCTATTCCGCTCACTGAATTGCCTCGCTTTGTGGCACAAAGTTTTGTATTTAATTCAAACGTCAATTGTACAGATCATAAATAATTGCATCTAGTTTAAAAAATACTTTGAAGTAATGGTTTCGTAATTTTTGTGTGCTCGTGGCGTCTGGGCTTTTTCGGGGAAGTGGTTTGAGTGCATGAGTGTGTTGTTGTGTTCTTTTAACTTAGTTTCTTTAATTCAGCAATTATTACAAAGTTTTATTTAATTTTATCAATAAAAGAGTAGACTGTTATGTTTAGTGGATCATTTAAAGTGACTGAATCGGAACGCATTGTTGGAAAATAAAAGCATAAATTAATTGCACTCAGTTTAAAAATACTTTGAAGCAGTGGTTTAATGATAAGTATTGTCGTGAGATCTAAGCTGTTTCAGGGAATGGTTTGAATGTGTGCGCGTGCGTGCGTGTGTGTGTTGTGTTCTTTTTTGCTTAGTTTTGGTAATTTATCAATTATTATATGTTATATTTAGATTTATTTATAAAAAAGTAGACAATTTTGTTCATTTTCATTTTGTAATATATTTAATTTGGTTTTGCATTTTTTGAGGTTAAGTGGAAGAGAGGACCACGTGAAACTTCGCCACAGAATAAGAATTTATTTTACGCTATTACAAAACCAAATAAAAACCAACCAAATCTATTCTTCACCAAATATGTTTGTCCTGTAGGTGTTCCTCTAAAAAATAAAAAGAAACTAGGACACCATATTTGTAAAAATATTGATATATTTAAATAGTTGTTTAACTTTATTACCGTCACTCTCAGGTGCGAGCTATTAGTGAGAACGAAAAACCACAAGCTGGATTTAGACCTTTTTCCTTGTAGTCTTAGGTTAGATCCCAGCATTTCATATTTTCTATCCGATTTCTCTTGACCAACTCTTGTTCTTTTCAGACCCTGGATGCTATTAGAGTACTCGAGGGCTAGTGTTTTGTAATTTTGCCTTCTTTTCTTATAAAAGGTGATAACGATCGAGAGGTTTTTCACCTTTAAACAACAAGGTCTAAAAATTACTGTTTATTAAAACCCCTGTATAAATATTGTCTTACTTTGATCAATACATACTAACGACTCTTAAACACTGAACATCTGTACAACGGTAAAAGTGTAGTTGATATCACTTAGTGGGACACTAATGGATTGATATTGTACAATTAATAATCTGCCTTGACTTAATCTATTTTTAATTTCAGTAAAAGCATTCACACCCAATGTCTAGTAGCTGTCGCCGAATAACTGATTATTCAATAATTTGTTTTTCGTAAACAGAAGGGAAAGCTAATGGTAACAGTTAGTTACCACTTTTCTCGTTTTTGTTTCTACTTTCATAATAGTGTAGAGAGAGTTTTAGGATTATAGATATCTGTGTTGTGTTTTTGTGGATATGTATTGAGTCCTCCTGGTTGATTTTTGGAGTAATGTCCCCCCCCCCCCAGTTTGTTGTCCAAACACTTTGGACGATTTTAATCGAATTTGGTATATGGGTATATATTTTGCCTTACCTTGGGCCCTCTTTTTTTTCTTTTCTTTTCTTTTTTTTTTAATATTTGGGGTAGTTACTAAGACAAAAACACAAAATTACGATTTTCTAAAAATCGGCTATAACAATTTGGATCACATTTAGCATGACAAAGTTCTTTAAAAATGCAAGTTAGTAAGTAATCAGTAAAAAAAAAAAATAAAATAAAAACTTTGTTTTTATTCAAATTTTAGAGGACATATTGAACCTAAACCCGAATGTAAAATCACAAGTCAAAAAAGTTACTGTTTTGGAATAATCGACCCAAAAAATGAACCTTAACAACCGTCAATAAAAGCTTAATTTTAATCTAATTACTAATTAGGCTGAGGATGTGTTTATGGCACAATCAAAACCTTTTAAGTCATTATTTAAATATTTTTTTCAGCATCTGTGATTCAATTTCACTTTTTTTATTAGCAACTACAGATTTGATATTTTTGGTGAGAGGTTTTAGTTACTTTTTATTTGATTTTGTGGATGGACTAATGAGAAAGTTTGTGTATTCCCATGTACCATTTATAGGCTCAAGTTGGAAACTAAAAATAAATCTAGTAATAAAAAAAACACAACAATTCTCAAGGAATGGTAAATAAATGGTTAACTAATAAATTGGAGTTGTGTGCCAAAGGAGAGGTGACCAACGGTTTATAGCAATCAACATTTGATCGCCTCTTTCATGTTAGGTTAGGTTAGGTATAATATGCAAGTACCCGTTTATAAATATATTTATTTAAAACTGCACCATAACGAGGGACTGTTTTGTGAATCTAGTGATAATGTGATTGGTAAAATTGTTACGTTGCTAATCTGCTGTGTAGAATATCGCCAAACTTTCCAAGTTGAATATTCCGCAGACATACTAATTCTCACTGTATTCGAAGGAAGAATTAATAGACAAAGGAGTAGATCTGTTGTAATTACTGTGTTATGTTGTCATTGTTTTATATATAATGTAAAAATAATCAAATTAAAAATTTTCGTTTCGTATTATGTCTTTAATAACAATTCAAGTAGACCTTTAAAAAAAGAAAATGATGTTTATAACAGAAAAATCTTAATTAGTTTTTCAAAAAATTAAAAGTGTTTTGACTCTTTCTACCACAATTATAGCTATATAATCTAAAAAGAAAAAAAAAACTCTAACAAATTATGTTTCCTTTAATAATTGAAATTAAACCCTACGGTTCAGTTAGCTGTAACAACAGCTGAGCGCTAAGAGTTAAAACATTATCTGTTTTCGCAAAATAAATATCGAAATTATATTGAAATAAGAGTCAGCACCTATTATTCAATGTTGGAGAAAAATCCAAAAATTACAGAGGCATTCAACCTTCATAAGAGGCCTATAAAGTATCGATTTAGAATTACATTTAGAACCAAACTTACAAAACAGATCCCTGATGCCCCACTAGACTGGAGTAGGAGGTTTTATGTTCGTAATGCCCCACACCCCTCTTTGTTATTTATCCCAGCCTTTGCTTCTTGTAATAAAACACAAACCTAGCCTCTACCTAACATTATTAGCTATAAGTCCCGCTCTGAGCCGGCAGCTACTAGCCAGTCTGTGTAACATACTGAGTGAAGGGCGGCAAAAACGGAGGTATCCCGAGCGGTGAGTGGACCTCCTGGACCTCTTAAGAATTGTACTATTTCATATGACAATTTATAATATTTACAAACCTAAATTATTATTCATTTTACATCTTCTTACATGTTATTTTTAGTATGTAAAGTATTTGCAAACTTTAATTTTTTAACAAGTTTCATTCAATTATTATTTTAATAAAATTATTATTATACCCACACTTTTCTTTTATCGTACTTAGTTGTTTATTCCCTATTACCCCCGCTTTTCTTTCAAAATACTTATTTACATTATTAGGAACCATTAATAGAACGACCGGAATTCCAAGAAAACCGATGTTTTCATGACAGCATTGATTTTCCTCCCCTCACCCACCGGACGGTGGCCAGAGCGGGACTTGTAGTGCGCGAGTTATATGTGCATCCAGGGTGAACACTCACGAGCACTGTTTTAATTTAATTTTAATAACACTTTTCAACAAGTGTTTCAGACATTACTGATAAATGAACAAACTAAATAGTGAAAAAAACATTGCACAAACTTTCTCGCTCAACCATCTTCAAAAATAAATTTAAAAACTAACTATAAATGTTGTTCAGTGGAAAGTCCATCAAAAAGTGGAAATGACCCATGGACGGCGTCACCCATAGACAGGGTCATTGAAAATATATTTACATATTTAAATACAAATGGACAGGTTTCATCTGAGCTGTGAGCTGCGCGTGAAAGGGAGGTACAAGTTTGTAGTTCGAGGCCGCGTGGGGACAGAGGCATTGTAGGGGAAACAGTCGGCGCCGACTACTGTCCACGATCTAGCGGTCTTGCAGACATCGTTGTTTGTACCAACACCCAACACAGACTGAGGCGACCGCTTCCCCCACCACCGCACTGCTGCTTAGACCCACTTCGCACCCAAACTCCACAGCTCAGATGAAACCTGTCCATTTATAAGGGCCTAAATGTGCATCGCTTGTGTCAAACAAGTTATCAGTGATGGTTAAAATCAAGTTTTTTAATAACTGTTCATTTTTGTTTCATTGTCATTTATTCCTGAACCACAATATTTTTAATTGCGATTTTTTACAAGCGTTTGGGTCATTAAACTTTACATTAAACTAAATTTTGAACTAAATTGATACAGCTGATTTTGAGAGATTACGTCTTAATGAATCTTTTTTTGGTTTTTTGCTGGTAACACACGAACCGGCACTTTTAGAGAGATTTTTGGGTCCTTAGAGGCTACAGCTCGTACTTTTTTTGTTTTCTTATTGTGGCCACCTTCAAATTTGTAATTATCTGTAAAAAAAATTTATTAAAAAAATCCCAACTCTGATTAAAATCTGTCTATGCCTCTGAGTTGTAGAACTCTACACATACAAAAGACATCAAAAATACTTTACTCGTCTAAAGAAAGCTCAAACTGATACATCCACAAGAACCTTGACATCCATGTTTTTGACAAATCATATAACTTTCTTATACAAAGTATAAAACAGTAAACACAATGTAGACTCGTTTATTCTGACCAACTGATTATCCCAATTTTAGTCGGTATTTACTCGATCAATTCCCTAAGGGTGTGTCACTGTCTACATTTCACATTAGCAGATTTGTAGATCAAGGCACTTTAGTAATTAGATTGTTTCAAGCCACGCCATTACCTAATATGTATCAGGTACTAAGTGCACTTTACAAACATTAAGCTTAGGTAAATACTCTGTTATGTAAATTGAGGTTATGTGAGATAAGACATGAGATTTTTTTGGGTTTAGATGTTCTAAGAAAGTACTTAATTAAATTGTAAGTGAAAATGAAATGAAATGAAATTTATTTTTGATTCGTCGATTGCATCATAATTTTCATAAGATATTTACAAACTTAAGCCACATTAATACAAAATAAAAGAGTACAATTAGATGAAACATAATAAAATAAGATGATAATAATCAATACTATATATACTACTCGTAAATAATCTAACCATATATATATATATATTTATTTATTATTTTTTTCAACATGTTAGCCCACGGATTGGATAGTTTTATCAATTATAAAACTAGGTACAATACCTGCTTTTTGTCTTATTCCAATACAAAAAAGTGTGTTTTTTGTATTTTTAAAAAGTGTTTTAAGTGTGTTTCGTGATGCGTGTTTTTTGTGAGTTTTATTTTGTGTAACTTATAACATATTTGACGACCACACAATGATGGGATTTGTGTAATTTCTGTTATCTGAAGATGGGTACGTAGGATACCCGAAACCGCGGTAATCACCAAGTGATTTCTGGATTGGAATAAGACAAAAAGCAGGTACTGTAAATAGTTTTATGATTGACTAACCATATAGTTAGAGAATCTGAGTTGGTTCGAGGTTAACGACCTGTTCTAAGTCAAACTACATTATATAAATGTTTTTTAAACCTTAAAGAAAATAGTAACAGTACCCGCTGCCGATCAAACAATACCATTATTTAATTATAACTTATCAATCACATTAGTAAGTTTCAAACCTTTATACACAACATCCTTTCACACATATTCACATTCATTAAACCGAAGAACCACACCACCCGAATTTACACTACTACTAAGTAAAAACTCTATATTATTGAGATTTATTAAAAACACGTTGACCTTTTTACTGAATTTATTAAAATGTCTACAGAATTTAATGTTGGTCGGTAACTTAATATAAAATAGGGGTGCTAAATAACTAAAAAAAAATCATAAATACAGTAGAACCTCTGTTAACCGGCCTCGGATCAACCGGTCCTCGGATTAACCGGCCTATTTCGTAGTGTACTGGTTCGATGAGAGTTTCCGGAAATAAATTGTAATTGAAACACCAAAGTGGCGGCGATATAAAACGACTTTGTCGATAGCGGTATCTCATTGTCGGCGGAGTAAAAACACCGCGGCATTGGCACCCTTCGGTATAGCAGACATACACAGACAAAAACGTTTGATGGGCCGCTTTTTTCCACGAATCAATTTAGTATAAATTATGGTAAATATAACATTTCTTTTCAGTTTTCTTCTTGCCTTTGACTGGTTATGATCTACGTACAGTTTATTCAGTAAATAAAAATGAGCGAGTTACGAAAACGGAAGTGTGTATTGGTTTCGTTTGAGACGCGGTTAAATGTGTTTTAAAAGACTTGACAGAGGGGAATCTGTAAAAAAGCTTTGTGACGAGTTTAACGGGAACCTCGGAATAACCGGCCAAACGGGCAACCGGCCCGAGTGTCTGTCCCGACTAGACCGGTATGAGGGGGTTCTACAGTACTGAACTTGGGTTTTGGAACAATGATATCACTTTTACTTCTTAGACTGCCCTTTATGGTGTCATTTTCGAATTTCCACTCATTTTGTAGAAAATACTCAAAACTTTAAACACATATAAATTGTTTAATAGCAATATTTTTAGGTTTTGAAATAAAGGAACCGAATTTACTCTTGAGGGTTTAAGGATTATTTTAATAAATCTTCTCTGTAAAATTAGCAGTGGATCTAATTTGGCAAGATAGATTCCCCCCACACACACACACAGCAAGACCATAGTCCAGCTAAGCGTTTATAAACGCATAGTACTGTATTACTGTATGTTGAACTGTTTTTACCAGCATGTATGAGCAATTGTCTCAACTCGTTACTTTCTGTGTTTCAGCTTTGAAAGCAGACAGGAAAAGACTGAAAGCTGAGAAGTTTGATCTTCTGAATCAGATGAAACAACTCTACGGCACTTTGGAAGACAAAGAAAAAGAACTGAGAGATTTTATTAGGAGCTTTGAACAGGTATTATGGTTTTTAATTTAGTTGTGGAGATTTGTTAAACATTTAATTTCAGCAACTGTTCTGTATGTTTCTCTGAAGAATCTTGAGAATAAACGGTGACGAACATTATTGTACACACAGTGGAACCTCAATATGACGAAATGCTCGATAGCAAGATTTTTTGTCAATCCCTCTTGACTATCTCAATGATAAAAATACCCTCTATAACTCTCATTATAATGGGTAAACAACTCTATAAAACAAATATTAGACTATTTCTGAGCAATAATGATAAATTTTGATAATACAAATTTCCCGCAATCGAACCTCAATACGCCAATTGTTCCGAACCAACAATGTTTTCAGAGACATATCGTAACATGAAATAACTGCATCTGCTCTTGGCCACACAGTCCACCCTCTGCAGTCAGTTTCTCGAACGTTTCTCATAGTCACAGTCTAAGCGTACGAACAGAACAAGTGGGTCGCGGTCGATGTCGACATCTATGTAAAACAAACACATGTAGTGAATGGAAGAGAACAGAGCTGGTTTAGCGCGATGTCATCCAGGAGGTTTACATCGAAGCTTTTGAAAATCAAATGAGTTTGTTTTTACATGGGTGCTTACTGCGCGGTCTACAAGGATGCTTCCCTGTGATTGGTGCGTTCAAGGCCAAGTTGCCACCCCCCTCCACAGCAGCTCGCATAAAACACGTCTGGCGTCTGTCATTCCGTGCGCTAGGGTACTCTAGTTGCTTTCCATAATCTCTTTTGCGTAATAAGTTCATTTTTGAATTTCAAGTGCTAAATATGAAGGAAGATCTGATAGCAATTGTGCAGCTCACTCCCGTATTGTGGGTATATTACCTATCAGCCACCTCTTGGTGACAGCTGACATTTCATCACTATCATCACTTGACTCACACATCGCAAAAGCACAATATTTTTGTCATTCAAATTTCATCAAACTACTCCATTTGACAGTGGTCCTAGCTCGACTGAGCAGTGCAGGTAACCTCCTTGCTACGTGCTGTCGACATCGACCGCGACTTAACTACTGTAGCATCCACCGCGACCTCCACCTCCACCGCGACCCACTTGTTCTGTTCGTACCCTAAGCGTTGACGAGATGTCGGAAAAAAAAGGAAGAAGTGTAGAATTTAAACGAAAAGCGTTTTATAATATATAACTGAACTAGATTGCACTTTGTATCGTGTAAATGCTACTACAGGTAGACAAACTGAAATTAATGACATGTATTGTACAAATCAGTGTTGCTAGCGTCTTGGAAAAGAATTCTTTTGATTCTTTACAGAAAAATGCTGTAAGTTTTATTTATTAATAAATTACTACACCATTTTATATTTACTTGTATACATTATATACCTTTTACTGTAGTGTATTGTGTTGCGCACCTTGTTGGCCTATTGTCTTAAAAATAAACTCCTGTTCGTATGTTTATTAAATGTGTTGTTATTCATCTATAGGCATAATATGAATAGCAATCGTGTTATTGAGGTGAAATTTTTGGTATAAAGATTTGTACAATATAATTTACAAATTTCATTATCCTCAATACCTTGAACTTTGATGTGTCAAATTCCTTGATAACACGATTTTTTTAGAATTCTCTTGAAATTCATACCATCGAAGTTCCTCTGTACTTTCTCACCTAATCTATCCTAACCTTTCTTTCTCATTTGGACATCTGCACAGGATGTGCAAACTAGAATGCATTTTTAATTATTAATATTTAAATTGAAATGCTCTTTGATATATGGCTACCTCAATTCTAAAGTACTCAATCACTTTGTTATGGTTCAAGAACAATTGGCAAATAACAAAAATAAAACTTAACAGCTGTCATTATAAGCTTTGATTTTGCTCTGAAATGATTTACACTGTTATATAATTGTGCAAGTGTAGGCTCTAATTTGTGGTGATTACCACCACTCCCCCTCCCCTTCGTGAATCTGGTTATATCCGCCCGAGAGGTGATAAGCCAGAGTAGTGCTCGAGACAACGGTGAGACAAGTCCTCTGTCACCGTTCTTATTAAATTTATATTATTGTGCCGTATCATTATCATGCTTGCTAAACCCAAAGGAATAGGGGCCGTTCGGCCCTTGGGTTTATATCTGGGCGCATCGCGATTTTGGCTTATCGTAAAATTATTAGTCGAACTATACGCGGCTACGTTAGGCCCTGCTATAGACCGACATGTTGTTGCAATACAGTGTAGTTAATATTAACATTGGTATTAGTGTAATTCTCTTCTTTTTAGTTAATTAGTTTGTAGTAATACTCGTCAAAAATGGCTAGCCTAAGTTGAGATTCGCCCAGTGTAATTATATTAATTTTACCACGCGATCGGGACCCGGTAATACATTATCAAAGTAGATCCGCGTACCACCAAAAATAGTACCTCAGTTGCAATAGCCCCTTTCTTCCTACTGTTGCAAATTTAAATATTTTTTCAAGAGTATCGGTGGTCTATTATCTTCTTTTTTAAATTTTTTATTGAGAACTAACAAACTAACATTTGCGATGATAATTAGTTTTGGTTAGTTCTTATTTAATTTTCTGGACAGTCGAGTGTAGATGTTGGTTCAATATCACATTTTTAACAAACTGTAACAACTTCAATAAATCCAAACAGAGTGTGGCTACAGTGACGTCACGTGTGTTCTATGAATGACGCTCCATTTCTAACAACAATGCCTGTCACACTGAATAACATGTGTCTAATGATAAGCACCTGCCACATCACACCCTAACCTACATTGTCCTGGGGAAAATATAAAATAAAAAGTGCTCTTCTGTGAAATGTTATAATTTCCTGGCTTTTCCGATACAATTAGATATGAATGGATAAACAATTGACATGAATTTAGGTTAGGAAAAAAATAAGATATTTTGTCTTTATATCAACTTGGTTTCATTAAATTCAAGAAAATATTTTAAATGATCATACTACAGTAATACTATACAATAGAAGGTGTAAAATCTTTGAACAAGCAAAATTAATAAAAAAAAGTACAAATACCTCCCCAAAAATTCCAAATCGAGAGATTGATAAATACAATGTTCAAAAATTATCACCACTTCTGTCTTTTACCAAAGGAAATCAGTTTACGTATCTGCCAACGTTCGTTTCTTTAAATAAATAAATGGTGCAAAAAAATTACTCAAACTTTCTTACTCACCCATCCCTAAACAAAATAAAAACCTAACCACAACTAATTGTCACTTCGGTAATTTGTGGTGAATCTCAGTTGTTGGAAGAAATATCACCACTTACCTGAGGTATGGCTTCATATGGGAAAACGTGGTTGCTCTTATCCTTTGAAGTTATAAAACACTTATCCCTGTCTGACCAAACACCACTCTAGGTAACCAGATCTAAATGAGTTAATTATAATTAATTTAGAGGATTTACCTTCTAATTATAAAAGTAACTGCTCATAACTCTTACTTAAATGGAGTGGCCCTAAGCCTTACGTCTATTTGTAACTCACCCTTTTAATAATAATAATAATAATTATTATTTTTATAATAATTACAATTATATATATATATATATAACACACTGCGATATATATATATATATATATATATATATATATATATATATAATTATCGCAGTGTGACATACTATTTGGGTCTTTCTGAGAATCTTGAGAGCTCCATTTCCCAAAATTTACCCCGACATAATCTTTTAACAAATTAAACTGAAATAAATAAATAAAATTAATTCCAAGACTCAGTTGAGTTCAGTCGAGCTGATCTGGGGCCATTTTCTACACTGACACTTTGACTGAGAAGACCATGCTACAAGTTGATGGATTATAACCATGATTGGCAATCAGTTTGTTAGTTGCGTCAAAAAGTGAAAATGAACCAAATTTGATTAAAAATTGAGCTTTTAATGATGCCGGTCAATATTTATTTTGAATTTTTGAAAAATTTCTCTCAACCATTACTGGCGATTTTCTACATTTTTGCCATCATTAATCTTCACATTTCAATAAAATTTGAATGAAATCGTTAGAGCTGATGTTTAGAAATTATGTATTTCATAACAGCCTGTATTTTTGGTTTTGTACTGAACCGAATTTACTCACGAACCGGAATATTCGGAAAGATTTGTTTTGATCCTTAATAACCTCGTAAGTGGTTATTTTACAATGGAGTAAAATTTTGTTTTGAGAAAATCGTAATTTTTATGTTTTTCTTATAGTCACTACCACCAAATTTTGAGTTATTAAAAAAAAATTCTTTCTTAGATATTACTCAAAATATCCCCAAATACCAAATTTGAATAAAATCTGTCAACGCTGAATCCTGTGGAACACTGCACATTTGTCTGACAGATGACAAAGACCGGAAGAATAGACATCATTCACAAAACCACTTTTTTTGGACTCTGGGGGACTTTTAATACAGATATATTCTCAAAAACATTAATTTTTTTTTACCACCTCATAACTTTCTCTATACTGAGAGAAATCAAAAAGAAAATGTTTATTGTTTATATTAACTTGGCTTTATTAAATTTGAGAAAATATTTAAAATGTCAATTCTAAAAATATACTATAGAAGGTTTAAAAACATACCTTCTAACATGTAAAGCTAAACACCAATTAAGCTTTGTTTGTCATAAACATAGTAATAAATACATTTTGCAATTTCATAAAAGTCTGCAATAATTACAAAATTTCTTATATTTTAAGTGTCCCTATATTATTTTATCTACTTCTTAATTAGTATTAGTAAGATAAAATTTTTTTTAATGCCTCCACCTTGGATGATTATTGTAAACAATTTTGAATAACCCAGACAGCACATTCTTAAAATAATGTCTTTTTAATCCTCATGTATTTTCACCACAACTCTTAAGCAATTTCGTCTAATTTCAAATCAGATTAAACAATTAAGTGCATAATCGAATCACCTGTTTTTACTCAACCCGTTTATGAAGTTCTAAAATTTTGACCTCTGTTTTTTCACTGATTTTCATGTCTTCAGGGGGAAAAAAAGATTTACAACATATCTTGGCTTCGTCATTATTGTCGTCTATACGATATTGGTCATCAAAATTAAAATAGGAACATGAAACTTGGTATAGGGGACTATAAAACCGTGTAGATTTTCAGAAAAATCAAATTGAAAATGTTAAAATGATGGTAGTTTTAAACAGTTTTTTGTTCATGTCTTTTGTGTTATTCAACTTGTAACAGACTATTTATAACAGATTACAGTGAAGTTATTGTCAAAAATGTAATTGCGAATGTTGAATTTTCAAGAAATTATGATATTTGTATAATTACGAGATCGGGCAGGATTGGGTCGTAAGTGTAGCGAGTGGAGGTTCCTTCCCTTATGAAGAGCTTCGAGTGAAAACTTTTTAATATATACACATCAACAAGGCGTGTTAACCTCTAGACAACATGAAGAAAGTAGGGATATATAAATTACGAGGTTCAGAAAACCTGTGTAACAACTGTTTAAAACAAACTTACCCTACTGGATAAGATGCCTCAATCTACAGTACAATTTAAAATTTCTTACAAGCCCAAAAAATCAACTTTTGTGTATGACATTTAAATTATCTGTTTGTATTACAATGGGCTAGGTAAGTACCATGATGACTTACTTTATACTGTTTTAAATCATATGTGATATTAATACTCATAACAGACAGATTTGAGGACTATAAAAAACTTGATAGAAATTGTTTTTGTACCTTTGTAATACTTTCTTACTATGCGATTGGAAAGGGAAAAAATCCATGCCAGTTGCTCTAGCTCGAATGTATGTACCAAAAAGTATCCAACTTATTACATTTTATTTGAAATAAGAGTATCTTCTTTTTGTGTGTTTTCTTTAGCGTATGAGAGAGAATGAAGAGTGCCTATCGCAGGAACGTGAGGAACGAGAACGCGAACGTTGGAGCTTGTTAAGACATGCAAGAGATGAGGCTGAACGAAGTCTTAGTTTGGCTGCTCAGTTGGATCTGAAGGAACAGCAGTTGATGGAGGTATGATATTTAAAACAACTCAATTATAACTGGTGATACGTTAATGTAGTTAAAATAATTTGTATTGCTTTCAAGATGCTCATTTCCACAACAACAAAAGATGTAAGTCTTAAAGCAATACAGTTTATTTTATTTCTCTTTATATTATTGGCTTTAGAATTGAAAACAAGCTTTTATCATACATCATATATATCTTTCAAAAAAAAAAAGGGTGGAGAAATCTGTATGGATTACTTATATTGATATTTTATAAACCGTTCTTTACACTATTAGGAAGATGAAATTTAGATCTTTCATGTAGTACCACCCATTATGTCGTAGACCTAATATTATGCTTTCTGAACTTGAAATTGCCGTTGTATTGGCTTGTTTTGTGTCCTATATATTATGTGCCTAGTCAATACTGTTCCATGCGTGGCTCGATTTATTTCTGTTATTATGAACTTATTTTCTTATGTAAAGTGATTTATTTATTATAATTTGTTTATACAAGTTATAATATGTGTATTATTGTCTGTAGAGTTTATTGTTTTGAGTGAATGTTATTGTTTGGCTTATCTACTACAAAGGTAGATACAATGGTTATGTCAAATTTGGCAACACTTTTTAGCAAATTTCCATTTGTTTACATAAACTATAATTTTGTTTAGTGAAAAGTTTATAAATTAATTATGCTTTTACCAAAATGTATGCACAAATATAGAAGAAATACTTATCTATAAACAATTTAAAAAATGTTGATATATGTAAATGGTAATTGTTTACAAAGAAAGTTACCGGTATTTTTGGCGATTTAAAAAAAAATCAAATTCTACGTACCTTATTTCTTAATAACAAAATAAGTTTTCAACGAGGAGCTAACTTTTTCACTGAAAAAAACAACAACGTAATTTCTACTTTTCTAGGTTAAGTTCCATTAAGTGAATTACACAATTAAATAGTTATGTACTAACTAAAGGTGGAACAATGTACTCAATTTAATTATAACATTCCCAACAGAGATAAAGTCTTTTTTTTTAAACACTAATGACAAACAGCATCCAATCTATTTTATAAGACATTACAATGTTTGTTTTTACATTAAACATAATCTGCTACTTTCTGTTGGTACCTAAAAGCAGGTCATATATAATCAACTGATGTTGTGGTTCGAAAAATAACAAACTTTTAGTTTCGTTTTCTTATTTTGCATCATTTACACAGTAAAACACCGAACAATAATGGAAGGACTAAATCAGTAAGAGTAAATAATGTAGTTTGGACTTTAAATTACGTAGAAGTATTGTGTTTAACTGCTTTTCATTTATTTCTGTCGGTTATAAATAAAACAGTTCATGAGTCTTGATTCGAGATATTCCTATCAAAGAACTGATTTGTTCAAACATGATGTTTCCTAATAAAGAAATGTTTGCACAATACTTTAAGAGGTATTATCTTTTTATGTACACAATATAATATATTTATAACTATACCAAATAAATGGTGCAACAACAAATTACAAATTTTCTCACTCATCCATTTTATAAAACAATAACTTCCCAAAACCATTTGTTATAACAAATTTCAGTTCGATAATTGTCAATCTAAAAGTGAAAATTAACCAGAGCATAGGGAAACAGGATTTAATTATATTTTTATTATTTTTCCATGTTGTTTAAAGGCAAAATACCTCTCGGTCATAATTGGCTTATAAAAAAAGAAGAAGAAAAGAGTGTAAAATACTCTTCCCTCGAATACTCTAATAGTGTCTAGGTCGGGGAAAAAAACAAGAGATGATCATGGGGGACCTGACAAGAAAGATGAAAAAGAGAAATCAAACCCAAAACTACGTGAAGAATGTGTAGTTCCAGCTAGGCCACTCGGGATTCCCAAGCCTGTACCCACTTTAGTAAATCCCTGAGAATTACATTTATTTAAACACGGCCTAAACTTACTCCACTTCTGTCGTAAGTTGTCATCAACATAAATCATTTGATTAAAATCGACGATTATAAAAGTACATTTTGGTATTTACTGTTATTATTGAACAGTAATATTTTTTACATGCGATTTTCCACACGGGTTTGTCTTTAATATTCAAGTGTCTAAAATTTGAACGAATCTGTAGAATCTATTTTGAGAAATTTTGTGTTTTATAACATGGCCAATTTTTTTTCAACAACTCCCAAGCTGGTATTTCTGCAGATATGGTGACCAATATATTTTGTTGAGACAAAGTTTCTTAGCTTATTTTGTTTGCTCCGTCTAGTGGTCTCTTTTTCTTTTTGTTTTAACGTGTTTCAGAACTTTTATCCCATCATCAAAAATCTTATTTGCTGCTACATTAAAATAAATTAGTCATCACTACATTAAAATAAATTAAATATAACACAGCACAAACACATTTATGGACAGTTTATAGGTGCACACCAGTTGCCATTCGTTATTCCTCAAATTGGGTCTCTGTAACACTTTAGGTGCAAAATTTCAACTCCATATGATTAACCGTTAAAAAGATATGAATTTAAAAGAGACAAAATGGTGGCTAGATAGAAAACTAACCACATTCGCTACTGAAGTATTGAAACGATTTTTGAAACACCCTGTACACATGTGAAGATTCAGTAGTTGGTAAAAGTTGCTTTTTTTTATAAAATACCATCTATTAAATACACAAGTTATTTTAATTTTTTTAAATCTTCTTTTGACCCATGATTTACCAAAGGTTTTTTTAAAATTTTTGTAAAACTGTCCTTTTTCTTACTCAATATCCTTTTCAGGCTCGAAGACAACTATCAGCAGCTGGATGTTTATCGGATCAAGAAAGCTTAGCTTCAGTTTCAGTCTGCCGTGGTGTCAATGGCGGAGGTGCAACACCTACAGCTGGATCTGGAGGCACTCTCCTACCAGGAGATAGAGGTTCCTGCAGTGCAGACTCTGGAGTAAGAGGGAGCTCTGACAGGGAATCTGGAGGTGCGACTTCAGGAGGAGGCAATCTTTCTGACTCTACCACCGATGGTAAATATTTTTAATATTTACCAAAGATGTTACGTTAAATCTAACAAGCAATTCCTTCAATTGCTTGTTAAGATTTAACGTTATAAATTATTTAATTCAATCATTCAAATGCATGTTAACATTTAACAATTAATGTTATTCAATTGCATGTTATCATTTAATGGTAACTCAAAACCTAGTCGATTAATTCGTTTTTGAGTTAATCCTAACAATAGATAGTACCAAGGAGCATATAATAGTCAGATCAGACAGTCGGGCTGCCATTAAGGGTGTGAGTTCATACAAATTCTCTCTTCTGCTTTATAGCTCAGTTTTTATCAATAACTTACAAACTATTATTTAGGAGAGGTGGTCATCAATACATTTTGTTTGTGTACTTAGAAGCTCCATGTGAGCAAAATTTAATCAAAATCAATAGAGCCGATTTTGATAAAATTGTAATTTATTTTTTATTACGACAGCACTGCTAGTTCAAATTTTGAGTTATAAAAAAGTTATAAAAGAAGGTTTCAGGACATGCTCTAAAATATGCCCACATACCAAATTTAATTGATAGTCAACACAAAATATTTAATATGATGGTCAACACAGTCCACAAATAATTAAATTTGGGATGTAGAGCATTGCACAGGCAGACAGTTATAATTTCAAAACCACTTTATTGGACTTAAAGGATCACAAAATTAATATATCAGCAAAAAATCGACATCAGTTTTTTTTTGACTTATACATAACTTTCTCTGTACGACATATGTTAGAAAGTAAAAATCTGAAGTATAAAAATATTCTTTTTCCTGATTTAAAAAATGTACAATTTTTACAGTATAGCCTACTTAACCTTTATAACTATCATAATGATGACTTTGGAAGTCGCCATAAATCTAATTCCACCCCCCCCCCAAGAATATATCAAATTTATGGCCTATTGTAAATATTTTGTTTGGGGTTTTAAGGTGAAAACCATTGCAGTCTTTATTGCCTTTGGCCTAATGTAAACAATGGGTTTTTAGTTTATATTTGGATTAGTTACTAATGTTACATGTTAAAAATAGACTCAAAATCTTCGCAGATATTAAAATTTATATTGCCGAAGGGTATAGTAGTACCTCTCAAAACAATCGCCGACTATTGTAGCAATATAATCTGACTGTTTTGATATTTAAATATTTCCACTCAGATGAAATTGAATTTAGCTCTAAAATATAGGAATCCTAGCTTGCTCTTTTATAATAATTTGATTTGTCGGCAATACAACACTGGAACACTAGGTCGTAAGTACATTTCAAGAAATATTTATAAGCCTAAACTCACTTGTACTTACAGTATGAGTATCTACAATCTACTGAGAACAGTACAACTAAATTACTTTGTTATATTTACATTTTCAATTTTATCACAATCACTTTTATCAACCACCTATATTTTATTCACTTCATATCCTGAATTGTATTCATTTTCTCCACTAAATATGTAATGAGTTCCGAGGAACAATCAGCTCGACTCATCGAGGTTGGCATTTCGGTTATGTACAGATGAATATTTGGTTGTGTCTTGAGTTGCCAGTGCAATCTTGATTAGACAGTTAACTGAGATAACCAACTGGATTGCCATCACCATGGCAGTGAGAAACTGGCTAGAGGTCACAGTAGAAAGCCTATGACGTAGAGTAGACACAGATAGGACATTCTGTGTGGTGTGTGAATCAGCTTGATGATCTCATATCAAGTCCACTCAGTTTATTTCATAGTAGAGTTTTAAAAAAATTATTATGCGAGGCTAAGTTTTGGTAAAATGGAGTTATCGAGATTCTTTGGAAGGCCTAAATAATGTGTCGTGTCACAGAAAATATATATTTAAATGGGTAAGTTACTAATAGGTCTATTAGCCTTAACCAGCCATATTTCAATTAAAATTGTCCGCAGTTAACTATAATAATGAATGATAATATAATATGTCCTACAAAATAGTTCATTATAATTAAGTGGTTTTAGATTTAAGGAGAATAAAGGAATTCAAACCTAATCATCACCTGACATCTAAAAAGAAAGAACCAATAAATTATGAAACTACAAGAAAATAGTTCAATATTTAGTAAACACAATTGACAAAGACAAACGTCAAATCAGCTGAGATGCTACAAATGCCATCTAAATATTCTAGAAATAAAATCACATAACCAACTTTGCACACTTCCAAAGATTAATAGAGAACACAGACTATACAACACTGTGTCACAAAGTCGAAATAACATAATATAGAATGCATAATAGGCCAAAGATGCACGGTAATCTGTGATGTTGGCTCTTATCCGACTCTTAATAGGAACGGGAAAACAGTGATGTCTGTTGATAGCCGACACGAGAGTTGTAATATACATGTTAACGTAAAATTTGTATACAACTTATTTTTGTGGATTGCTAGGCAATTTATTTGGTTGATAACTTTCAAGCAAAATCACTAATATTATTTCCTGAATGAAATAAATCTCCAAGAATCACTTTCCATAAAACTCTTCTTCATAACATCATTTCTTCAAATTCACAATTGACACAAACATTTTATTTCTGAACTGTAAACAAACAAATGAATAACACAACTGACTGGAAACAACAGCAACTGCAATTAGAAAATACCAAAATGCAATTTGTTAATTTTATTTTATGCTACAATGTAATTCTACAGTTAATTATATGTGACTTCATACCACAATTTCGAGGCCATACAAGTTAATGTATATTTTTGTCGAAATCGTCTCAAATTCAGTTCCTTTTCTATAAATTGAAAGATAACAGAATTTGATTGTGAATCGAGAAAAAAATTTATTTATTTGGGGACCAAAAACATTTGTAACAAAACTATGGCAGATTTGATTTTTGAAAAATTCAAACCTTGTAATAATTGGAGACAAACAATTTTAGATCTAACAAATTTTCCCCAAAATATTTTAATCTACATCAAATTTCCTTTCTTTTACTGAAATCAGTCTAATAGGTAAAGACTCAAAAAAAGATCTCAAAAAAATTACGTTTACTTAATAAATGTGTTTCAACAACAAAATCGCCATCCTCAGTGATACATGAGCTATAATAACTAAACTATATCAATAGTTTAGTTATTGTAGCTCATGTATCAACGAGGAGGGCGACTTGGTAGTTTAAAACACGTTTGATTAAGCAAATGAAATTTTTGTGACATCTTGTGTTCTAGTTTTATTCTATCAAATATTATCTCACAAGTCAAGCTCAATATTGATTTATTATGGGTAAAGATATGTCGCGGTTTAAGTGGAAAAAGTGTACTGTCAAAAAACCACTTATTTTGAGATAGTCAAAATTATAATTTATAGCTTATAAAATTTCATAAAGTGTTTACATCACTATAAATATGTACCCATTATTTTACGAGGTTACAAATATAACATTCTGTTAAGAAAATGACAGTGAATGACATCTCCCTATTGGTCACTTATTATTATTTAAGATGATGTTTCTATCAAAAATAGAGATTTTATACCACAATTGTGTGGCTTTTAAAGTTAATATATTTATGAAAATCATCTCAAATTCTCAAAGTATTTCTTTTATAATTATTCAAAGATATTCGAAGTTTGGTAATGATCGATGCAAAACATTTCAAATTTATAGGGAAAATTTTGTGAGATTTAAAATGTTCGTTCTCCAATTAATATAACTACCAAAAAAATACTTTTTTTCTCTCCTATCACGTGCAAACTTCAGACTTCTTTGAATATTCACAAAGTATGTGTGAATATGAGCTGATTTCGATAATTAGTTAGACTTTTATGTCCTAAAAATTGTGGTATAACGTCTCGATTTTGCACACCAATAAAAACTTGTTTCTAAATATCAATATACAACAATTATGAAAATCATATTCTCCACATTTTTTGAAGATAATGCTATATTTTTATCCTCGTAAAATGATGGAAATTTTTTAACAATGGAATTATCATAAGAAAATTTATAAATTTCAACTGACTTAAAATGAAAGGTACACGTTCTCACTTAAACCACAATATCTTTTGACCCTGTAGTGAAACAAACGAAAATCTGTTAAAATGATTCAAATATATAAGGAAAAAATTTGTAAGATCTAAAATAGTTTTTCTCCACCCTTTATAAGGTATTTGAATTTTTCAAAATTCAAAAAACCACCTTAGCAAAACTTTTTGAATCGAAATAAAACTTTTTCCCACCGATCATGACCAAACTGCTGATATCTTTGAATATTTAGAAAAGAGCTACTTTGTGAGAATTTGGGATGATCTCAACAATACTTCCACTTTATATGACCTCAAAGTTGTGGTATTAATCACGATTTTGGACACATAAAAAATACTTTTTTCCTAACTATCAATATGCAATTAATATGAAAAACTGATTCCCCGCCATTTTTTGAACAAAGTGCTATATTTTCATTCCTGTAAAATGACAACAGATTTTAGGTTTCAAACATTTCATGAAAAACCATGAATTACAACTCTCCAAAATTAGCGATTTCTTAACAGTACACTTTTTCTCCTAAACCATCAAAAATCTACCGATTTCTATATCTTTTAATTCAATAGAGTAATTTTAGTAAAAAAAAATTATAAATGGGAGCGTTTCGGGTAACCGAGTCTGGCTCTAACACTGCTAAAGTTGCAATATGTGGCTGCAGTACAGCCCAAATCTTGCTCCAGTTGATCATCTTTGAAAGCTGGGTAAAACTGTTTTAAAGTCACTATATAGGCAAAGACCCATTCATTCTCTTCTCGGGACCTCTTTGATTAATCCACTAAACTATATCTTACCCCAATACAGTTTTCTAAATCCTTACTTCACTTCACTAATGTTCCTTTACCTCCATTAATCATCATATTTGTATCATTACAAATTACAAATACACATTGACTCAATCTAAATATGTAACATAAAAATAAATGGTGCATAAACGTTATGTACACTTTCTCATCTACCCATCAAACCAAAACTAAATAAAAACTAACCAAAAATATTAGTTTAGTTATAGTCAATCAAAAAGTGAAAATGAACCATGAACACCGTCTTTCAAATATTATTTATGTGTTTAAATTAAGATCTAAACTGCCTTAATTTAAACACGTTATAAAGCACGTGCCATGAAGCACGTCCTCAGCATAAATTTCATTTGATTTTTTGAACTTTCATTGATGGTGATATGGTTAGGTTAGGTTGGGTTTGTTTTGTCGGTTATTCCTTAACCGTATTATTTTTTTACTTGCATACGGGCTTGGCTTCTACACATTTATATAACATTTTTAAGAAATCTGTATAGATGAAGTATGAGTAATTACAAATTTTTTTATAACAACCCTTTAGACAGCAGTCAAGTTTCATTTTTTGTTTTTTGTCAATTATTTATTTACTTGCAACTTTTACACTACTCTGTGTCACTATTCTTTACATTTTTTCACTAAAATTTCAATTTAATCAGTTGATTCTATTTTGAGAAATGATGCATTTCATATAAGCTTAGAATGTTTTGGTTTTTTCACTGATAAGTCATGAGCCGCCATTTTTTCGATACATGTCGACCATTACATTTTGTTTGTTAGATGTTACACTTCAGCAATATTTGATCAAAATCTTTTCAACCAATTTTATGAAAATTGTGGTTTTTGTTTTTTTCATATGGCGCATACCCACAAATTTTGAGTTATTAATTTTTTTTTAATGTTTAAACTTTGCAAGATATGAAAATGAAAAATTAATTAAATTAAAATTGGCCCAACTTTTAAAAATTTCATTAAACTTCACACAAGACAGCACTTTTTTACTCAGTTGTCCCCATAGCAAATACATCTGCAAAAACACAACACCAATTTTTCAAGCAGTCACATAATTTTCTTTATATTACATATAATTGAGTAAGTAGAACTGCAATTAAATCAATACAGACCTTGCATTTCATCGGCTAGAAAAAAACAATTTGAACAGGAATAAGTTTTAAATAGTTTTCGATTTTACTGTAGTGTGCTGCCCTCTATGTTCTAGGTACACCCACCATTACAATAGAAGCTAGTAATGTTGACATGGATTCTGTTTCACTTTTATCTGCACATGTTCCATTGTATCAATGTGAGTAGTATTCATCACTTTCCTTTCTGTTCTCTTTCATTTCTTTCTTTATTCATTTTCTTTTCATTGTTGTCAGCATTGTGGTACATTATCCTTTATCCTTTCATTTTTGATCCATCATTTAATCTCTGTTGTGATGTGAGTAGTGTCGGTTCGTTTGTATAAAATTGTCTGGTTATTGACCAGTAGCTTGTAAATATTATACATGTTGTGGAAATAGTAGATTTTTAAGGTAGGAAATAATAAACTTAAAGCTCAGTTTTATTCAAAATGATTCATTTATTTTAAAATTTATTAAGTTCTCTTTTTATCAACTATTTGTTAAGATAAAAAAGAAGATTTTCTCATACCTATACTTTGGAATATGGCAGTAGATACCTCAATTCAATGATTAAATAAGCTGGGTTTTTATACACAAGGATACGCAGATGATGTGTTATTGATTTTTCTTCTTGTTGTTTAAAGGCAAAAACATCTCCCTTTCATCATTGCCTTATTGTATAACATCTGCATCCTCACTAATTCAAAAGCAGATATGGAGGTCTTAAAGAGATCCAATCCTTGCTACTACTTCTTTAGAATATTTGAACTGAGTTCCCTATTGACTTGTATCTTCGAAAAAGGAAAGCAAATAGTGTTCCAATTGATCTCAGCTCACTGAGGTGTAATTGGAAATTTAAAAGTGTACACAATAGACAAACTTTATTGTGAATATGGCTCCAGTTCAAACAGTTCAGTATTCTTAGCTTATTTTAAGAGGGAAGTATTGAAACTGTACCAAGAGGAGTGGATGACAGCAGATACTGGTAGACGGATATATGGGATCCAGACAAAACCTGAATTATATTAGGACATATTACAGTTATCTCCACAGCAAGAGACAAAATTGTACAAATTGTCACGGGCCAATACCTGCACAGCTTCAACTTAAGCGACTCTTCAACCTACTAATCCTGTGAGACCAAGGAGAATTTGGATTTTATAAATCTGGGATACATTGCCCTTACCCACCAAGAGACTTTCTGAGGATCATTATTGGTATTAATGGAGGTTTTATTAAGATACTGACAAACAAAACCTATTTGGTACTCTCAACTGTAGTATACAGTATTACCGACATCGGGCTGTCGCCATCACTTGATACTGGAAGCCTATCACAAGAAGTAAGTAATTGCCTTTAGAAAGAAAAAAAATAGAAATGAAATATTTAAACACCTAATTAGAATATGGGAAGACACCTAAATTCTTTTACGTGAGGTGTCAATGGGGAAAACCCGCTGCTTAAATACAAATTTTTAAAAACACTCAACCATTCATCTCCAAATGAACGGAGGGATTGATCTACCAATACAATTTAACATTTCCTACAAGGACCAGGAAAGCAACTTTTGGGCATTAAATTTAGAGGATCTGCTTGTATTACATTGTACGAAGGGGCTAGGTAAATAATATCATGAGCATTGGATGAGCGCTCAATGTTGCTGTGAATAGTTTTAAGCTGTATTGTACTTCTGCTAATGAGGCTGATTGACTACTTCTCCTTCTCTTGTCTCTTCATGTGTAGTGTTAAGTTTTCAAAACTGTCACATTTTTTTAGTGAAGTGATTTTACTCACTGCATGAGACCTGTCTAATAACTGATTATTTCGTATGTTATCTATCAAAGTTATATAGGGCTTTATTTCAATGTACGTATTTATATACATAATGTACATTTTTAATGGTACTATTTTTACGTTATTCACTGAAAATTGTGAATATTCGATAAAATATCCAGACCTAAATATTTAGTTAATCAGTAAACAAGAACTGTGATAACCAGATGATCTGTGTCTTATGTGTCATATGCTATAAGACATGAGAGATAAAGGTAGAAGAATTAAGAAAAGAAGGGGGAAAATGGGACTAAAAATAAACTACATTAAAACCAAAGCAATGAGGGTAAATTTTTTAAGCCAAAAAAAAATTATCAATGGAAACAGGTGGGATTGATAGAACTAATCAAAAAAAGAAGAACTACGGCTGGATTGGCATACACTTAGGAAACGTGATAACAGTATTGGTCGGTAAGGTCTGGAGTAGAACTTTCAAGGAAGGTGAAGACCTGGTAGACATGAAATTGAGGAAGAAGGTAAGATCTGAAGTGTTCTGAACCACTTGGCAAGAATACAACTTTAGTAGCCCTATTTCCTACAAGTAATTAAAGGAAATAAGGCAAGTAAGTAAGTGAAATATTTTGTAATTTATTTAGTTTTAATCTTTTAACCTTAATAATACTACGAGGATTGAGGAAAAGGAAGGGATGAGTGTAATAGAAGGGGGCAAAAGTTTAAAGTATTGTTAATTTAAATGGCCTCCTTTATTGTTTGAAATGTTTGTTAATAATCTAGGAACTACTAGACGTAGACTGTTAATTAATAAAAGCAATCAAAACTTGTAGAGAAGCAGTTATTTGCATCTGTTACACCAGTGTTATTGCTCTTAATTAAAAGAGAGATATTAGTTGACTCTCTGAGGTTTATACTTGCATTAATGAAAATTGAAATGTTACATTGTCAGGTTATTTACATATTGGATTACTGTAGACACTGTCAAGGTGTGAGATCATGAAATCGGAGTCTCTAAAATGGGTTTTGATGGATTGTTCATATTTATATTATGAAATTTATACTATCAATTTGGCACTTGGAATAATGTATCATTCACCAGAATGTATTCAATCGCTCATTATTTTTTAATGTTGAGAAATAATCAGAATTATAAATATCCAAAATTATTTTTAATAAAACAAATACAGTAGGTAACATAGTCAAAATCATAAAATGTATTCAAGATAATTTATTTGAGAAATTCTGAGTCCAGAAAAGTGTGTTTTTGATTTTCTAATGATGTCTGTGTGCTGTATTTCTGTTGTTTGTTGTATGTTTTCTACAGCCTAAAAGTGTGTACTGATTTGAATCAAATTTTGTATGTGGGTGTATTATTTTCTCTCTTTTTTTAACCCAAAATTTAGGGATAGTTGCTATAAGGAAACACGAACAAAAATTATTTTCTAAAAATCGGCTGTAAAGATTTTGATCGAAATTTACCCAAGTGTAGCCTCTAAGGACTCAAATAAAGCATTGTGGTTAACATCTCTCAAAAAAATCCCGCTTCATGAGTTATCACCAAAAAATCCTAATATAAAAATGCGTAATTTCTCAAAATCGGATCTGCAGATTTCGTTCAAATTTTAATGCAGTGTAAAGTTTAATGACACCTATTTGTAAAATCGTAAGTAAACAAATCACCATTTATGAACAATTTGCAAAAAATCTAAACGTATCATTGCCATAAAAGGTAAATAATAATCGAATACAATTTAAATATGCTGAGGACGTATTTTATAGCATAAGCGCTGCGAGTTATACAGTGCTAGTTTAAAATATATACCGGTACATGGTTTTCTAAAAATGTTCATTTTCACTTTTTGATTGACAAGAACCGAACTGATTTTTCGTGATTGTTAGTTTTGATTTTGAGGATGGGTGATTGAGAAAGTTTATGCAATGTTTTTTACACCATTGGGTAAATATATATATTTAAGGTAAGGAGTAATAAATGTTTAAATAAATTTCTGTAATGTTATTGGTACCTAATTAAGCTAATCTAATTATAACCATATCAAAAATCTGAGATAAAAATTTATTGACTGTTTTAAACTCCCAAAAATATGTAATTTTTCAGGATATAAAAATACATAAAATATGTATGGCACTTATATTTGTTTATTTGTTGTTAGGTAATATACATGTCAATTGTTAACTGTTTTAAAGATAAATAAGTACTTAACTAATTAGAAGTTACAAATGTTAAGGAAGCATATATTATAACATAACTAAAACAAACATCTGACGTATAAAACATATTCTCTGTTTTAAGCAAATTTTTAAAATGTATTGTTTCAAAAGTAACAAAATGTGTGGCACTTATATTTGTTTATTCGTTGCTAGGCAATTTACATGCCAATTGTTGACTGCTTTCAAAGACAAATAACTACAATGAAAATCTGAGATGTAAAAACTATTTTCTGTTTTTATTGAAATACTGGGTGTTTCAAATTGAATAGCGGGGATTTAACGCTTTATAACTTTTATTACATTAAACGTACCGCTATAAATGACACATCAAATGAAAAAGCAATTCAGAGAGTTTTACAGAAAAGCCTACAAGTGTTCAATGTGAGCACCATTCATCACACGACACACGTCAAGACGATATGCGAGTTCTTCCCAAACCCAAACTTTGATTAGTGTTTCTTGAGTAATTGTTGTAACAGCTGCTTCAATCCTATTTCTTAATTCGGGAAGGTCAGTTGGTAGTGGAGGCACATACACACGATCCTTTATAAACCCCCAAAGGTAGAAATCGCAAGGCGTCAGATCGGGTGACCATGAAGGCCATGCAAAACAAACTCTGTATTGGGCCCTTTGCGGCCAATCCAGCGGTCGGATACAGTAACGTTCAACCAATCGCGTACTTCGTTGTGCCAGTGAGGCAGCGCACCATCTTGCTGGAAAATGAAGTTCTCTTGTTCATCATCTTTCAACTGAGGGAAGAGCCATAACTGTAGAGTATCAAGATAAGAAGTACCAGTTACAGTTGCTTCGCCAAAAAAGAAAATTGCTTGCACATGCGCACTGGTGCCAACAAACAGCAACTGTTTGAGTTGCTGTTTCATTTGATGTATCATTTATAGCTGTAATTGTAGTTTAATAAAAATTATAAGGCGTTAAAAACCCCGCTATTAATTTTGAAACACCCGGTACACCACCACAGAGTAGTAACATCATGTTATCTTGTTTTTTGGCCTCTAAGATGTTTAATATCTCCACATTGATTACTTGATTTCCGAGTCGTAATCCGTAAACCCATAAATGACAGTGTTCAAGTAGTCAAGGTCACTTTGTTATGAAGTTCAGCACGTTTTTGAAATTTTCAGGTACCACCTTTGCCTTTTAACCTAGCCACCTTCGCTCCGCTGTCAGCAGGTTTGGCACTCTGCAGGAGTAAATCCTTGTTCAAAGTAGAATATACCGGACCAATGTCTATCCCCATCTCACCTACAAGTTCTCTGATAGTGACAAGATGGTCCAGGTTTATCTAAATCCGCACTTGGTCAAAGACTTTGTCATTATAGATTTTTGAAAGTCTTCCGAATACTAATTTGCTCTTCCAGCAACGTTAGACCACCTTTAATTTTGTGAAAATATTTGTTAATTTGTTTGATATGCAGATAATTTCACCGAAAATCCTGCTAAACCTTCTGAATAGTTTCTACTTGTATATTTGCCAACCTAGCGCAAAATTTGATACAATATTGTTGCTCAAGTTATTCCTTCATTTTGTGGAAAATTAAAATACATTTGTGGCCCAGCCAAGGAGCCCACCAAACCAAAATCATAATAATTATAAATTAGGATGTAAAGGAATTCTAAATAATAAAATATGAATTGGCACTTGCGATTTTGATGAGCAGTGCAATATGACGTAGAAGAAGGGGGAGAGACGAGGAGTGGAAGGCTTGAACTAACGAGCCGACCGAGGGTCTGTTCCGAGAGCCGCGAGAAGAAAGACCGCTATGGGACGAGGTCAGGTCAGTCCATTTTTGGCCACGTGCTAGTTAAATTAAACGGTATGCTTTTCGGCCACTATTAAGGCTTTATCTTGCCGTTATGTCTTTTTAATAAATCATAATCATTTTTGTAATCTTTTAATTCGGCACTAAAATAAAATATAACATTAAATTTCACTTGCGTTGTGTGCGTTCATTAGCGTCCTAACCCGACTCCTTGGCCCATCCTGACAAGATTCGGCTAAAGTGTACGCGGTCTCCAGCCAGCCGGAGCTTCCAGCTGGTCAAAAGAAGTGGAGACGGTCACACATTGGTTGCCTCCTAACAATTTACAATCTATAGAGGCATGATATAGAGGAATGATATATAGGCAAAAATTCAGACTTGCTCATAAAGGTAAATTCCTCCTTCTTACCAGAGGTCACTTCGTATGTTTAATTTTTACTTTCTGAACAAACCGCCCCCCCCCCCCCAACTTGTTTAGATTTTCCTTGCTACTAGCCACTCCTTCATCTCTATAACAAAAATGTAGCTGTGTAAGTGTTGTGTATATCCCTATGTGTACAAACCTAGAGTTATAACAAAATCTGAATTAAATTTTGTTTTCCACTAATTTTCCATTTTAACAGTGATAATTTGTATGTATTTTTCACAATGTTGTGAATATGTATATATTGTTTTTTTTAGCATAACACGAACAAATTGTGTATATACTAACTAATACAGGATGTTTCAAGAGCATAATGAACTTCCACATCACGTGTTAAACCTAGAGCATGAAACGAGTGAAAAATGCCAACATAATAGGATTGTGTTGAAAATTAAATCAAAGAAGCCAAGCCTAAATAAAGCCAGGCCTGAGCAATGAAAATAACTAAAGGCTAAATACAAATGTGAACAGAAAAACACACAATTCATAGAACCACAAACTACTGATTGGTGTTTAGGCTTCATTTTTTCATCACTCTCGCTGGTGATATAAGTAAACAAATTTCACCATATTTAACATATATAAGAATGAAATTTTTAATTTCTAATTCAGTTTTTATTTATGGAAGTCATAACAGTCTTATTTATAAACTGATTTGATTGATAGGATTGTCTGATAGGTTTACATATGACGCTGCAATTATTTTTCATTTAAAATAAGTTTTTCTTCCCGGTTTGTTATTTTTAACTCTTTCTACTTGACTGTGTGATTTTGAGACTAAATATATTTGGCTATTTTTGATTTATCTCTTATGCCTAATAGTGTGTTTTTTGTGTTCATTAATTCTTATATTTAGCGATCATTTTGTACTGCCCTTTATATTCATATTTAATAATCTACTAAGCTATATTTGAGTTTTTCAATTTTTTCATATACTAAGTTTATCACTTGATAATAGGAATTGATTTATACTCTCGAAACATCTTCTATTAGTTTTTATATACAATGATGTTGGGAAATACTGTAACAAGACAAATATTTATTATATTTCAGTTAGTTCATTAAAAATTAAAATTGTTTACTCTGTTGCCATGGTTTCAATCTCTGTAAATTAGTAACAATTTATATATAACATAATTATAGTAACAATTTTAAAACAGTAAAAGATAGAAAAAAGATCAAATACAAAAAATGTTCGTTTTGAAGAGAACTTTTATTTGATATAAAATTTTTTATAAGTTGCTATTTAAGAAATTTGAGTTTTAGGCTTTTTTGTGTTCATCAAATTTGAGGATTTTTTAAATTTATAAAATCCAGTGAAAATGCCCCTACCACACGTATCCAATAAATAGCTCAATAATAAGCTTGGAAAAAAAATCGGGTGCTGTTCCATATTGTAGGTAGGGTAACATGATACTTTATTTTAAAGTCCTATTTCAAAACGTTTTGGTACACCCTGTACATACAGTTAAAGATAATTAACTTTTGTTTGCGCCAAAATGTTCAGTGTAATTACTCCTTTAAATTGATGTATCACACAACCCTATTTAATTGAAATACTCTTATCAAAGAAAATTAAGAAGCACAATATCATGTAATCAGTGACATAAATGCCTCAAACCTATAATAATGAAAAATGTTAGAAATAAATTACTTGATAGACAAATAAATCAGAAAATTTAATTTGATAGAAAATCATATAAATTTCCAGATTGAACAACATAATAATATGAATAATTCCGTATTAATTAAACATTTATAAAAACAAAATATTAGAAAGAAATAGGTGTCACATAAAACTATTAAACAATGAAAACCTCTTGTAGGATGAATATAATAATGGTCATTATAAATCTAAAACCAATATTTAAATTATTACACACCTATTCAGAGTCCTCCACTAGAAGCGGATCTAACAAACCCAGAAAATACTATAATTCTAAATCCGTATAAAACGAGGTATGGCAGAATTGTTAAACCACCTGACAAATTTAATATTATCATAATGGAAACATGTTTTAAAGAAATTATAAGTATAGCTAATAATTTATAATGTAAGAAAGGAGGGGATACTTTTATTTATAAATTATGTTATATTTTATTTTTAGTTTTTGTTATAAATTGTTATGATTATGTTTTTGATTTTAATTGAAAACGAAAGATATGTAATGCATTTGTTTAAATAGACCCATGTAGACATAGGCCGATAAAAAAGTTATTTATTATTATTTTTATAATAGTTTGTCATTAATAGTGCTGAAAGTGTTCGATTTATTATGAGCATGATGATGACTTGATTATTGTTGACAGCTGTAACAACGCCTAAAGAATGCAGCAGTCCATCTCTCTCACCGTTGAACGCACATTCCTTTTCTAGATCTTTGGACAACAGCACACTTTCAAGGTGAGATTAATTTTTTTGTTTGTATGTGATTCTACATTGACGTGTGTGTGGATGATTGTAAATTTGTCTTACATTCTTGAGTTCAATTTGTATGTGTTAGGAATATGTTGGATGTAAGATAATAATGTGTTAGACTAGTTATTAAGCAAGAAAGAGATTTATAGTTTAAGAATGTTAGTAGGCTAGGTCTAGTTATGTGAATTGTCAGCACAAAGTGAAAAATTCCGAGCACTTTTACCAGTCTACTTTATATTTGTAGAAATGTCACAGTTTTGCTCCCAGTTTTTCTCCCTCCGGAAGAAGGAAAGGTTTTAAATAATCAGTAAAAACAAAATAGGTGCTTTTTGTGGTTGATCACCCGAGTGAGGGAGGTTTCTCTCATGCAGAGATCATGAATGGATTTAGTATACAAAGAGTGTGTGGTGACATGTGTTTTAATCTGCTCATGTGTGTAAGTCATGGTTCTGCCAACAAGCTTGGTTGTTCTTGTTTCAGTCCTGTTTCCACATGCTTCGTCTGTGAGGCATCTGTTCATTTAACTTACATAATTATACTCCCTAAATCCTATAGCTAAATTTAATGATCCAAATATATTAATTCCACAATGTATAATGTCTGAAAATTCTGGTGTGTGTTTGAGGCAATGTAAGTGTTTCTTCAATACATTAGATGTACATTGAAGGGTACCAAGTGGATAAAACTTCTCGAGAAATACAGATTCGAAGGAGACGATCTATTATGAGCATAGAAAATGTTCTAATTGTGGCTGTCAATGTGCTACGGAGGAAGAGACTCACACTTTGAATCCAAATAAGGATGAGTTTTTTAACGTTAGGGACAACATTCAGCAAAGATGTTACCAATAAGTTAGATGTAAAATTATTGTTAGAATAGTGATTAAGCTGTAGAGAAATTTATTTTATAAAGTATAATGTGTTGCCTTGGACTGTTTAATATATAATATAGTTAATTAATAAGAACAACCAAGACAATATGTTAAATGACAAACTGAACTTTTCTTCCAACCGTATATATGATATAATAACCAAAATTAAAATTAAATAAACACTGCAAACATGTCTACATTTCATTTCAACTAAACTTAATTATCAGTATCATACTGATAACTACTGTATACATCCAGTACCATACCTGCAGCTGGACAAGTAAGACCTTATAATGTGGCCACAAATAATTTTATTATTTATGTACGACGAGTCATACTCTGATTTTATATGTGTTAGTGTTGTGTTGTGTTACGTGTTTATGTGTTAGTGCGGGCCTGACGAAGCCAACAGTGTTCGGCGAAACAGCGCTGTAGCCATAACTATTATACGGACTGAGGACAACCTCTAAGGTAATTAACTATATTAGAAATTTATTGTTTAAGAATATAAGTAGGCGAGAAAGTTTAGTTATATGAATAAGCAGGACAAAGTGAAAAATTGTACGAATTCTAGTTACGCTTACTAGTCTACATTATATTTGTAAAAATGACACAGTTGTGGGATAGGAGAAGAAAAAGTTTTAAATAGTCAGGAAGAACAAACAAGCCACTTTTTCTGTATGATTAACCAAATGTGGGAAATATTGTGAGTGGATTTTGGTGCAACAACGAAAAGGCAGACACACTGAGATTTCCAAAACACTGATTGAAATCTCAGGTGAGAAGAATATAAGGACGGATTTTTAATATTTTTATTTACTATTTTGACGGTGTAGGGTAAGGTTGTTAATGTTTTGGGGAAAACCTCATACATTTGTTTAGGGATAAAGCTGGCCTAAAGATATTTGGAATATCTCATCTGTGGCATTGAGTATCTTGTTCTGTGTAAAATTAGAGATAAAAGATGTTGTAGTAAAGTAATTGTGTTTAGGTGAGTATGTAATTGTGTGTTATTGTGAAGAAAATTACTAGGTCTACCAAGTATAAACCATTTGGCATTGTCAAGAAAAATAAATAAAAATATATAAAAAACTTCTTTTTTTTTAAATAAGACGACAAACGTGTTAGTTCTTTTGGTAGCTGTATTCTTTGACCTATGATCTCTGGTGGGTGCTATGGAATTATAATTAAGACTCTAACATATGTAATTAAGGTATACATCTTCCATAATATTTATGTTTTTATATTTGATTTTATCAGTTAAAGTGTTAATATTATTATTTTTGTTTATGTGAAATTTATGTTTTTGTTCTTTCTTATATAAACGTGGTATGGGTAAAGTTATGTGATAGGTTACCAAATAATGTTGCATTTATACCCGATTTTGAGAAAATCGAAAAGTTGTTTTTTCTAACGACAGCTACCCCCGAATGTTTTACTCAGGGATATGGACAAAAAAAGACGACACTATAAATTTGATTAATATTGGTCCATTCGTTTGGCTTCTAGAGCACTGCAGATACGACAGACAGACATCGTTCCAAAAAACACTTATTTGGACACAGGGGACCTCAAAACTCATATATTCACAAAAACTTTGACTTTGATTTATTTTGCTCCATCACTTTGTATATGTGATAATGTAAAAATTACACAGAAATTACTAACAGCCTAAATTCATTTTCATTCTTGTAATGCTTCAGATCATAGCTATAATAATGTCAAGGATAAAACTAGTTTCCAAGGTTTTTTATAACAATTTACAATCGTACATCATTGTTGATAGTAACAATTTGTTTAATCTATGTTTTTAATTTGAATTAATTAAAATAATTTGGGTGATACCTACATCATGCTAATCCAAATTAACTTTAAAAATGCCTACTATATTTTCAAGTGCAACTGGTTTCAGTGTAGTTTTGTACACTTATTTTTTTTTAATACACCAAATATATTTGGAAAAAGAAAAATATGTGTTATTACTGTGTTCAGGATAAGGTTGAAAATAAAGTAAAGTCCTTGTTCATGACATATGACACCCTCAGGGGGTAACTTAAGTGAGTACAGGCTTGGCAATCCCCGAGGGGACATACTTGATCTACATTTTTTTCATGTATTCTTTTTATTTAAAAAAAAAAAATATTGTTATAGTTGTTAACAAATTTATTTGTGTGTAGATAATCATAATTATATAATATTATAAATAGAATTATTTAATTAAAATGCATTAACAATAAACCGTACATATAAAACAATGCAATAGAAATTAAAAATTGAGTAGATAGTTCTCTTTAATCTTTCCCATCAGGTTTCTTTTCCAACCCTGACGCTATTTGAGTATTAAAGGGCTAAGAGTCTTTAATTTATGTTCTTTTCTTCCTTTTTTATAAAGCAATGGTGACCGAGACGTTTTTCACCTTTAAGCAACAAAGGGAGAAACACATTTGACCATTTACTTATTTTATATTGTTTGAAAAGTGTAACAAATAAAAATATAAATTTTCAGTATGCTACATGCCACAAATTACATCTTCTATAATATTGCAAATATTTATCTTGTTTTTAGACATTTAGAAAAAAATGTGATAAGAATTATAAGAAAAAGAAAAATTATGATAGCTTCTTTAAGCTATCATACCTTAGCTTCTAACTTAACTTAACTTAGCTTGTAAACAACAACAAAAACAAACTCACCAAATGTAAACAACAACAATAACAAACCAACGACTGTAAACAACAACAAATACAAAAGAAATAATTTTAAACAACAACAAAAACAAACCGACAAAATGTAAACAACAACAAAAACAAAAGGAGTAACTGTAAAGAACAACAAAATCAAACCGTCAAAATATAAACAGCAACAATAACTAACTGACAAAATGTAAATAACAACAAAAACAAACCGACAAATGTAAACAACAACAATAACAAACCGACAAAATGTAATCAACTACAATAAAAAACTGACAAAATGTAAACAACAACAAAAACAAACCAAAATTCTGTAAACAATAACAAAAACATACCGACCAACTGTAAACAACAACACAGTATCAGGAGAATATAATGTTAAAGGTGGTAGATGTCAACTGCGATTCCGTTTTTAATTCAGATAGACCTCCTATCAAAACATATTCACCTGATAACAGGATTTTGTCATTTTACCGCAGTATCAGGAAAATATAATCTTAGAGGAGGTGAATGTCACTAGTAACCGTAAACAACAACAAAAACATACACACCAAATGTAAACAACAACAATAACAAACCAACGGCACTAAATAACAACAAAAACGAAAGAAATAACTGTAAACAACAACAAAAACAAACCGACAAATTAAAACAACAATAACAAACCGTCAAATATAAACAACAACAAAAACAAACCGACAAAATGAAGAAAAAGCAAACTAACTGTAAACAACAACAAAAACAAATCGAAAAAATGTAAACAACAATAACAAACCATCAAAATATAAACAACAATAATAACAAACTGACAAAATATAAACAACAACAAAACAAACCGACAAATGTAAACAACAACAATAACAAACCGTCAAAATGTAAACAACAACAAAAGGATACCAGATTACTGTAAAGAACAACAATAACAAATCGACAAAATGTAAACAAAAACAATAACAAACTGACAAAATGTAAACAACAACAAAAACAAACCGACAAAAATGTTGACAACAACAATAACAAACCATCAAAATATAAAAAACAACAAAAACAAACCGACGAAATGAAAACAATAACAAACTGACAAAATGTAAACAACAACAAAAGCATACCGACTAACTGTAAAGAACAACAATAACAGATCCACAAAATGAAAACAAAAACAATAACAAATTGACAAAATGTAAGCAACAACAAAAAAAAACGACAAATGTAAACAACAATAACAAACCGACAAAATATAAACAACAACAAAAACAAAACCGACAATATGAAAACAAAAACAAACAGACGAAATGTAAACAACAACAAAAGCATACCGACTAACTGTAAACAACAAGAATAACAAATCGCAAAATGTAAAAAAAAAAAACAATAACAAACTGACAAAATGTAAACAACAACAAAAACAAACCAAAAATCTGTAAACAATAACAAAAACAAACCGACCAACTGTAATCAACAACACAGTATCAGGAGAATATAATGTTAAAGGTGGTAGATGTCAACTGCGATTCCGTTTTTAATTCAGATAGACCTCCTATCAAAACATATTCACCTGATAACAGGATTTTGTCATTTTACCGCAGTATCAGGAAAATATAATCTTAGAGGAGGTGAATGTCACTAGTAACTGTAAACAACAACAAAAACAAACTCACCAAATGTAAACAACAACAATAACACATCAACGACACTATATAACAACAAAATAGAAAGAAATAAGTGTAAACAACAACAAAAACAAACCGACAAATTTAAACAACAATAACAAACCATCAAAATATAAACAACAATAATAACAAACTGACAAATTATAAACAACAACAAAAACAAACCGACAAATTTAACAACAACAATATCAAACCGTCAAAATGTAAACAACAACAAAAGCATACCAGCTTACTGTAAAGAACAACGATAACAAATCGACAAAATGTAAACAAAAACAATAACAAACTGACAAAAAGGAAACAACAACAAAAACAAACCGACAATTGTAAACAACAACAATAACAAACTGACAAAATGTAAACAACAACAAAAACAAACCGCCAATTGTAAACAACAACAATAACAAACTGTCAAAATATAAACAACAACAAAAACAAACCGACGAAATGAAAACAAAAACAAACAGACAAAATGTAAACAACAACAAAAGCATACCTACTAACTGTAAACCATAACAATAACAATACGACAAAATGTAAACAAAAACAATAACAAACTGACAAAATGTAAACAACAACAAAAACAAACCAAAAATCTGTAAACAATAACAAAAACAAACCGACCAACTGTAAACAACAACACAGTATCAGGAGAATTAAATGTTAGAGGTGGTAGATGACAACTGCGATTCCGTTTTTAATTCAGATAGACCTCCTATCAAATCATATTCACCTGATAAAAGGATTTTGTCATTTTACCTCAGTATCAGGAAAAAATAATCTTAGAGAAGGTGAATGTCACTAGTAACTGTAAACAACAACAATAACAAACCAACTACACTAAATAACAACAAAAACGAAAGAAATAACTGTAAACAACAACAAAAACAAACCGACAAATTTAAACAACAATAACAAACCATCTAAATATAAACAACAATAATAACAAACTGACTAAATATAAACAACAACAAAAACAAACCAACAAATGTAAACAACAACAATAACAAGCCGTCAAAATATAAACTACAACAAGAACAAACCGACAAATTTAAACAACAACAATAACAAACCGTCAAAATATAAACAACAACAAAAACAAACCGACAAATTGTAAACAACAACAAAAGCATACCAGATTACTGTAAAGAACAACAATAACAAATCGACAAAATGTAAACAATAACAAACTGACAAAATGTAAACAACAACAAAAACAAACCAACAAATGTAAACAACAACAATAACAAACCGTCAAAATATAAACTACAACAAGAACAAACCGACAAATTTAAACAACAACAATAACAAACCGTCAAAATATAAACAACAACAAAAACAAACCGACAAATTGTAAACAACAACAATACCATTCCGACTAACTGTAAAGAACAACAATAATAAATCGACAAAATGAAAACAAAAACAATAACAAACTGACAAAATGTAAACAACAACAAAAACAAACCGACAAATGTAAACAACAATATCAAACCGTCAAAATATAAACAACATCAAAACAAACCGACAAAATGAAAACAAAAACAAACAGATGAAATGTAAACAACAACAAAAGCATACCGACTAACTGTAAACAACAACAGTAACAAATCGACAAAATGTAAACAAAAACAATAACAAACTGACAAAATGTAAACAACAACAAAAACAAACCGACAAATGTAAACAACAACAATAACAAACCGTCAAAATATAAACAACAACAAAAACAAACAGACAAAATGTAAACAACAACAAAAACATACCTACTAACTGTAAACCATAACAATAACAAATCGACAAAATGTAAACAAAAACAATAACAAACTGACAAAATGTAAACAACAACAAAAACAATCCAAAAATCTGTAAACAATAACAAAAACAAACCCACCAACTGTAAACAACAACACAGTATCAGGAGAATATAATGTTAAAGGTGGTAGATGTCAACTGCGATTCCGTTTTTAATTCAGATAGACCTCCTATCAAATCATATTCACCTGATAACAGGATTTTGTCATTTTACCTCAGTATCAGGAAAATATATTCTTAGAGAAGGTGAATGTCACTAGTAACTGTAAACAACAACAAAAACAAACTCACCAAATGTAAACAAAAACAATAACAAACCAACGACTGTTAACAGCAACAAATACAAAAGAAATAACTGTAAACAACAACAAAAATAAATCGAAAAAATGTAAACAACGACAATAACAAACCGTCAAAATATAAACTACAACAATAACATACTGACAAAATGTAAACAACAACAAAAACAAACCGACAAATGGAAACCACAACAATAACAAACCGTCAAAATGAAAACAAAAACAATAACAAACTGACAAAATGTAAACAACAACAAAAACAAACCGACAAATGTAAACAACAATAACAAACCTACGAAATGTAAACAACAACAAAAGCATACCGACTAACTGTAAACAACAACAATAACAAATCGACAAAATGTAAACAAAAACAATAACAAACTGACAAAATGTAAACGTCAACAAAAACAAACCAAAAATCTGTAAACAATAACAAAAACAAACCGACCAACTGTAAACAACAACACAGTATCAGGAGAATTAATGTTTAAGGTGGTAGATGTAAACTGCGATTCCGTTTTTAATTCAGATAGACCTCCTATCAAATCATATTCACCTGATAACAAGGATTTTGTCATTTTAACGCAGTATCAGGAGAATATAATCTTAGAGGAGGTGAATGTCACTAGTAACTGTAAACAACAACAAAAACAAACTCACCAAATGTAAACAACAATAACAAACCAACGACACTAAATAACAACAAAAACGAAAGAAATAACTGTAAACAACAACAAAAACAAACCGACAAATTTAAACAACAATAACAAACCATCAAAATAAAAACAACAATAATAACAAACTGACTAAATATAAACAACAACAAAAACAAACCAACAAATGTAAACAACAACAATAACAAACCGTCAAAATGTAAACAACAACAAATGCATACCAGATTACTGTAAAGAATAACAATAACAAATCGACAAAATGTAAACAAAAACAATAACAAACTGACAAAATGTAAACAACAACAAAAACAAACCGACAATTGTAAACAACAACAATAACAAACTGACAAAATGTAAACAACAACACAGTATCAAGAGAATATAATGTTAAAGGTGGTAGATGTCAACTGCGATTCCGTTTTTAATTCATATAGACCTCCTATCAAATCATATTCATCTGATAACAGGATTTAGTCATTTTACCGCAGTATCAGGAGAATATAATCTTAGATTAGGTGAATGTCGCTTGTAACTGTAAACAACAACAAAATCAAACTGACAAATTTAAACAACAAAAATAACAAACCGTCAAAATATAAACAACATCAAAACCAAACCGACAAATTGTAAACAACAACAAAAGCATACCGACTTACTGTAAAGAACAACAATAATAAATCGACAAATTGAAAACAAAAACAATAACAAACTGACAAAATGTAAACAACAACAAAAACAAACCGACAAAATGAAAACAACATCAAAAACAAACCGACAAAATTAAAACAAAAACAAACAGACAAAATGTAAACAACAACAAAAGCATACCGACTAACTGTAAACAACAACAATAACAAATCGACAAAATGTAAACAAAAACAATAACAAACTGACAAAATATAAACTACAACAATAACAAACTGACAAAATGTAAACAACAACAAAAGCATACCGACTAACTGTAAAGAACAACAATAACAAATCCACAAAATGAAAACAAAAACAATAACAAATTGACAAAATGTAAACAACAACAAAAAAAAAACGACAAATGTAAACAACAATAACAAACCGACAAAATATAAACAACAACAAAAACAAAACCGACAAAATGAAAACAAAAACAAACAGACGAAATGTAAACAACAACAAAAGCATACCGACTAACTGTAAACAACAACAATAACAAATCGCAAAATGTAAAAAAAACAATAACAAACTGACAAAATGTAAACAACAACAAAAACAAACCAAAAATCTGTAAACAATAACAAAAACAAACCGACCAACTGTAAACAACAACACAATATCAGGAGAATATAATGTTAAAGGTGGTAGATGTCAACTGCGATTCCGTTTTTAATTCAGATAGACCTCCTATCAAATCATATTCACTTGATAACAGGATTTTGTCATTTTACCGCAGTATCAGGAAAATATAATCTTAGAGGATGTGAATGTCATTAGTAACTGTAAACAACAACAAAAACAAACTCACCAAATGTAAACAATAACAATAACAAACCAACGACACTAAATAACAACAAAAACGAAAGAAATAACTGTAAACAACAATAAAAACAAACCGACAAAATAAAAAAAAAAGCAAACTAACTGTAAACAACAACAATAACAAATCGACAAAATGTAAACAAAAACAATAACAAAATGTAAACAACAACAAAAACAAACCGACAAAATGTAAATAACAACAATAACAAACCGACAAATGTAAACAACAACAATGAATAACTGTCAAAATATAAACAGCAACAATAACAAACTGACAAAATGTAAACAACAACAAAAACAAACCGACAAATGTAAAAAACATCAATAAACAATGGCAAAATATAAACAACAACAAAAACAAACAGACAAAATGAATACAAAAACAAACAGACAAAATGTAAACAACAAGAAAAGCTTACCGACTAACTGTAACAAAAACAATAACAAACTGACAAAATGTAAACAACAACAAAAACAAACAAAAAATCTGTAAACAAAAACAAACCGACCAACTGTAAACAACAACACAGTATCAGGAGAATATAATGTTAAAGGTGGTAAATGTCAACTGCGATGCCGTTTTTAATTCAGATTGACCTCCTATCAAATCATATTCACCTGATAACAGGATTTAGTCATTTTACCTCAGTATCAGGAGAATATAATCTTAGAGGAGGTGAATGTCATTAGTTCACCTTAAAGCTTAAAGAAGCTTAGTTAAGTTAGCTAAGCTTTACCTTAAGTTATCATAGCTATGTTGAGCATTGCAAGGCGATTTACATGAACATTAAATATTTTAATGAAATAAAATTCTAAAAATTAATTAATTATGAACATAACGTTGTAATATTATATATCATTTCATTCAAGAAAGTATATAATATAAAATGGCTTTTAACATCGTCCACAATATCTTTTTCAAAGGTCGTATCTTTTTCAAGGTTATAAAAGGTCGTATTGCGTTAATAACTTGTGAACCTTACGTTTGTTAATGCCAAATTGGACAAGACTTATTTTTGACATGTAATATATTAAGGCACCACAGTTCTTCATGCCCATCATATAATGGCTATGTTTTGATAAAGGAGAAAATAATTTTTAAATAAATCATTCAGTGGTTTCAGCTGTTTTCTAATCTAAGCCAGGAGTCGTACAACACAATGACACAAACTACTCTGTTATTACAGTCTATCGTAATAGGTACTCAGTTGATTCCACAGCTATCTAAATAATACAAATGGCATATCAGCTGAAATATTGTATTCTATGTTTGCAATTAGTGAAAAGTTAAAGACGACATAACAGATAATAATAGAGCGTAAATAGAGGTCGGTCATTTAGTGAACAGAAAAACTAGGTGTTGGTTATAAAATTACCGATCTGCAGTGAATTTTCTAATTGGAGAATTTTCTAATTGGTAACATTTCAAACCATTTTGTTCAGCCTTTTGTTGAAAAGTATTTTTCAACTTTTGATGTTTTAAAATTTGATGTTTCTACTATCATGTGCCCAAATATTGTTGTAACAAAGAGAGATCTTCAAAAGGGCATAAATTTTGAATTTGAAAATCTGGCACTATTTTATATCGCTACTATAAAACGTGTCCAGAAAGTACTGTTTCGCTGCATGTTCAGTGCAGCATTGTGATCCCTGTTCTACACATGTACACTATTCTCTCTTGAATCATTGGCTTTTCACAGACTCAGATTACAGTATAATTTTTAGTTTGTTTTGATTATTTAAAATGTTTTAACTCTATACAAGATTCTACCGATTATGACATACAATCTGTTATCTGTTTTTTAAAGAAATATCAAACCTGTGGAAATTCATCTACAGATTTGTGAAATCTGTGATGAAAATGGAATGAATGATGGAATTGAAAAAGTGTGTGAGACAGTTCAATGAAGGATGATCAAAAGTCGAATATGAAGTGAGGAGTGGGCTGTCTTCTGTGATTAATAAAAATTTGGTAAAGTGGATAAGAAAATTTACCAGGATTATTTTCCTTACTTTCTAATGAGTTTTCTCAAATTTCAAGAAAATTTATTCATGAAATTGTGACAGACCGTGTAGGTTATTGGAAACTGCTCACATTGTGTGCTGAAAATGCTTTCTGATTTGTACAAAACCAAACAATTTGGAAGTAAGTGCTTTGCAGTTTTCCATCCGCTCCAACGATGAAGGTGATTTTTTAAAGCCTAATAGTGACTGGTGATGAAACCAGACCTGAATGTCTCATATCACTCTGAAATCTAAGCAGCAGTCTATTTAATGGAGGCAAACAAGATTCCTGAAGACAAAAAAAAATTGAAGACCATAATTTCAACACGAAGAATTATGTGCACTGTGGTTAACATCACAGGTAGCCATATTCTATGAAGAAGGTATATAAAACCTAGAAACCTAATACATGTGTCTTGATAATGATGGAAATTATGTAAAAATGTAGTTTAAGGTATATTTTAGTTTTCTTGTGAAAATAAAATATTTTTTAAATGGTATTTAATTTTTTATATCAAAACAGTACTTACTCTCTGAATGCTCCTAGCATTTACTTTGTGACCAGGTAAAAGTAGCGAAGTTGGACCTGCAAAACCCTTTTCTGTATACATACTAAAGAGCACTTACTTATTCCCAAATTTAGCTGTATTTCTCACAAACTTCATCAGGTTAAAAATGTCCATTCTCTGAAGTTTTTAATCTCACAGCTTCAATCACCTTCCACCAAATGTACTCAAAATATGTAAACTTCTTAAAATAATGTCTTACATTTACGTCTCCTCGTACCCATCACAAAGTTTGTTATCCTCCTTAGCTATTATATTGAGATGCCTTTTCTTTTCAGAGGCTTACTTATAGAGAATATGGATATGGCAATCCTGAAATATCTTAGCTGAATCTACCTTTTTCATCTAGTCTTGAATTAAATCCCCTCTCTCTTTCATCTTTCCTACCAGATCTCTCTTGACAACTCTTCATCTCTTCCAATCCCGACCCTATTAGAGTAGGGCTAGGAGTCTCTACTGTTCGCAGATAATGAGTGGTGTAGCAAGGGGGCAGCGGTCTTGTGTCATCAATGCCAGGGAAACAAGAGTACTAACCAAAGCCAAAACATTACTTACTACTGAAAAGATCAGTCTCACAGCATGTATTCTGTTGCTTATATAATAATCAATGTTGATGATAGGTACAAAACAGCTTCATAACAGGCCTCTAATAAGCCATTTGCACTGTCATTGTCATTCAGGTGAATGTTTTTAGAATAGTGTGTAGTATGAATGATAGCTTGCATCAGCCAATAGTAGACGCATTCCTTCCGCTACATCACTCGAACAGTATTTTATGCTTTTTTTAAGGATATACTTTGACCACCGTCATTAATTACTTCATTGTAATCAAATATGATTTACATTGAGGACATGTTTATGTCACAAGGCAAGCAAATTTAGGCCCTGATTAATTTATATTAACATTTTTTTTCAAAGACCGCATCCATGTTTCATTTTTTAATTGACAACAACCGAACTGAAATTAGTTTTAGTTGGTTTTGGGGATGGGTGAGTGAGAGAGTTTGTGCAATGTTTTACCAATTTTTATCTGTTAATATTCTGAAGGAAAAATTGTTTATACTACCATGGAGATTACCATTGAAATTTCATCAAGAAGCCTTAATTTATTATTTTCAAGACCAATTTTTATCAAAGCCTAAAGTGCTACTTCCATCCTCCTCCATTGATACCAGAATTATTCCATACTCTTAGAGTACTTCCCCAGCAGTCTTTATTAAATCAATTTCCTCTCAAAATAAATTTCTTCCTACTAAACTAAACTCCATAGCACAACAGCCTGTGTCGTTACATACTGTTCAGTCGAGTAATGCATGGTCAACACATCGAAATTTCTGCCTAAGTTCTATTTTACACCATTTTTTTCAGAACTGACCTGCTTATAATAATCTCACTAAAATCATTCAGACTATTATTTGTGTAAATAATAATTTACTTTTTACCAGATCTGTGGAACAGCTGAGCAGTCCTCCTCTTGAAGTGGAACCCGTAAGAAGAGGGAAGATAAGTGGAAGAGCAAGTGGTGGACGAAGTGGTGCAGGCAGTACGTGGGGCAGTATATCTCGTGTATTTGCTAGGAATAGGCATCGTAAAGTGCCTAGCCCCAACAGTCAGGATGGTATGAACTTATATTGATATTTTTATTGTTAGCATTTATGATTTGTATGATTAAAATTAAGTTTTTGTAATCTCTTATAATTTTAAGAACAGGTTAGGATTATAGAAATTCAGTAAAATATACACTTTTCATTTAAGGCGAGGTCTTAGATATTACAGTAGTTTATGATTAAATATTTGCTTTATAATATAAGTAGTAGCAGGAGCAATGTGGCAACGAAGTGCATTGCTATGACCAGAGATGTATTGTGCTCCCCTACTTCTTTTAAAATGGAGAACTCCTGTTTATAGAAGCCCCTACAGCTCCTTTAGAATGTACAGCATATGAAGGAAGTTGTGAGTAGGTGTCCCCTCTATATCAATCTAGTACCTTCCCAGACTTCAAGCTCTTTTATCTATTACTACACCACATTTTGATACATTTCTTAACCGTCTTCCCTAACCTAACCTAATCTAACCTGACCAGAGATGTATTGTACTCTCCTACTTCTTTTAAAATGGAGAACTCCTGTTTATAGAAGCCCCTACAGCTCCTTTCGGATGTACAGCATATGAAGGAAGTTGTGAGTAGGTGTCCCCTCTATATCAATCTAGTACCTTCCCAGACTTCAAGCTCTTTTATCCATTACTACACCACATTTTGAGACATATCTTAATCGTCTTCCCTAACCTAACCTAACCTAACCTAACCTAACCTAACCTTCCCTTCTATTGGGTATTCTTCTATTAGGAGCAATCTAATTGATCTTTATCTAATTTCACGTTATCAAGAATATCTGCTGATACCCATCACAGAGGGCATGCTCCATTTTGTCATCACATTGAGTTGTGATGACATCCTGCATAAGCTTGTTATTTTTTTTTCATTTCTCTCTTCATGTTTTCTCCTTGTGGAGCGTATAAAAGATGGTCCACCCGGCTTGGAGCCGCGTTTGGTCGGGTAAGGCTAAATACCGTGAAAGTTCAACAAGTCCCTCCACAGGCTCATATGCTGTTATTCTCTCAATCAGCACAGGTCGCTTTATACTTTAGGTTAGGCTGAAAACAGAAGAATAGAGGGCATGAATGGGGAGCTAAGGTGAAAAAGTGCTGAGTGGTAAAAAAAAAAAGTACACCTGCAACAGAGTGGGAAGTAGTGTAGGTTACAGGAAGGACTTCAACACATTGTGAAGAGGAGACTGCTGTTTACAGTAGACGTATATTGGGCAATGGGTCCACCAATCCCTATAAATAAGGTACATTATTTCATTTTGTTTAATTAATTGTCAACAGTTAAATATTTGACTAACAGTGCATGTGACCTTGACAATAGGTATCTGGAAAAGAATATCCGGGTAGTATGGTGCTTCACAGATGGTCATGGCTTGATGGCAACAATTTTACTAGAGAACTAAAGAAATATTACAGATTTCCAGGTTTGAAAGCTCTTTCTTGTTGAAGAGTGCAAAAAAAAATAAGAAGAAAGATGTCAGTTTGATATGGATTATGAGCCACTCTGGTTAGGAAAGCTATGAGAAAGCAGATGACTTGGCAAAACAGAGGCCTCTCAATTGTGAAAAGAGATCATCGAAGTTGCCAATTTATATCAGTAGCTTTGTGCAAGGAGTTCAATAGGCTTTATAAAGAGCATCAAGATAAGTGGAATGTTGTATACAGACAAGGGGACCGATGAGTAGGTTTGATGACGTTGAAGAAGAGCTATCATTAGCCTGACTAACGAGAGACCTCAAGATAGTGATCAAATTTTTAACAACCTGTCTTTGAATGGACATCACATTACATCGCACAAGCTAGAACTGGCCATATTGTCACACAGAAATACATGCCATGGATATCCCAAGGAAATTAACAACGTAAAAGATATTTTAAAGAGTAATCAATTTTTGCCTCTTGCTACGATTATACATGATGGGGATCGAGCTATCGGCTGTGGATAAGGCTGGAAGCTCGTATAAATATATATGAAATAATGTTAAACCACCATCTTCAATGTTTTAAATTGCTGAGAATATCAATTTTAATTTGTTCCTATGCATTTTCTTACTAACTTCATTATTTGTTATAGATAATTCGTGTGAAGTCTATGGACGAAGTTGGTCACCTTTAACTGAAGAAGGTTATGCAGAGAAACTGAGGCTGTTAAGGGAGGCTGCTTCTGTTCCTATGGAGAGGTGGCGTGCTCCGACTGTTCTTGCATGGTTGGAGATTGCTCTCGGAATGCCACAATATGGTCCTCGATGTGCCGAGAATGTAAAATCTGGCAAAGTAAGTGAAATGATTTTTCTAATATAGCATTTTGATGAACAGTATTAATGGAGCAGAGTATAGAACTCTGTTTTAAGATGAAAATAAAATTATTTATTTATTTTCTTTTATCACAAACTTATAAGTTTTTATACAGAAGCTAAGGTCCAAATTTTCAACCTAAGCTTACGTATAATATGTAAGTTTTTTATCACTTAAACTCACTAACTTGCATTTTCACCAAACCAATCATAACGAAAAACCTAAATAAATGTTTATAACAACACACCTGCTCTGCCATTTGTGTACTGTTATAAATTCATGACAACAGTTTTTCTAGGTTCATCACAACTTAACAGAATTAAATTTCCCACTTGTTAGTGAAGATGGATTTTTACATTATATTATAATGTCAAAAACAGCCATCTACATTAATAATCGTACTAGCAGGAATCGTTTAAAAAAATCATCTGGTTGAACTTGTCGTCCAAGACAGCTGGTGATTCGAAAAGTGTCATTAACTATCTCAGGCAAGACAGCTGGCAGTTAAAGGTTTAATTTCTAACTATTTTATACAGATTAAACATAACATTGTATATTTATTGTAATTGAAGTCCTAATGTTTATTTTCAGGTCCTATTAGAATTGAGTGACTTAGAGTTAGAATGTGGTCTCGGAATCACTCATCCTATGCATCGCAAGAAGTTACGTTTAGCCATTGAAGAACACAGACATCCTGCTCTGGTTAGGTATCCTTGTATAGCTCAGTTAGGGCACACTTGGGTGTCCAGTGAGTGGCTACCTGATCTTGGTCTTGCTCAGGTATATATAACATCTCATTGTCACTATATAGTTTTGTATTAAATCATGTTGATATTATAAGTAGGTATAGGTTGATTTTTGTGTTTATTTAAGAGGATTTATCATAATGCTTAGTTTTGTTTCCAAATTGAATTAGTTTTAAAATGTGCTTCATTCAACCATCTTTAACCTTTTGTATAACTTATGATAGATATGTCCATCTAGTATGTTTTTACAGGATTCATGGGCTGTGAACATGGTTTTCATTAATGGGTCAGGATTTATAAGGACCCCACCCATCCAAACTTTCAAGAATCAACTATATATTATATGTTAGTTTAGGTGCCTTTTCTTTAAAAACAAAAGTTAACTATCAACCTTTTCCTGCAGATATATGATCTCAGTGTGTTAATAAAGTTCCTCCCTCCTACCCCCCTTAACCTTAACTTTTCTATAAACTTAAATAGAGCCAAAGACTTTTGGAACTGTTAACTAGGTCACCTGAAGATTCTTTTATGATAGTTTGGAATTTTGGACCTCCTCCTAAAGGAGAGAATTTTCGGGTACTCAAAATTTTCAAAAAAAAGGAACATAAAAAGAAAATCACTGTTTGTGAGTATATTGTGAAGTACTAAAATGAACTGTGATTACATCTGGATTCATTTTTCTGGTTATTTCTGTAATTTTCCTTTAAATATTATGACACAATTTCACCCAATTTATTGCAATTCCTTTGGCCAATTTTTATATTTCAAACACCACCCTTTGATTCTCGACAAGGCATGATTTCCAAACGATTTGAAACATCTCCTTGACCTTCCATCTATTAACCATTGCTAAAAAGTTTAACTTTGGAGGTAGATTCAGTATGGAAAGAAAATAGAGCAGTGAATCAATGTACTCCGTAATCGGAAGCTCTAACAAAATAGTATATAGTAACTGGGATTGGAGTATTTGGACCAAGAATCAAGTATTTCAAAGTCATGGGCAAGTTCTCGTGCGAAGAATACTCAAGCAGAAATTCACGCAATAGAGAGATGTGTACAGTTCAACCTTGATAGAAAATTATTGCCTAGGAAAATGAGTTTCTCAAAAACAAGAAAGTAACTCAATCTGCGTGACTGGAAGCACAGGAGTAGAAGGAAATGAACTTGCAAGAATGGAGGCAAGCACCTCCCCTACATAGGAACAGAACTATTTTGTGGCCTTGAAGATGCTTATTTCAAGGAAGTACTAAAGAAAGAAGAAGATCTATTTCTTGTTGTTTAAAGGCGCAAAACCTCTTGATCACCATCCCCTTAAAAAAATAAAGAAGAAAAGAGCATGAACAGATTCTTACCACTCGATTACTCTAATAGTGTCAGTGTTGGAAAATAATAAGAGTTGGTGAAGAGAGACTTGATAGAAAAGATGAAATAGAGGGACTTAACCCAAGACTACATGAAAGAAGGTAGATCCAGCTAGTTTCTCTTGAAATTACCAAATCAATAAAGTGAGCTCATGAGGGCGGAAAGAAGAAGACGTTGAGAGAGCAAACTTATAGAAAAAATACCTTAACTGCCAGACCACTCCTGGAAAGTTATAACAAGAGAAAGTCAAGAGCATCCATCAGGTTATGTAAAAATATGTTTAAAACATTGAAAGGGTTCTTATCGAGGTATTGTAAACTCACGAAACACCTTAGAGAGGTCGGAGTAAAGAGGGATGGGACTTGCAGATTTTAACAAGCAGGGATTGAAACTCATCTTTATTAGTCAAATGAGGTGCACTGATGCATAAAAGTGTGGGGTAGTACTAGATTTATTTAAGGAGATACCAACTCCTCACCTTCTTCATGTACTGAACTTCTTGAAGGAGAGGGAGTTGAAAGGGCTTCTATCGACAGGAAGTTCCCATTTGAGTTGACAATAGATCTCTTAAGGTTGCAGTGTAATACACCCACACAATAACACAAGATCGTAGTGTATCACAACACCCTTGGTGCATGTTCACATTTTAACTGATAATTCCCAAATAAGAATTTTTAAGATATGGTTATGAGTACTTTTTGTATGATGGATTAGGTAAGAATGTAGTGTATTTGTACCTTTAATTTATTTTCCTATGAAAAACTTTATAATAAAAACTTTGTTTTGTTTAATAGTATTCAGAGAATTTTGCTACTAACATGGTGGATGCAAGGATGCTGGATCATTTAAGCAAAAAGGAACTTGAAAAGTTTCTTGGTGTCACAAGAAAGTTTCATCAGGCTTCAATAGTTCATGGTATACATCTTTTACGGATGATGAAATATGATCGACAGGTAATTAACTTACTTTTACTAACTACCAATTTTTATATTTTTATTAATAATTATCCAATTCATAATACTGTATTTAAATGTTTAACTTTTTTTCTTTCTCATGTATATGTAGTATTGAGAAAATCAATGTCGAGTTTGTTGCAGATCCACTGAGTCCAAAAATATACTTTTTATACTGTTGTATGTTTCTCCTTTGTCTGTCTGGTGACTGTCATATGTGTATTTTCATTATTGTTTAGCCCCTCAACATGGTTTGCCGAGCACACTCACATGATAAGGAACTAAAATACACATGATTGAACTAAGCATCAGTTCTTAAGTGTAATTTTATAACTAAAATTAAACACTGTCAAACAATATAATGGTTGTGGGAACCAAAAACTTATACGTATATCAAAAGATATATACTTTAATAAAGTTAAAAAAATCTTATTCTCGAAGTGTATCGTTAGAATTTTTGTAGCTTAACAAGCGGTTGTATAAAAAAGTAATTTTTCTTTAATATTCATTAATTAAAACATAATAATAAAAAAAAAAAAAAACTTTCCTTGACACGATACATATAAATTAAAATAGTTTTCTGAATATTTAGAATTATAAACTAAGATTTTAATGATTTTTTTAAACACCAACACTGTATGAATCCTAGTAATTTTCTTTTAAGGAATGGTTCAACTATTGTTGGGATTAAATGTGCTTGAATGTGTGATAAGACATGAGGCGTGAAGACAAGTTTCATTTTATAGCGAATGTTTTTAGAAAAGTAGCCCTACCCACCCCTCACCTATTCTGTTGCTTTATGGTGCACATATACTTCAAGTCTTTGTCTTTATTCCATCTCTACTTCAGGTAGAAACCAAAGGCTTTCTTATTCAAATCACCACAAATTCCAAAATGTTTTATATAGTTTAACACGTTTCTTACAGGCTTTAGCAGTAAGAAGACACCAGTGTGAGACTATTGATGCTGATCCTTTAGTTTGGACCAATCAAAGGTTTATTCGTTGGGCTCGCAACATTGACCTTGGAGAATATGCTGATAACCTTAAAGGTAAGTTGTGTTAAGACTTGCACAATTATGCCTCTAAAGTTTGATAGAACAATTTCTTAAAGGTATTTTGAACTGTTAATCAAAACCAATTATTCTAAGATTACTTAAAATTATTTTTAAAAAACAAAAGTCAGCAAATAAATACATGATTTGTCAACTCATAAAAATACAGAATTTTATTTTAAAATTATGTACATGAAATCGAAATGAATTTATTACCAGCTGAGCTAAATTTTTAACGTGAAATATCAAAAATAATATATGTCATGTCTCAAATTTACTGGTTTTCTCTTTTAAATAATATTTTTCAAACAGGAACCCCGAATTGGTATTCTTCTTAGCGGTTATATTTGTGCTGTTTTTAACACTCAATATAATTTACTGTATGCAAAAGAACAAAATATCTTATTTTCTCCAAAGGTTGCCTTATTTCTGTTGCAATTTCTCTTTCTTTCAAAAATACATCACCGCCTCACCAAACCGGATCAAAAGATAATCTGATGTCATCATAAAAAACCTTGGTGATATCTCCAACACCTCAGCTGACCTAAAAGCTCTAATGACTTCTTTAAAATACTGGCTTGCAATAAAAATCTCAAAGTTAGAGTTTCCTAGATGGGGCACCAAGATTGGGTCTATTGGATAATAATTTAATAGGTTACGTGGGCGTACCCAGCGATGTGCAGGGGGGGATGCTGCCCCCCCCTGGAAGCAAAAATAAATCTTTATTATACATTTTGTTGCTGGAATTTAATACAATTCTTGAAATAACTATTTTAATAATCAATTTTATATTAAATTACCATGGCTTGCCCCCCTCTAGTTTTGATCCTGGGTATGCCCTTGATAGGTTATAAAAAAATCAGAACTATTAAAAAAATATAGCGATTACTTATTTTATAGAAAAACGAGATATTTAAGAGCTGAAATCAAAATTCAACTCTATTGAATGTGAACCAATATAATATTGAAATACTGATGTTATGATATCATTTATTTTATTCAATAGTGATTTATTTGTAGTATACTGTAATTCCCACTTTCACCCATTGAGAATATATCTTTTATTCTGGCATAAATAAAGTTAATATACCATTGTGATTGAATTTCGCTCTGTGTGTATTGTTTTGTTTTATATTATTCAGTATCCAAAAATTCTGTTGTTACATTGAAGTATTTTCTCTTCTTTTTTTTTAAATGCTTACCAGCGTCTAAGGACCACAGAAATATCATTTCCTCTCCTACTCTTTTCTCTCCTTTCCTCCTTTTCCACATCTCTTTCATTCTCTCCGATTGTAGTACCTTTCTTTCTTCTGTCTATTTTTCATTCCTGCAATCTTGTTTTGCTCCCTAACAATCTTTCTTTTTGAAAATTGATTCTCTACATTGTTTCCAATCTAGGCGATCTTCATTTGTAATTTCAAGTTGGTGGAAGTCTGCTTTCATCTGCTTTACGTACGTTTTATGGTTCATATTTTTTTGCGAAAATTTGTTTGTGAAATCTGGTGGCATCTATTCGGATCTAATGCCCGTAGAATTTCAGCTGCCTTTTTCTCATTATGGTTTTCCAATTTTTCGCCTCTTTCTTTGTTGGATTTCAGTATATAGCAGGTCTTGGTTATTCTTGGGCCATTCTTCTCAGTATTCTACTTTCAGTTTTGAGGAGGCTTTCTAAGTTGTTCAGGTTTGTTGTTTCTATTCTGTACAAGATTACCGGTCTCACCACAGTGTTGTAGTGTTTTAGTTGGCAATTGTGGATGTTGTCAAAAAATTGTGTTATATTATGGTAATAAAATAAACATCAAATTCTACCTGTAAGACTCTAAAGTGTATCCTAATTTAAAAGAAATTTATAGCTTATTCTATTGTGATCATTTGTATTCCTAATTGTTGTATACTGTCTTCGATATTATTCACTGTCAAAAATTTTTGTTATTTTGAGTGGCTTTCTTTTTTTATATTTTAAATTCATTTCATCAACCAAAATGTAGTAGTAATTTTAAAGATTATTTTGGTTAGCATTAATAATGTCACTTGTTATAAAAAAAAGTAAGCTGCGACAGAGCTAGTATAAAGAGCATAGAAGATTCAGAAGATGAAATTCTTTCATTTGAAGATAATTTTGAAAAATATTACGATTCTGAAAAAAAAAGTTAAAATGAAAAGACAAATTTGTGAATCTGTCAGAAGATTTATGGGAAACCAGGTTCAAGTTTCTCAGTTTCTTTCACATCCACATTGAAAAACATTCTCAATTTTAATTAAACAAATCTTGTTAAAATACACAGATGAGTCAAGAATTTTCTACTGCAAAAACTATAATTATTAGTGTTCAGTTCTCCAATGTAATTTTTGTTTGGTATTTCTATTACTGCTGAACTACTCTGTTTTAAGGTCATTATAACCCTTACACAAATGAATTTCCGGGATACACGTAACGTGAAGAAACATGTAATGTTGTCATCTGGGTTCAAACCTGTGTCCTTTTAATAGTACTACCATGAGATAAGTATGCATCTCTGACAACCGAGCTCCCTTCAAATAGTCTAAATTTGATAAAAAAGTGAACGAATCTTCTATTAAGTTACTGAACCTCCCAAATTAGTCTACTTTCATCCAAGCTCTAGAAAGATATGACTTTTATTACAATCATATCTAAGGCCAACCAAATCTACCTTTGTTTAACCCAAATTACATTTTTTGTTTATATTGATACAACTCACTTTTCGCATGACTCAATAGACTCTGAGCAGCTTGTTCTATTAATTCACTCTAAACAAATATTTGGTATTATCATTATCAATCTTTTATTTCCGCTGGAAAGTATAGTAACATCATTAATTCTTTAAATTTCATTTGTGTCTTACTCATTTGGTTATTTCACATTGCAGACAGCGGAGTTCATGGAGCACTGGTCGTATTGGAGCCATCGTTGAGCGGCGACACTATGGCAACGGCGCTAGGTATCCCGCCTTCGAGGCACATGATTCGCAGACATCTTACTACGGAACTGGAGGCCCTCGTTTTGCCAGCAAGGTATGTCGTCTTTTGTCAACCAGAACAAGAGTACAATCAACGTACCAATAGGTAGTCAGCGAGGTCTCGGCAAATAGAAAATTAACAGATAATAATTATAAATAATTAGCTTTCAATTTCTAATGTTCTGAATGGGCCGGTGTTTTACAAATTACTGATAATCCATTCTACAACACAGTGTATTAAATTATTATGTGATTAATTTCACTTGTAAACAAGTCTAAATCTAGTTTTTGCTTTTAAATCGGTATATTTTAAACACAACCATTTTTTCCCCTCCTAATTCGCAAGTGGCTTCCACTTGACCAATTTTCATCATTAAAAAAACGTTAGATCTTTACACAGACGTGTCATCAACCATTAGTTTAAAAAAATAATTTTTTAATGCTTCAAAAATTCAGAACAATATCTCATTGTATTTTGCGTACAAATTTAAATACTATAGCAACTAGTACAATAATACACACAAATAAGATCCATCAATGTTAATAATTAACCTAAAAGATAGGTTAGGTCTAGCCTTAACCACTGTAAAAAATATTAAACTTTTCAAATCTGATTCAATGTATGGCTCTCTATAATTTCATTTTGTTGTTTTTTGTCTTTAATTACATGACAAATTGTTGTAATCATTAAACTCAACTGTTTTTATATGATTTATCTTCTTTAATAGTGTAAAATAGCTAATCAAATTGAAGTTAGTTTAGCCATGACTTGTTTATAATGCACAGAATCCCTGCACAAATGCATACTAGTTCGTTTGTAATTATTTTCCTTCCTTTTTTGCATAAAAATTAAACCTTAAAACACATATCAATTCATCATAGATTATATATTTTTGAAAAAACAGCTTTATCATTACTGCTTATTGAATATTGTCTTTTTTCTTCTCGCTTTGCATCTAAACCATATTACATTGAATGAGTGAACGGAATTGTTATAACCGTTGTATACTTAAATATACAGATATATTTGTTGTTGGGTTACTTGGTTTTTCCTCACTTGATTAACATAAACAGTTCACAAATATTGCACTATCTTTCTCATATATTTAGGAACAAAACCAAAACCTATACAAACAAAAATTATTCATTGCCTTATTTCCAAAATGTGGGTTAAGTTGTTATTGGTAAACAAGTGAAAATTAACCTTAACCCTTCAACGCGGTAAGCCGTTCCGAGCGCTAGACCCTGTGGTGCGGTAGTTAAAATCGTCGACTAACATTTCCTTCTCTTGTGGATTGTCTGGCGGGACATTATACGTATTTACATTTACTGTAACTTCCTCATTATCTAAGATTATTGCGGTATCATTAGCCACATTGCATATATTTACAACTTCATCACCACTATCATGATTACCTTCAATATTTGGATCACAATGGAACTCCATTTGAGCGTAATCCAAAAAAACTCGCGAATATTATCACTTTGCGGTTCCCACATTATCACTAAAACACAATATACACTAGAACTAATCACACGATCTACTGTCAAACTGTTAAAAATATTACACTTATAAATAAATGAGGTTATAATAACCTATAACACACGAGAGCCCTCCACGAACCCGCTACAGCTGTTTGTATATAGCCACGTGTTGTTTCCTTTTCTGAATGTCACGGTGGTCTAGAAATAAAAATCAATAACTAAACAGATAGCATTTCTCTTGGCAATGTTCTGGGTATACGCTCAGTTCATAAAAGTTCTTTATTTAGACGCTAGAATACAGCACGTACCGCAGCGACATTTAACGTCTTTAGACGGGCGACCGCGCCAGAAGGTGAAAGTTTGGCCCCGTCTATAGGCGGTTCACCGCGTTGAAGGGTTAAATGAGTTGATATTGAAGGAAATTTTACACTCAGGGTCTAACTTTATTGTGTACATGGTTGGCAATCCTAAAGGGACCTAGTTGGATCTACATTTTTCATATAGTCTTGGGTTAGATCCCTCTCTTTCATCTTTCAACATTCTCAAAAACAATCTTACCGGATTATATATGTAGACAGACAGAACCGCTAATAAATGAAATAAAATATTTTTAGTTCAAAGTTTTTAAATAGATTAACCTTTTGAGTCCCATGCTCGTGTATATATGAGCAGAAGGTAACCTTTCCTGAGGGCACCTAACACTAGTGCATGTTTTATTTCAGCTACAATTTCAAAATATACGATTATCGTAGGAAAGGTTGACATCGTAGGTGACATATTCGTAATTTTTTTTAATGCTTTTAGCTTCATTATATAACAGGTGGTTACACTACATTTTTTTTTTTTTTTTTCGTCTTCTGGTTTTGTATTTACCAGGTGTTAATTCGAAACCGAGTCACAACAATGATTTAGCAAAGAAATAAGACCATATATTACCGTACTAAAGATGGCTTCAATGATTTGTTTGATAATTTTATTGACAATATAATTATTCAATTCATAATGCAAATTAGGCCACAAGTAGTAGTAAATTTATATCAAATTTTAATATTATGTAACTCTTTTACTTTTTTTTTTTTTTTCAATTTATATTTTATATATATATATATATATATATATATATATATATATATATACCAACAAATATTTTTTGTATTGTTACTATTTAGTTTATTTAGTTTTAGTGGGTTTGTGAGATAATCTGTAATAACTATTTATTTTTGGTTTTGGAATACATTTGACCAATAACAAAGTTAGAACAAAATGTTTCAAAGTAATTTTAATTTGTGGGATTTAATTCACTAAAATTTTCTGTACTTTATCAATCTAGATACAAATATAGATTCTAATTCTCCTCTAACAAATTGTGTACTCCATGCGGGTGGAACTGCAAGCACAGCTATTTTTGTATAGATGTCAGTTGGTAAAATGTAAACTCACTCAACGGTATTAGTAGAACAATTTTTTATCCTTATTTATTATAAGTGTTGTGTTGACAAACAAAACTTAAAGTCATACTCTATATTTATTGACTGCAATAAATATCAAGAAAATAAAAATCGTATAATTTACAAATTATAAATATAATCTTAAACCTTTATTCGATAAAGAAACACTAACTAAAACACATGTATGACAGCCATGCTGTGTGCCACATTTCTTTTTAACACCAGCATTAACAGCTTCTATAACTGTCAATTTGTCTGCGTACAATAGTGTTTTGTGCACATGTTTTGCCATTCCACGAAGTCTTATTCGATAAATAAACACTAACTAAAACACATGAAAAACACAAATAACAATCACTAAAAGTAAATCAACACGCATTTTTAGTTAACCTTCAAACTCGGACTGGATGATTGGACTAGACAATAGACGCATGTTCAGGGATAAATGTTGTAATATGAATCTCCTTGAATAACTGAGCTATCTGGTTTCCCATTTGATTTATCAAGACAATTTTGATTTGTAGAAGTTTTCTAACCCAAAACTTTGATTTATAGAGGTCTGACCACAGGTCCTGCAGATGGAAACAAATCGAGGTATTATTGTCAACCCTTAGATTTATGATTTATAGAGGTAAGATAACATGGTAGAGGCAACAAGAATGTAATAAATTCGAACATCGAATAATTCGACTTCATGAGGTTCACTTAGTTATGATTTTGTCAAAATCGACTCATTTTAATAATTTTTTCTCAAAATTTTCCTTTATAAAGAAAGAAACAAAATTTTTTGGCACACAGGCCCAATTATTAAAACAAAAGCTCAAAAGGCCTTATTATTGAAGCAGCATCTTGATTACTGTTATTAAAACTCAATTTCAATAAGAAACTAATTACAGTATTTAAAGCAAAAGAAAATAATTTTAGGCTCTTTTTAAATCTACAAATATGTTTCAACTTTTTTTTTTCCAAGACTAAGATAGTATTGAGTGTGACTACAGTCGGTACTCGGTGAAATTCCATAATAAGGCAAAACAAAAATGATAAAGCACTTATAATTTCACAAACAACAATTTATTTGCTACAGCTGTTTCGCCGTTAGGCGTCGTCAGACAACTGTTCTTAGTTGTCTGACAATGCCTAACGGCAAAACAGCTGTAGCAATAAATTGTTGTTTGTGAAATTATAAGTGCTTTATCGTTTTTGTTTTGCCAGACTAAGATAGAATCAAAAAATATTAAATTTCACTTTTGACTGATAATTACCAAACTAATATTTTTGGGAAGATGACAATGAATACTTTTTCTTTAATAAGTGTATGTGAGAGAGAGAGAAAGTTTGTGCAATGTTTTTACACCGTTGATTTATTTTATCATAATAAAACCGTTATAATATAAATCCTTCTTATTGCACACACAGAACTAATGCATCAATTTATTTAGTTTGTAATGTTGTTATTTGGCCATGTTGTTGATTTTATTAGGAGCTTGCAGCTGATGATATCACTCCAAGACGCCAGACCCGACTAACCTAGTGGATGGATCTCAAACTAGTTTTATAGCTTCCTAGGACTGTGCGAATATATACAATTTTTAGGTTGAATCAAATAAAATTTTATTATTCCGCCCTAGAAAATTTAAAAATTATAAATTATTAGACACCCTTGAAGGAAATTATTAGACAATTATTTAAGTATTTACAAATCGTTGTATAATATTTTAATTGCTGATCAGCAAAATTCATTGTTAACTAAAATAACTAGTGCACAAATTTCAACTAGATCTGGTTTGGAATCTGGAACTTTTTATACTTGGATGTTTCATCAACTGTATTGAAAGTTTTAGCTTCGAACCAGAAAGGTTTTATATATAAAGCCAAAGGAACTTCTGTAAGAAGAAGCGACAACTCGATAAAAATACGAGACAGAAATATTTAGTGTATACGAATTTTTCTGTTAACACATATATACAAGGCAGTAAAATTAAGTTGTATTTGCCACACAGAAAACTATATTACGTGATTTTGCAAAGCAATTTAATTTCAAATCCAAATAATTTTTTTTCAGGTTTGTAACCTTGTTTAAGGTAGAGGAGGAAGATGGTATCTGACACTTTAAATTTGGCTTAGCATCAACTTATTTTCATCAAATAAATTTTACATATTCGTAATCAGAATAACTTCTAGTTTTATTTGATACTCTACATATAATATTAAAAAAGGTATTATTTTGTTACTGTTATATTTTTCCTATATTATGTGGGACAATACAAAGAATATAAATGCCAAGTTTGAAATATATAGGATTTATCGGTTTGTCTGTGTAGTCGGATTGTGATTTACAGACAAATTAGACAGACAGACACTCATGTGAAATTATAAGGGTATTTGGTTTACCCTAAAACCTTAAAACTATATCCTCTTATTTTTCTTGTTTAGGGTAAAAATAAACATTGTTTTTGTAAACATAAACTTTTTAAAACCTATATGATTATTATTTTATAATAATTTTAAACAACAAAACAGTTGTTGACTTTTTATGGTGTATATACCTAATCTGTAGACCAATTTTATTCAAATTGTGTTGGGCGTATTATTGGCCATATCTTAGAACATTTTTCAGTTTTTTTGTTAACTCAAAATTTGCGGAAGATGTCATAAAAAAAAGGGAAAAAAGAAGATTTATTCAAGGGAAGCCTGTAAGTGTAAACCCAAACAAAAAGTATCAGATGCCATCTCTCCAAAAAAGCTAGTTTCTAATTTATAAATAAAAAAATAGCTATCGTATGTTATAAAAAGTTTTTTTTGCTCCATCAATTTCGTTCAGTTTGTCGTGAAATGTGAAGATTTATGACACAAACTCATTTCCAAAGAAAAGTTATATTACCATTCAGGAAAAATTGGCAAAAATCGTTAATGAACCTTGATCTCTCTCCGTCATTAAAAACTCGATTTTAATCAAATATGCTTTACTCTGATGATGTATTTACAGCACAATTAAAGCAAGATCAAGGTCTTAATTTAAATAGATAATTTTTGTCCAAAGACGGTGTTGCTAGATCATTTTCACTTCTTGATAAACAGAAAGTTGTTGCAATGTTTAAGCACCATTTATTAGGATATCACATTTTCGTCTGATTCACTCATTTGATAACTTAACACCTCTGGTTCCAATCTTGATTTGGTTGAAATTTTTCACTTGTTTTAGTGTCTTTACTTGGTATGTGTTTGTATTGTTATAATTATTTTGTTTGTATTGTTTAATAAAAGTCAACTTAAGTAATAGCTGGCTTCATTCTTAACTTTAAAAATATACTAAATTGATATTGGGCCTTCAAAACTGTATTGTAATATGTGATTTCAAATTGTGAGTGTTATAAAATAATCATGATCTATTACAGATATTTAAATTACTAAAAATTTCTTTTACCTTAAAATTGAAAAGGGGGAAAAAAAACTTTGATTTGATTTACTTTTTTGATCATTCGCACAGTCCTCATGTTTTCCTCTTGATCTTTGTTTTATTCTTTACCTTCTTCAATTTTATTAGACATTTGAGATCTTAGTTTCTAAAGTTATAATTTGTTTGTCCTTTTCTTTCTTTTTTTGCACCGAGTGATATTGTTAATTTATTTTAGCTAGTATTCTTCAATTACCTCATGTTAATATGTACAAATTTATTTTATTTATATTAACATTTATTAACAAAAAATTGTGATAGGGTTGCCACCTCACCCAGGGTTACCATTCCACCCATCTATTCTGTAATAAGAAGGATAAACTAAAGGTAAATGTCATCTACGGAAAGCTCATGAGCTCTTCTTAACCTAACTTTTACCAATCAATCTGTTATTTTGATATGCCTTACAATATCAAAGAAGTTGATAATTTATTTACGGTCAACATGTAATATCTGAGGTTTTCATGTCTCAATATACGGAGTCATCAAAAGGTGTCCATGATTTCAAGTTACTAAGCTTATTTAATGTAACAGCAGATATTTCTTGTTGAAACTCCATATTCAAGGATTAAATAAAGCAATAAAGCTGAAGTTTCAAAATTATTTTAATAATATTGTTGCCCGATGATGCCGCAAGGCGAAACAATTGTAGCTCATTTATATTAATAGTTTTGAAACTTTGGCGTTATTACTTTATTTAATCCTTACTAAGCTTATAGTTAAAGTAAATTATTCATTTATATACCAAAAGATGCGGAAAATAATCAATATTTTTTACATTACATAGTAAGTTTCAAAAAATTAGAATCCCTAATGCTTGGAAAACAACTATACAATAGTTTATTTTTACTCAAATACACTCAACATACTAGGAATAACAGTCTCTATGTCGACAGTGATTTTCTCTCTTTAAATGGCATAGATCCCAGAATTTCTTAGCATAGACATTGAGTTCTTAATATAACTCGAGAAGATAAAACCTAAGGATGTCTCTGGCGATCAGGGCTTCTCCAAAGACACAAAATGGAACCACGTCTTCCAATCCAACACTCAGGAAACCTATCATTGAGACTGTAATGGGAAGACCTTGCTGAAAACGTAACGTTCGAGCATGTCCAAATAAGTGACACCTGTCATTGTTTTCTCAACAAGCATGAACAGATCCATGACTCGATCATGCATTATTCCACGAAACACATTTATCTGAGAGAAGCACATACGAAAATTTCATTTCGTATGATTTGATTGTAGAATCTGGTAAGCACCAGATTCTACAATAATGATAGTTAACAACCATTTATGTGGAAAGTTGTTTAATCACTGAAATAAATTTTATTAAGATAACTTCCATCATCACCTATTGTACTCAGCATTTTCACAGCAAATTTAACTTATGATGACCTTGCTTGCCTGGTTTCTTGTATAAACTAGATTTTGAATCTCAAATATTTATGAAGTTCATTTTGAACAGTTGTTTTAAGAATATCAAGTTCCAAACTGCGTCAAGCTATAGAGATATTAGGACTACGCAAGCAACACTCTCCATAGTTATCATCCGATGTACATGGTCAGCCTGCCAATTTTTTGATAACTAGATTTTTATTTTTAAATTAATTACAGCGAGAACTGTACATGAATCTTGTCAGCAAGTACAGTGAAAATAACATTCCACTGTAACCTCTGATTTAGATTCAGTAAACCATAAAACACAATGAGTGTTTTGTTGTATAAGTTTGCAAAACTAAAGTTAATACTGCCAAGCTATGAGTGATGAACAACGCAATACCCGTCTGTTTATGTGCCCTGCACTTAAGGTCATCACAACGATGAATAACAAAACTCCCAATATTTATAAACAGTTTGTCAGTGAAATCAAAAATATTGTAGTTGAAATTTACAACTGAAATTATGGATACATCGTTCAGCTGTTTCTTCAAGCCCATATTTAAATATTCAGGTAGTTCTTTCCTCCCCATTGTTGAGAGATTCGCTACTTAATACACAGTACCCTGTTGTCTACGATTACTATCAGATGTTATCTTTGTAGTCCTATAGGATCCCTCCACCCAAACTTGTCACATCTTGTAATGTCCATCACTCAGAGTTACCACTTATCTCTTCCAAGGTTGCCACCTCATCCTGAATCAAAATTTGTCTTCCTCCTGGGTAAAAAACAAAATCTTCAAGTAATGATTATTGCTAAACAAAAATAAATCATTGAGTCCCAAAGTCACTAACCCCTATAGACGTGAATATTTTTGCTTGGTTCTAGAAGCCAGATTTTGTATGCATGTAGCTTTCTAGCAAGGTTATGGGGAAGTAGCAACCCTAATTTGTATTTATTGAAGCATGCATTTTTTACTCATTTTTGTACTGTAGTTTTTGTTCGTGCCGTTATGCTGTATACAAGTACACATTTTGATCGCTGTTCAAAGTTTGTTGTTTTAATCAAACTTGTAACATGGTGTTACTTTGTACTAATAAACGCCCTGTAATACTGAAATTTGTTCCTAAAATCTCCTCTTAGACTTAACTACTAACGTTTGAAATAAATTAAAATGATAACAATGAAATATGGTAACATAATCTTTCAGTTATGACTGAAACATTTCAGTTTAATGAAACAAGTTATCTCCATTTTATGTTATTTTACCAGGTAAATTCAGATAATAATTTCCAATGTGATGTTTTTTTTTTATTATTATTATAACCTTTAGTTTAATTTATCATAACACTAAACTTTATAATTTCTACAGGTAGAGTTATAAATGTGTCTACAGTATAAATGATATTTGACATCATATACTTTAACCCTCGAAGTAGCAAACATCTCAAAGAGAGACAGCAAATGTGTTTCTGCCTTGGCAATGTCTTGCTCCAAAATTTTTTTTCTGCTTGTTTAGAATAATAAACCTCTCAGTCATCATCACCTTATAAAAAGAAAAGAGTATACAATAAAGATTTCTAGCCCTTGAATACTCTAATAGCGTCCGGGTTGGACGAAGACAAGAGTTGGTCAAGAGAGACCTGACAGAAAAGATGAATGAGAGGGATCTAACCCAAGACTACATGAAGAAAGTCATAGATCTAGGGTTCTTCGGGTTCACCACACCCGTACTTAATATTAGTGAACATTTAAGGGGTCCGAGACATTTGAATGACAGTTTTTAAAACTAAAAGAAATAAACGAAAAGCAGTTCAAATTAAATTGAAAATAACAGTAATCAGAGGGAGTTAAAAAACCTATATATTTTATTAATTTTATTGAAATTTAGTTTTTAGGTTCTATAAAATTGTATGTTTAGATTCAGCACTAACTACAGAAACTCGTAAATTATTTGTTTTTACCAATTTGAACAAACATTGAAACCACATTAACAGTAATAAAATTTGATTCGACAATTACTTGGAAAATATGGTGAAATATATTTTTTTTGTTACTTTGATCTTTTCTGAGTACTTTAAAATATACAAGAATTTTTGTGTTCAATAATGTCATTTAAAAAAAAATTGTAAAAGCTACAACAGAATAAATCTTTCCAACTTTTCTATTTGACATTTTCTCTTTCATATCTTATATTAAAATTTTCCAAAAACACTACAAAATTAGATATTTATAATTAAAAAAAGCAACGCTTGTGTATTCTAATTAATTTCTTACTTGCTAACCAAGCCAAAATTTTTTTGATGTTAAATTTTCCAATTCTGTTTTAACCCTAGCAGCTTACTGTGTGACATGAGTAATGTATCCTGATATATATCACTGTGTTCAGAAAAATGCACAGATTAAAGCTGAGAACATTGACTGTTTCATGTATAATGAGCGTTGGTAGGCGATTTGTGTAAAAATTACATACTTTGTTCAAATAAAGTCCTAAAAGTTAGTTATGAGGAGAAATTTATAATATTAAATGTAATTTTATTCAAGAAAATTACTGTTTCCATCTTCCAAAAAGTATTTTTCACTATAAAAGTTAGTATAAAGGAAATATCCTGTTTATCTATCACAAACCTCTAATTTGTTTATGTCAAAATGAGTATAGTGGTTCTTCATGCCTATCATTCTCTCATCTAACAGCCTATGTTTTGATAAGGGACAAAGTTATTCTTGGACAAATCATTCATAGGGTCCTGCAGTTTTATAATTTTTACCCAGAGGTCGTAATATGTCACACAAACTACTTTGTTATTGCAGTCTATTATAATAGGCATTCACTTGATTCTACAGCAGTCTAAATAACACAAAAAATGGCATATCAGGTGAAATATTGTGTTCTATGGTTTCAATCTGTGAAGTTAACCAATATTAAAACAAGCATTTATTGACTGATATCACAGAAAAACCAGTAGGAAGCATTTTAGGACAACAACTTTTTTTTTTAGTTACTCTTCAAAATTTTACTAACAAAATAATGTATAACGGGTTAGAGTTTGGTTACATTTACAATTTAGTATTTATTATTTAAGCTGGCTTTAAAAAAACACCAAATAACTGTCACTTCAGAAAAATGTATTTGCTACTTCTAAGGTTAAATTAACAATTCTAGAATTACTGATGCAATTAATCTTTACCAGTAAAAATGAAGGAAATTGAGAAAATTAGTGCCAAATATTAGTTCCAAGTATCATTAGCAAATTTTTTGAGCATAAACAAAAAGATAAAAATTTAAATTTTTTATGTTTTTTTTCTATTTATTCTTAAAGAGAAAAAACTAAGTGTAAAAAGCGTCTCCTGGTTATAAATATTTTGAAAATTTTTTTGAGGTTTTTGACAGCGTTAAAACAAAATTTCAAAAATTATTATTTTTAGTCCACAACTAAACAACACAAATATGACTGAAAACAGGATAAAATCTAGCTCAGAAATTTAGGCTTTTGAGAGAATTGAAGATGTCGAAATACCCTCCAATTGTTTATATGTTTTGTCTTATATAGTACAAAAATACATGATTAACAACAAATCCATCATAAATTTTCTTATTTAAAACGCCACAAATAAAAGTGCATGTTTAAAAAAATGTATAATATACAGTGAGTTTGCGTTAATCTGAATATTTGTTTGTTTGGGCTATTCGGATTATCAAATGGTTCGGCTTATTAAGGGAACATTAAAAGCAAAACAAAAATACAGCCAAAACATAAATTGATTACATAATGTTATTAAGAACATTTACAAAAGAACGTTATACTTTAAAACATTAAAAACAACAAAACGATCATACAAACAAAAATACTGTATCACACTTTTAATTATACTGCAGTACATGTTACCATTCTGTGTAAATACTATACTGTACTGATTTCAAGAATAACAAATTTTAATTAATCAAAGTCAGTAAAAAACTTCATAATGTTGCATCGCATAGGCCGTTCGGATTAGTTCAAGGTTTAACATGAACTCACTGTATTTATATTTAATTTATACATTTTTTCTTAATAGTATTTTTTTCATTTAGTGTTGAAAACAAACAATTTCTTTAAACTTTTTTCCATGGTTTATGGCAAACTGAAAATTTTAATGCTTCTATTTAATAATGAATTCATTTTCAGTATCCAAGTCACTATTAATTAAAATAAAGTTTCTTACCTTGTTTCTGTCAAGTGACCTCTTTTTTTGTATTAGTGACACGTTTCGGGACTTTTATCCCATCTTCAGACACAACATAAATAAATTACCCAACTGAGGTCGTCAAACACTAAAATTATTTACACAAAACACACATATCATATTAACGTTTAGGTGTACACCTTCTGGCTACCGGACGGCAACATTGTCAGGAACTGAAACAATCATATGAAAAATTAAATTTTCGTTTAGTTTTTATTGGTCATGCTTTTCTATAAAAATTAAAAAAACCGAACTGGATTAACAACCTAACTGACATTTATGGTGATTATTAGTTTCAGTTCGTTTTTATTTGGTTTTAGGTTAGGTTGAGTGATAAAGTTTGTGCAATGGTTTTATTATTTTTTCTGCAATGAGACAATACCTGCATCAATTGCAGAACAAAATATTTTAACTTTGACATACTCTCCAAAATATAATGAGTACTTGTGTATTTATACAAATATGATTTGAAATATCTTTCTTTGCTTTAGTGTGTGAATTTTTAAAATTACTATTATAAAGTTAGTAAGATCTATTGTGTTGTAGGATGAGAACCGTAAATTTCCTACAATTTTTTTATCAATTTTAATTATTTTTTTAATTTTAGCTGTCTGAATTACAAAGTGTACGATAATTTTTACATTTAAATTTATATTGTAATACAAATAATTAATTAATTTACTATAGTTTGATAATAAACAACATAATGTGAGGTTACAATAATAATTCTGGTTATTTAGAAACATTGGTATAAACATTTGTTTTGTTTCTTTTTCATGAAAGTTGCCGGAATATGATTTTAATAAATACACACAGGAGCCTGATTTATACTATTATTATAAGCTGATAAAATATTTGTTTTATAAGTGGGCAAAATTATATTTCATAAGGAAATATGTCTACTTTTTAAAATGGTACCACTGATATTATAAGTTATAAGCCGGCTGATGTTTCTTTATTATTTGATGCTCAAACTTTAAGTTTTCTAGGTTATTGACATAAATGTATATTGTTGTTACAAAATGTTAAAGCTCGAACCAAAAAAAGATTAACAGCGTAAAATGATTGAGAAAATTATTAGTATTAAAAACTGAATTGTTTGATGCATTTACCAAAGAAATGATGCATTTATTGACGATCACCAAAGAAATAAAGAGAAAAAGGTGGTCTGAAATTACAAGACTTCCTTATAACCATCGGACTGGAATTATATGATTAGCAGTGATAAACACAAAAGTCTTCTTTTACTCCATGCTCGTGACATTATTCTGAGTGTTTTATATGTGCTCTCAAAAATCTTTTAAAAACTAGAATTCCTAAATTTTTTAATACCGCCAGCATCAACGAGCCTTATGAAATTCACATGGTCTATAAACTAAAATAGAGAAAGTATAATGGATCAAGTTATTATGAGTTATTACGGGAATTTTTATTGATGATGGTTTTGTAAACAGAGTGTATTTTGAAATAGTGTCTGCCATTCGAAAAATGTGCGCTCAAACGAAGGACTGATGTTAATAAAATGTGGTATGTGGGAATATTACGTCATATCTTTTTTTGTTTATAATAACACGAAATTTGAGTGTAGTCCTACGTGATGAAAAACCAAAATATAATATTAAAATTGTTGCTAACCAAAACACTACAAGTAAAGTGTTTAACCAGTTATAAGCTAAAGAACACTAATATAATTATCTGTACAAACAGACTTTACACTAACTTTATCTCTAACTTAACAATAGAGATGTTACACAAAACAACAGAGCATATACATAACAAAACTCCATCAATTAGGCCTTAGATTGTGGTGTATGGTACTGGAGCTGAAATCAAACTGGAGTTATAATACTCTTTCTCACAAGGAAAATTCTAAGTCCCACCCCACCGCTCCATTATCTGCATCAATGAATAAATTTTATTCAGCTGCATACAAAATATTACAATAACCCAATACAAACGAGTAAACTTAAGTAATTTAAATAGGAATCCTTCAAAGAGAAAAGGAAAACAAAAAACTGGAGAAATACAAAGTAACACAAAATCCTGTTCAGCTAAGCAATAAAAATATAATGACATCTTTTTTTTTTTTAATAAAATAAAATGTACAAAAATTAAATTATAAATACACAAAAATGTAGAGAAAAAATCAAAACAAAACAAATCGTTTGTCATTTATCATCGGTGTCAAACTTTTCCTTTGTTGATTTTGTTCATAATATAACAATAACAGATCTTTTTGAATTAATATGAAAGTTTAGAATGTTAGTTTTCATTGGTAAACTGTGAATAATATAGGCGGGTGTACTGTTCATTTTTTAAAAAAGCTTCTCTTCGACAATTTCCCCCCTAATATTCCTGACAAGTGTTGCTAGAATTTGTATAGAGATGGTAACTCAGATGTTTTGTTTGGGTCCTTAAAGGATACACTTGTGGAAATTTTGATTAAAATCTATACAGCCTATTTAAAAAAAAAAAATCATTATAATATTGAGTTTTTTCTTTTGGGTGTTACTCAAATTTTGAGTTATCAAAAACGTATGAAAAGTCCTGAGATACAGCCAGAACATGCCCACATACCAAATTTGATCCATATTTTGAGCTATAAAGTACTGGAAAAGCCAGACATTATTCCAAAAAGTACTTTTTACGCAGATGACCTCAAAATGGATATATCCGTAAGACACTTGACAGCGATTTTGTTGACCCATTATATATAACTTTCTTTATTGTACATATATGCAAGAGAGTAAAAGTAGAAGTAATCTAGGAACCATAAAATCTCTTAGTAAACACTTCATGGAAGGTGTCGTTTTCGGAAAATGTAATAGTGCCAAGTTTCATGACATATGTAAGGTTGATAGATAAAAATTGGTAAATTTATTTTCAATATAGTCTAACCCTTGATGACTGTGTGCCTATTTTTCAACACTGCTCGATGTTTTATCATATTTAATTATCTTTTTCTCCTTAAGATTTTCTCAGACCAAAATAACACAAATATATAACGCTTAGTCAAGAGTTTATCATGACAAAAATATTAAAATGTGTAAAACTATTCATAAACTTTGTTTTATATTAAATCAATGAAAACTCTTTTTTTTTTTACTGTTTCCATAAAATTTAAAACATATTTAACCTTGATTTTGTCAACAAAAAATCCCGCTAGTTTACTATAGGTCAATAAACGAATAATACAATCATATTACAGTTTGTTACAAAAATATTTGATTCAATAATAAATTTAAAGCGATGTTCTAGTCATTTACCACCCAAATCAAATGTTCCGTTTTAACTGTACAATATGCAATATTAAATGTAATTTGTTAGGTTAGGTTTAGATAATAGTTTCGTGTAAATATTTCCTACCCTAAGATTGATGTAAATATGTATTATCCTTTAAGCTTAAATATTGATAATAATTAATAATATGTTAAGGGTATTGTAGAAATTATATGATTGTATTTATAAATTATAAGATATATTATGTAAAATAATGTAATTATGGAAAAGTAAAGAAATTTTTGTGTCGCTATTGAAGTGTAGTTTGTATTTTTTACAAATCTTTGATTGCTTTAAATCTGAAGGAAGAATATGAATAGTACAATGTTCGGATTATTTGTGTAAGACAGATTAACAGTGAAATAGGAGGCACATAATTTTTTTATTTAATTTTTAATTAATATATTTATTAAAAATCAAAAGATTGAGTATTGCTTAAGGATTAATTATCTAAAGTATTTCAAAATATTATTATTTACGTTTTCAAGTCACTTTATACGACGTTGCGTAGGAATTATTCATCGATTTAAAACAGGCAACATAAATATAATCTAACTCCTGGATAGTGGTGCAGAATTTATTTCCTGTAACCTTACAATGCTGTGTATATGACAATGTTATCTTATAACTTTTAGTTAAAGATAATTTTAATTGGGTTCATAAAAATTAGTGTACCGTAATATAAAACGTACCTCAACTATTTCATGTTAAATTTTAATCATTTGTTAAAATCTAACCTAAAACTTACATTATATGCTTTCAAGTTAATATTATTTCCTAACCTCTAAATCACAAACATTTGTATCATATATCTAATAATGTTTTCTTTTAAAATTAAAAGCAATCAAAGGTTTAGAGTTTATTCCTCCACAATGTCAATTGAAACACATTCTCCACACAATGTTTCCAGGAAATATCAGCGACCGTACGTACGTATGGTTGCATAACTTAATGTGCTGCTTTCATGTGCTATGACATTTTATGGTTTTCCCCTTCTTTTTTACTTTTTTAGTGTTTTAGTTATCTGTTGCATTCTTTAGTCTGTGTTTGCTAGTGGGACTTTGCAGTTTTTGCTTTTTTTTAAGTTTGTGAATGTTACAGTTTAGTGAAACAAATGGTTATTGTTTAGCGAAGCATAGATTCAAATTAATAATTATTTTTGTATATCAATATTATTTGTTACAGTGGCGGCTCATGGTCTGGTACTTTTATGAGGAATATATTTCTACCAGTCAAAATATCTTCCATTAAGTCTATCATACTTTTAGTATATTTTATTAGAGCTATTATATAAACAATACATAGTAAATTAACAAATTTTATAAACTGGTACAATACAATTAATCATATAAACAAAATTTATTTATTTCTTAAAACAGACTTCCAGCTTCAGGTAATGCTGATATCTATTGAATGCCACCGCAACTAGTGCCCATGTTTTTTTGTTCAATAGGACTTCTTTCCTTTCTTCTCCCACTGTTTCAAAAAGTCTCATGCCAGCAATTAAATTGCATTTATATTACATGTACAATTAGACCACTCTTCACATTCATTTAAACACACATAAAATTATCTAGAATCCTTAAAGAATTAAAATAACCATAATAACTCGCCATTATTTTAACAATATTGCATGCACCAGCAGAACTTTATATAGTAAAACTGCCAGACAAAATATTGTTCTTTCTTCCCTTCCAACTTCACCTGCCATTACTATGTAAAGCATCCAATTTCAGACTATGTTTTACGACAACAGGGAAAGGAAAATTATATGTGTTATAAATTACATCAACTTTGATGTAACTTTCTTTAGTCTTCGTTATGTTATGCTTTCAACATATTGAATTTTAAAATATACAGTAGACACACAATACACAATTATTCAGCCTGGTCTTTGGAGTAAATAATATTAATTTGCATCCACAAGTTTATTCTATAAAAGAGTAAATTTTAAAATACTATTCGATCGTAAGGCCCTTATACACCTACCCACAGTACACGTTTTCTGCATAGTTTTTATACCCCAAGTAAGTTGCTGGTCCATGCTTTTGGGAGCTATTTTATTGACAAAAAGATTACTTACTATAGCTGTATGAATGATGTAACGTTTTTCACGTCTGTACAAGAAAATTACAGTACTGCTCTATTTTTTTTACAGTATACTGTTAACAGAAGACATCTAACGTGATCGGTTGTTTATGCGGTGTTCAATTTTAATTGCGGTTTTCTTATTTGGACTTACGATCAGTTCTATAAGGTTAAACTGTTCTTTAAATATGAATGACAAATGAAAAAAATATGTTGCACGGTATATTTAATCTTCATTTCATAATTAGGTCAAACTTTCTTTGCTCATAGTCTATAAACACAAATAGTTAAATTATACTATGAATGCTACAGATTTTTAGCTACTACTAATTTGGTTGTAGATTGCAAAGGACGTGATTTAACATTAATTCTCAAGTGCCAGCCTATCTGGCTCAGCGACCACCACATCAAGTCTCAGAAAAAGATAGAAAGATAGTCGCTAGTCTACTATACTGCAAAAACACTGTTACTTTCATTTCCAAGACTTTTAGGTTTGACATCTAAAATTTTGTACAATATAAAAAATAAACACCTCTTCATCTGATGAGCCGCCATTGATTTGTTAGTAATAAGATAGATGTTTATAATTTATAACAATAAATAAATAAAATTTGTTTAATGAATTAATAGGGATTATTTCCAAAACTTTTGAATCATTGTGGCACCTTTTAGATAATTTTTCATATTCTAAATAAATTTGGATGAAATCAGTGATTCATTAACTAGAAGATAGATAATACTAAAACTTCTAATTAATTGTTAAAAATTAAAAATTACTTTTTTGAGATAACACAAGTAATTTTTTTTATTCATTGTGAAGTTTGAAATAAAATTTGGGTTATTTCAAAGCTAACTTTGTTTTAACTAATTGAAAATACGTAATTTTAATTGAAAATACGTAGTGATATTTTGAATTGAAGTCTACAAAATTATATTTACGTTCTTGCTATAATCCATAAGAACATTTATAATTCACATCCTTTGATTTGAATAATAATTTAAATCTGTAACTTGGTTTATTTTTAAATATGCGAAAATATATTTTGGTCATTGTATATTAAATAAACGAATTTAAAAAATCAAATAATACCATCTATATGATTATTATAATTTACTATTTTAGTTCAAAAAGTTACTTGAAATCATAACAAATGGAAATAACATAAATTTCACATTGCGAATGGTTAATAGCTATTTTCCTTATAAACATTACATTTTATATAATGTTTGTTAACATAAATTAAATTTTATACACAATTCGTTCTTGTACTTTTCCTAACAATAATTAATATTGGTAATTAAAAAAAAAAAAAAAAAAAAAAAAAAAGTTTTAGGTGTGATATTTAACACCATCTGTTGTAATTAAAATTAAAAATATTTCAAGATCTAAATTTTTTTTTTTTAATTTAAGTTTTTGACCATAAATTTTTGAAATTGTATTTTTAAAGAAAATAATAACTCGTCCAAAATGAAAAACTTTTTATTAAGAAAAAGGAATTTTACATGAATAATTGTGATATAAAATCAATCTTTTTTTATAATTGTCACTATAACAGAAATATTAATGTTTTATATGTTTATAATATATTGTTCTAGCAGCAAGCACTCTCGCTTGGTGTGTCAGGTGTTCAGGGTTCTGTGGAGCTCAAAAAGTTATAGTGCTAACCCAGTCATGATGCAAAGTAGCTTTGTTTAATAGCTAATTTTGGTTGCGAAGGCTAGAATTATAGTGAAAGAATTTCAATATGCTGACCACTGACTAAGTTTTTAGCAAACATAGGCCCTTCACAGAATGTAAAGACATGGGATTAATATTCTATATTTTAGGTAGTGTGGAGGATAGGAAAAATTTTTAAATGATACGGGATAATGGCTAATCTTGGAAAGATAAAAGAAGAAGGAAAAAGACTATTCTTTTAATAAAATATCAACCTGTAATTTTTCTAACATTTAAATTTTTAGAGAAATAAAATTTAATATACTTTCTTCCGTATTTAATATAGTGTTAGCACAACTCAAATCGTCCAAAATCATTGCGTAAGATTATATTTTATTTCATCAAGAATCACTGATTTCAACCTAAGAAAATTTACTTCCCTAGCACAAACAAAGATAGCACATATAACCTCACTTTCTATTGGATGTTCAATGTTTTTTTTTCTTTATTAACTGTGTATATGTTGTTTCAATTCATGTTGGGAGCTATAAATTCTCTGCACAAACTTTGTTTCAGTATGGCACACTTAATATTTCTTTTTTCTTTCATGATTTGAATGCTAAAAGAAGATCAGTGTTAAGTAGGTAATTAGATCTTAAGATAGGCATGTTGAACTGATTTATCTGTTTTGTGTGATTTAGTTATAGAGCATGTTTAGTTTTAATTTGTTATCAAACATGTGATCTATGTTTTCAGGGTTTTTTTTTAATAATTGTACAGTTTTTGTGTTCGGAATAAGTTAATGGTTTCAGTATTCCAAATAATAAATCCAAGAAAAAAAAAATATTCAAAAACATTTCACATCCATTCATCCCCAAAAGTAAATAAAAACTAATCATCACCAAAAACATCATTTCGGTAGTTGCCAGTCAAAAAATGAAAATGCCCAAAAACTCTGTCTTTAAAAAATAAAAGTCATATATTTAAATTTGGCCTAAACTTTCTTCACTCTTACCATAAACACGTTATCATCGTAAACTGTATTTGACTAAAAACAAGTTTTTTTTGCTGGTTATTCCAGAACCTTAATATTTATTTTCCTTGCGGTTTTTCACACAGGTTTGTGTTATTAATCTTCCACTAAAATTTGAAAGAAATCACTAGAAATTTTAAGAAATTATGATTTTATAATAGCCCCATGACCAATATTTTTACAAATAACTCACAAACCAGCATTTTTGGAGAGATGGAGACCTTACACATTAGGAATATTAGATCAAAATTGTTGGATTTTTTTAGTTACATAAAAATTAAAAAAGTTCTCGAGCTATGGTCAAAATGTCCATGAACAAAACTTGAATAAAATTGGTCTACATGTTTGGGCTGTAGAACACAACAGACACAAATCACTCGAATAACCACGTTTATTCATACGTGTTTATTTAAACATCTGTCATTTTGAAAATGTAAAAAATAAAATCTTGGTTTTCTTGTATACTGGTAAAATGTTACATAAATAATGGGAACACCAACTCTTCACTTATCTTATCTACTTTCAAAGATATAGTATTTTTTTTTAACAAAAAATGACCGACGACAGTCGGGAAATGATTCAGTTCCACACCTATGTTTACATTAACTTTTTATCTTATTTTTAGCTATAGAATCATTTCTCGATAGATTCCCGTGCAGTTCTGAATCACCCTTTATATATATCACAGAAAAATTTGTGATGGATAAAAAATTCAATATTATACAATTATCAACTTTTGTTTACCGTTAACTTTTGAATATTTTTGGGATGCTGACAATCAGTACATTTTTGTTAAGGTTCTTAAGTTGTGATAAAGAAAAAAGTCCAATATATAACTTGCAACAAGCAACATAATGTAGTATACTGTTGCATGTGTCGCCCAAAAAATCTCGCCACAGGTGACATTTCTATTACACTGAAATCTTCAATTGTTTTGTGCCGTACAAAAATAATTTTATACTGTCGCTCTATCACTCAATCTATGTCCAATCACCGAATGTAGTTTAACATGATGTATCAAACAAAATGTTACTATTTTTTATCAGTTTTTTTTCTGACCTTTTTACTCTCTTCATAATTTACATTTCTTACAAATGATATTATATTCAAATTTGCAATACATTACCTTTACTTTGTTCTAACTAATATAGCTATTTTTTGTTAATTCTGCCCTCTGTTATTGTTGTGATTTGGGGTGAATTACACTGCGACCTTGAGAGATCTATTATGTCCCTCCCTCATCCTACTCAACTGGGAAATTCCTGCCTATAAGAAACCCTCTCAGTCCCAACCCCTTTGGAATTGCAGCACATGAAGGGTGTTAAGAGTGGGTACATCTCTATCAATCTGGTACCACCCCAGACTTCTAACCATTTGTTCATCACTCCACCACATTTGACAGACAGTGAGAGGTTTTCTCCCCCTCTTGGCAGAATCAGCAGGTCTAATTCTCTACGCTGATACTTCCCTAAGTCTACATTGCTCCTATAGGAACCCTGTCAATGTTTTAAACTTATAAAGAAAGCTCTTGATCTTCTTCTGTTATATTTTCCCACGATTTCTTACTCTGTTTTAGTCCAGATATTGTTTCCAATAAGCTTGTTCTCTCAGTCTTTTCTTCTTTCCTTAGTACTTCCTTGAAATAAGCATTTCCAAAGCATCAAAATATTCTGGATCTATGGGGGGGGGGGATAATAACCTTCATTCTCACAATTTTGTTTGCATCTCATTTCCGATGTGTCCTGACACTCTGAGGAGAGTTACCATTGTTTTTTCTTCTCTAGTTTGTTGTTTTCCAAACCAATACCATACCATCTGAAAGCTAAGCTGGCAATTGGAGAGCTCAGCGCTTTGAAGTCTGCTTGCCTGTCCTGAAGGATAGCTGTGATCCAATTGCTATATATTCTATCAAAATTGAACTATACACATCTCTCTATAGTGTGAATTACTGCTTTAATTGCCCACGGAATACTTGGTTCTTTTCTTGGCCCAAAGACTCCAGCTCTGTCAGTTCCCTATCTGGTTTTAGACCCATCTGTATACCATTTTAAAGTGCTCTACTTACATTTAAAAAGTTTATTAAAGTTTAATTTTATTTGTTAAAGTTTTTACAAAAATGTTGCTGTTGCCTGAAATGTTCTAAATCTTAATATATTTAGACATGTATATCCGAAAACCAATATTGTACAATGTATAGGACTTTTGGAAATAAAAGTTTACTTTTCGAAAAAGCTCTCGATATTAAAAATGATTATTAATTAATAAAAACTCAAAAACTTAAAATAGTTGTTTAAGAAAATATGGGTAAAACCGGTAAAGAAATCAATAAGATGATTTGGTACATACACAGTCATAAAATCAATAGTAATAGCCCTTGTTTCTTGTAGTCATAATAGAATAAAAGTTGGTCAAAGGTGACCTTAGAGGAAAGATGAAACCAAGGAATCTAACCCAAGACTACATGAAAGCAGAGGTGTAGAACAAGTCACTTGGGATTGCCAAGCCTCGTACTCATTATAAACAAACCCCTGAAGGGTCATAAAGGGTAATAAAGTATAATAAAACACATCTTTACTTACAAATAAAAATTGTAAACAAAACAAAAATTAAATGAAACTTTATACAAATAAAAGCTTAACTGCACAGGACATTTTAAGCAAGTTATATATTGAAAAGATACAATAACTTTATCATAAATTGACTAGGTTTTAACAACTGACTACACATTTCGTTTTCTTTTCTTAAAATGTAATCAGTTGTTTTCAGTCAAATGATTTCACTAAATATTGTAAACTGATAAATACTGCTATAGTAATTACGCCCCATTTTGTGAGTGGAAGACGAATATTATTTTTCTGTTTTAACCCCTTTGGAATAGTAATTGAAACCGTTCTAACTATTTTGATATGTTCTTTTGTGTTCGGATAATTGCCATTTTGGTTGGTTGACATTTGGATAGTTGATGCTGTATTGTAAATGAAAAAAAAAAACAATTAAATTAAAGTTTTTTTTTTTAAATCCTGATCTACAGATTTTCAGTTTACACAATTAGAAAAAGCCAATGAAACAAGGATGTGTTGGGATGGAGCTGAATATTGTTTATTTACCAAATAGATTATTTATATCTTAATATATCTTAGGCCTTCAATAAAACATTAAGTTTTTAACAACTGTTCTATATAGATTAAACACTATACAATAGTTTGACATGTTCACTGTTTGCTTATTTTGTGTTTTGCTTTGTTATGCTTTCACTTTTAGCATCTGTTTTTATATTTGTAATCTTCTTAGATATTTTCTTATTGAATGTTTGTTGCTTGGCTGACTGTTAGAGCTGCGTTTGAACACTTTGTACGCGTGAGTGCTGCTGAACGAAGGCGTGCGGAACGTCTTTTAGGAGGCGGTAGCTTAGGGAGGAGCTTCTCTAGATCTTATGGGACAGGTTTATCTGAACGTAGATCACCACCTACGAATGTACAGCCATTGACATCGCCGATTCAAGAAAATGTTACAAGCACAACTGAGAAAGATAAAAGAAGAGCTAGTCTCCGTGTAAGTATGCAAAGTGTTTTATAGATCTTGTAGTTAATGTTATAGATTTTGATTTTATCAAAAATATACTTATCTCTCGGTACTAAAGTCTGTAAAAAGTTCTAAATTATCTTAAAAAATAGAAAATTTTAATGATTTATTTGCAAGATAAATGTATAAAAAGTTATTTTTTGATCCATACTGTTTGTAAATCATTGTTATATGGGGGCTTTCCACCAAGTACACAAGTTCGTAAGTTACTTATAAATCACATTTCTCGTACAACATTAAATTAAATAAATAAAAACACTTGTATTCTACACAGTATTTATTGAGTCCTGCCATCTTAGTTTTGATTAATTAGGGCATTCCTATAGGCAACTTGGAACAGGCTAAGGAAACAATATACATAGCAGATTCAACAGTCCCGTTACTAGCTAGTTGGTTAGAGGAGGGGTGTTGGGGTTGAAGAAATGATGATTTACTTTCTAAATTTCTAGTGAAATTAACTTTTTACCCACTAACATGAAGAATCTTAAAATTAACATTAGAATTACAAACTATTAAATTATGGTCTTTTTAATGGTTTGGAAAAACTAAAGTCTTCATAATCCAACCACCAACTTTTCTCGAGTTCGTTTCACCATAAGTCTCTTTAAGCTGCTTATGATAATGTCATAACTGGCGGCGAAACCTAAAACTCAACAAATATTGTAGAAAGTACAATAGTGTTTTTATTAATTTAATTTAAAATGTAAGTTTCACCATATAGAATAAATAAATTCAATACTGATTAAGAAAACAATTATAAAATTGTTCCTAACTTAATGAAATTTTCACTCACACATTCATATTAATTTGTATTAAATACTACTTAAAATTTGGAATTGTTCTCTAATTTGATTTGCAATCCATAGATATAAACTTATAATCCAATATGAATTTATAAAACAAAGTTCAAATATGCATGATTTAAGTCCCTTTGGATATAGTGAAACACATTTTGGGTGTATAATATTTATTTTAAAATAATTAAATTATAATAGTTTACTCACAAATAATCATTTATTACTGTAAATCTTTTAAAAATGTAAAATATAAGTGTTATCCACAATTGGGAAATTTGACACAATGTGATGATTCACTTCGTTCAAACACCATAACGCCTTGGTTTTAATCGCACAAGTATATTTTGTTTATCTTGATGACTTTTACCGCAATAGGGAGAAACAGGTCGCATTCGATTAGGAAAGCTTTTAGTTGTGAGTTTGAATATATGTGATTATTATTTTCTGTCATCGTGTGTACGATAATATGAAAAATTAATAACATTTGGATTTCACTTATTCACTATTATGGTGTACACCTAAGGAGGGAGGGGATACAAACAACAAACATAGGAACTCACAATTTACAGTACTACGCAATGGTTGAACAGAATCAAATGCATCTTGCCAATCCTGTAAGCATACTGGAAACATAATTAGTCAAGTGGTTAAAAGAGTATCAGATTTAAATAGGAAGGAATACGATCAATCCCTTTTGAGCACCACTGTACTGGATGTGTTAATCAGTTAATTGACTAATTTTAAATTAATAATACACGATTTCAGTGTAACAAAATATATTAATTAAACTTATGTTTCTAATGCTTTCATCTTGGAATCACAGACTTACAGCTTGCTCTACTTGAAAAAGGTTCGTATTTTATATTTTAAAACAGAAATTGACAAGAAATTAAACCCTTGTAGCAGAGTACATTGTAGAGCTATGATTTAAAGTACACAGGTTTAGTCTGTCTATGTCTTCCTAAACGATAATTTTGAGTAAATCCTTTTAAAGATAATAAAACACAATTTTTTATTTTGTACTATCCACTTTTTATTAGTCTAGCCGACCAATGGTTTCGCCTGCTAAGGCATTGACAAACAGGCTGAAGGTTTTCTTTTCTTCAGTCTGTAATACAGCCTCGTCAATGCCTTAGCAGGCGAAACCATTGGTCGGCTAGACTAATAAAAAGTGGATAGTACAAAATAAAAAATTGTGTTTTATTATCTTTAAACATGGAATTCCACCAAGAACCATCGGTCTCAACAGTAATGAAAATTAAATCCTTTTACATTTTAAATAAAACTTTGTGCGAACATTCATTATATTATTATACAGGCTTCAAAATATCCTTAATATTAAACTTAGATTAATTTATTTAAACAAGTTGAATACCATCATAGTAGCCTACTTAATCAGCCCCATCATACAAGTCGATCCTCTAAATGTTACGTTGATCCAAATGTTACGTTTCCTGGGCCTTCTAGAAAATGTTAAGTTGTACTGCTAGATCAAGAGGTCTTATTCAGTAGGATAAGTTTGTTTATAACAGTTGTTACACAGGTTTTCTGAACCTTGTAACTGTGTTGATCACACTTTTCATTGACTTGGGCTATGGACCTCAAAGATGTGAAAACGTGTTCACTCGCTTTGCTCGTCTTAGTGATTCGAAGCTATACATATCTGAAGAACGTCCATTTATTACGAAAGGCATGGGCCTGGTAGATAGTTTTTCAGTTTGGTAACGTGTAATCAACACATTGAGTTCTCATGGTATAATTTTAGCCTTGATAACAAGAAAACGCTACCAATCGTAGCTCTCCATGTCCCAACAATGCTGGAACAACACCATAACTTTTTAAGCCTCCAAAGGGGATTGAAACCTGACACACATACACATCAACTAGCTGTAGTTAATTTATTTATTTAGCTGTAGTTGACCCCTTCTTGAACTTGTATTTCAGGGGTCAACGTGAGTTTTTAGATTTTTCTTACCCAGTATAGTGAATTATAAGGTAAGTTTGGTATTTGTCAAAACTTTCGACAACTATTTTTTTATCTCTACGTTTCATGGCATAGGTAACCAAATAAGTGATTTTCAACATGTCGTTATCATTATCGTCTGTGTGTAACCACGATAGAGACCACAAAAAATAAGATAGCAAGATTAAATTTGCTATAGGGGACTTTAGTGAGCTTATAGTACCCTATTGAAATTCAGGGATCTAATGGAAAATGTTAATGGAAAAAACATCTCAAATGTTTTTCAACTTATAACTTAATAAAATAGATAAAAAGTTGCAGATTTCAATTCTGTGTATGGATGTTTCACCTATCTAGTGACTACATCCCCTTAATATTATTCTTCTGTTGGACCTAAAAATGTTATTTTCTTTACTACCTCAATAATTTTTTAGCTCCAACAGTATCGTCCTTGAGTATTACTTGAAATTTCATGATGTATTTTGATTTAAAAGATGACTCAATGCATTAATAACTTTCATTGCCTTTGTAATAGTTGTCTATACAGAATGATAAAAAGATCTTATGTTTAAAGTCCAGTACGTCTGATTATGTCACTGTTTGCCATCGACAAAAACACCACTAAAATTCAAATATCCGTCCAAGAATGGCTAGCACATTTGGAGTGGTGTTCGTTATGGCTGTTCTCTACTCCAAATCCTAAATTTTCTGTTTAAAAAATTTGAGCTGTGTGTAAGCCAGGCTATCTTTCTCTTCTAATCTATCGTTCTGGAAATCTTATGTTTAAAAATGGTGAATAACAAAACTGCATGAGATGGTGTACGGTCTTATTGGAACAATACTTTTATTTCAGCTTCAATGTTTTGTATTTGTGGAAGTATACAAATTGTTATGGTAAATTTCATAACCGTTAATCAAATTTGCATTACCTGTTTCTCAAGGTTGAAGTAAATGAAAAGATAGTATTTTTTACAAAAATAACTCATATAGAGACCTATGAGGCAATCAATCATATCAGAGCTCAGCTCATATAGGACTGTCCGAAACATTAATTTTGTATATAGCAGTTCCATTTCTAGACATACAATTTTAGCCTCCAACGCAGCACATTTACCGTTAGAAAAAGTAGATCAAAACGTCGACAAACTATAGATTTTTTGGACTTCTTACATAAAGGTCATTATTTCTTTCTGCATTTTTTAGTATAACTTGTGCTTAAAGGAAATTTTTCCTTTACAACAATTATCTATAAATTTTCACTTAGTGCTTTACTTTGTTGTGTAAAGGTTTATTATTTCCATATATACGTCAAAAATTTCTTTGAGCTGATAAATGCTATTACCTTATATTATTGCTTCAGCGCTGGAAGAGCTTCGATGACTCCATCCCACTCTCTCCTGTCTTTAGCTGTTTCTCCATCCTCTCATGCCCACAGGTCAGACTCCACATCTTCCAACCATTGTTTTCATAATCTTCCCACACTTCTTCTGCCTTAAAGTGAACTATACATCACTATTTTCACTGATCTTCCTTTTCCATCTGCTCCAGATACACCACCCATTTGCAGCCTTCGTTTATCTCAGTCACTAGGTCCATGTTCACTGCTTTTCATTCTTAATTCACTCTTATTCTCCAATTCCCTTCATTATATCCGGCTCTATAAACTCAAAATCATTTGTTCCCATATTCACAACCTATCTCTTTCCTGGTTAAAGTCCAGCCCTCCTCTCTATAAGGGACAACTGTTTTCAACTGGATTAAACTGTCTTTCCAGGGCATAATAATACCTATTGCCAGCCACCATTCTTGCATTGATTTTTGGATTTATGATATAATCTTTAATAAACAATATGCAGAGATACTAAAATTCAGCAATACTAATTCCCTTTTACAGTGCAAGTCTCTTACCTTACCGTCTTAACTCTATTTCTAGTGCTAATCACTTGGTTTTTATTTATGACTTTGAGATGTTTTAAAGTTAAAATAAAACAAACCCAATTTATTACAAATAATATATTTATTAACTGAAACATGTTTCAACCACAATACACCATTTACAGTGATGCATGAGCTACATAAGTTATTATAAAGATATTATTTGTACGAAATTTTCTACAAGTTTTATTTTAATTCGTTAATAAATATGTTTGTTGTATACATGTATCAGGTTCTAAGTATTAGTAAAATCTTTTAATTTTGTTTTTAGTTTTCTTCTTGGAGAAGCTCTCAGGTAAGTTAGGTTATAAATATATTTCACTTCTTTACAATAATAGCATTAAGAATTATAAAAAACAAAGAAAAACTAAAACTTCAGCCTTATCAACAGTTCAAAGACTTGATTATTGTTTCTTAGACGAATCAGAATTTTTCTATACAAATAAACATTTCAACCAATATGTAAAGATTAAATTAAAATGCATTTTATTTTCAGGGTTCATTAAGTCGAGCATTTGGTTTAAAATCAAAATCAGAGATAAATCACGAGTATGAAGCTTCACCTAATTCACCGCAGATGGCATCACCATCTTCATCATCGGAGAACAGTTCTATGTTCAACGTTAGACCTGATTCGCCACAATCTGCAATTGCAGCAATGAGTTTGAGACGGAAACCGCAGCACCGACATCGACGAGTGAAATCAATTGGTGATATTGATTCAATTACCGTTACACCTGTTTAGAAAAAAATTGATTGAATTTAGTCAAAGTTAGAAGTTATCGTTTAGATGATTATGGAAATAAATTGTTTTAAGGCTATGCCTTTTATTCAGCCTTTAGGTAGTTAGTGATATTTAGATAATCAATACCTGTAACTGTGGTCCCATATATAACAACATCATGTTAGTTATAATTGTCTAAATTATTATATTTTCTAAATTCCGTTATATAAAATTTGATGCAATTGAATGCGTAAGTATCCTTTGAATATTTAAAACTTACACTTTAGTTATAAACAAGTCTTAATAGTATTATCCTAATTGCGAACTAAATTTGTACTCATATTCTGAACTTATTAGTTTCTTTATTTTGAGGTGAGTGGAAGGTGTGATTGTCCAGTCACTCGTCAGCCACAATGGACAAAGGAACAACCCATGATTATTGAAGGGATGGTGACCAATACATTTTTTTGGATCCTTAGAAGCTACATTTGAGTAAATTTCATTAAAATTGTTTGATTTGATTTTGATAAAATCGTAATTTTCTGTTTTCTTCTTAAGGATGCTACCGCTATCGTTAAAAACTGTAGTTTATTCCAATACAAAACAACTTTAGACCCTATTAAATATATAAATAGTTTTTCAAAGATGGCGCTCTTGGTCCAGTTTTACTTTTTGATTAACAACTACTGACATTTTTGGTGACAGTTGGATTGCTTAGTTTTTATTTTGTTTTGGGTATGGATCAGTGAGAAAGTTTGTGCAATGTTTTTGTACCATTTATTTATTCTTTGTGGTATAGATTTGTCCGTTTAATCCTTTATACAGGATTTTTTAAACTTTGGAGTATTGTTCCTTGAGTAAAAAGAATCAAGTCTAATGCAACCAGGGCTCTATCTCGTTTCATTATCAAAAAACATCTCTACAGAGTTGAACCAAATTCGAGTGCATTGCTTCTATTGTTAGTTTCATTTTGTATGTTAAGTTTCATTATTGTAACCCTACTCGTTTCAAAATGGTGGCCATTCAAAATGTTTAAATTGAAATAACTAAAACTAGACATTTTTCAAAAAAATAATACAGTCTTTTTGTTTTTAGTAAGTTTTAACAGTAACAGTAATAGTAAAGTGAAACTAACAATGGCAACAACGCACCATTGATTCGATTTTGTAGGTTTTTAAAAACAAAGTTTTTAGTAAAAAACATAACGACAGACAGACTGACAACTAAATGAGGTTGACCTCTGGTTTTATAAGTTTTGACTTCTTTTTACCAAAGGAACAATACCCCAGTTAGTAAGGAGAGTTCAGAAAACACTTTGTGTATATATATATACAGAGAGAGAGAGAGAGAGAGAGAGAGAGAGAGAGAGAGAGAGAGAGAGAGAGAGAGAGAGAGAGAGAGAGAGAGAGAGAGAGAGAGAGAGAGAGAGAGAGAGAGAGAGAGAGAGAGAGAGAGAGAGAGAGAGAGAGAGAGAGAGAGAGAGAGAGAGAGAGAGAGAGAGAGAGAGAGAGAGAGAGAGAGATAATAAGTAAGACCCGAAAATAATGAAAGGATATTACGGTACTTTGAATCATATTTTATATAATTTAATGCAAATTTTACTAACAGGAACAATTATATGTTCTTTCAGAAGTTTTTATCTTACACAATTTTTCCTAAGTAAATTTCTCAATAAAGTAGAAACCAAAAACTTTTTAAAAGTATGTTGCTTTAAGTTTTTGATAACTTAAAATATGTCGTCTTTATATCATTAACACATCCATTTTAAAAATAACACTTTATTTTTTCTCACTACAGCAAAAATTTATGGCTTAAAAAAGTAACACATGCAATAGTTTTCTCAGTAAAAATTAACAGACCCACAACTCAATCATGACTTATTTTATAGCACCCTGTTATCTTAGGAGAATCATAAACAAATTGATTATTTTTATTTGATTGCCGAGCTCCATATTCTACAGTTGTGCCATAAGTGGAAAGTTGCTAAATCAATAAAAAAAATCTTATTAAAATTAACTTTTTTCCTATTGCAATCAACTTTGTCACAGCAAATTCAACTATTTTAGGGGGTTTAATATGCTTAATTTCATGTTTTAAGCTTTATTTTGTAAGCATAAAATCTCAAACTGTTATGAATCACGTTCTAAATAGTTGCTTTAGGAATGGCTAATTCCCAACTGCGCCTTGCAGTTTATATAATAATAATGGAATAAATTAAGCTTGACTTCTGAGAGATTTATTATTGTTAAGAAAAAGGACAGAGTTATAACAAAAACATTTACTTAAATGTATACAATATTTTGACTATAAAACTGTCATTTAGTCTGATTTAGTAGAAGGATGTTGAATTGTATATTTAAAATTAAACCAATTGCAGCTTCTGAAACTGTAAAGGCATTTACTGTAACCGTGTTCAATTGTATTTCTACACATTGTTTTTTTCTTGAAGGAATCGACCGTAGTAAAAAGGTTACTTGTTCAACAACAAATATACATTTATTCTGTTAATAATGATTTATGTCATGTATTCCCTTTAAGATGAAAAACCTCTTGGTCATCATCTCCTTATAAAAAAACATAAAATAAAACCCCTAGCGCTCAAATACTCTTAATAGAATCAGGGTCAGAAAAGAACAAGAGTTGGTCAAGCGAGACCAGATAAAAAAGAGGGATCTAACCCACAAGTACATGAAACAAAGTTGAAAACCAACTAGGTCCCTTTGGAATTACCAAACCCATACTCATTAAAATAAGCCCCTGAGGGTATTATGGCATGTATTGGATGAGCCGAAAGTTAAGCACCCCAATAATTAATATTCTCAATAAAATCTTTATTAATGTAATATATAATATAATCACAATAGATGCTGGAAATATTCTCCATCTGCTCCAACATTCGCCTCAACATGTTTCTTCATGTTAGTTGCTACTTCTAAGATGATCGTACACTTATGCAGGATATTTCATCTCTGATGTTGTGCTTCATTTGGTCGATTGTGTGAGGATTGTTCTTATAGTGATGTTGTCCCCAAAGAAATGTCGGAGAGAGATAAATCTGAGGATCTAAGTGGCCACAGTCCACGTGAAATGATGTCCCCCCCCCCCAAAGAACTCACGAAAAATTGTCATTGTGCTATTTGCTCTGTACGCTGTTGTACTATCTTACTTCACCCAGCAAACTCATTCATCAGCCTTTAACTATGTTACGAATTCCATCATGATGTCCTGGTAACTTTCAGCTGTTATCGTTTCCATGAAAAAAATTGGGCCTACAATTATTTTGCGCGAAATTGCACACATAACTTCTGTGAATTTAATGGGGTCTCATGGAAAACGTGAGGGTTGTCTGAACTCCAATAACTGTCGTTCTGGCTGTTTATATAGCCACTTAGATGAAACCACGCTTCATTAGAGTAAAAAACAATTCAACAATGAAATACTGTTGCGAATAAAATGCAAAAACAATTGACAGTAATGTAGTCTTTTCACCCTATCAGGTTCTAGAAGCTCTGCATAATGTGAATGCGATATGGTCGGAGTTGCAGTTTCTTTGTGTCTCTGTGAACACTCCCTTAAAACATTCCAGGTTGCTGACACAGTTTTCGTATTGACTTTCTTAGTGAACATAGCAAGGGTGCATGGATATATTCCAATGAGGTATCACTCAACACGGAAGGTCAGCCAGAATGTTCACTCTACCACTATTTCTGAAACGAGCGACTACACATGAAATCGTTGATTTAATAACCCTTGTTTTAAGAAAAGCTACCCTAAAGTTTTCCTGACATTTAAAGAATGATTGATTTAAAGTAACTTTCAAAAATGAACCCATGTTTAGCCTGGGGAAAACCCATGTTTTTCCCCACACAGTTAACTCACCAATGAGCATAAAAAAGGAGGGATTTTACTTTGGTATCATATGCTAAGCGACTCTAACAAGGTCATCCGTTTCCAACACAAACATTCCCGTTGGCAAAATACTAATTTCCTGCCACAATATGTTTTCGAATTTAGGGTTGGGTAACTTCTGGCTCACATGTTATGTTTACATTTTAGATTATACAAAACAGCTTTATTCTTCATTATAAGATAAATATGTTAAATTATAACTCTGTCCTCTACGTTGTATAGTTATAACGCAATTTACATTTATAATAATAACAATCATATCTCGTAAAATAATCATAATTTGCCTTTAATAAACTTATTTAATATGATGTGACTTTAACAAAGTTCATTCAATAGTGGACCAAAAAAAAATGAATAAAAATTTACAATAAAATATTTGTGATGTACTGTACAATAAGTAAACATGACTTTGACAATAGGTGTAATATAATATTGTATTTTGCTTTTCTCAGTCGATGTATTTGCAATTATTAATAAATATTTTGCTGTAGATCTACTTTTTAGAAGCTATCTTAAAATATAGCTTTAAACCTAAATATTAATATTGTGATATAAATGTAAAAGTGTTATATTTGTTCTTTTTTTTTTAATTATTTCTGTTGTTAAATGTATTTGCTTTGATGAATCGACAACAAAAATTGACAATATTACTTATCAAATACTGAGTGTCTAAAGCTCACTGTTTGAACTTGGAATTTATAAAGTTTGTGTTAAGGTTTTTTATGGATAGGAGACACAGGCTTAACCCTTAACATAGCAGTATATCGATTCCAATATTTACCAAACTAAATGGAAATGGATTTTTGTTTTGTACATAAGTAGAATAAAAATCTAGGTACGAATAAAGTTAGAAACCAAGGTTTATTAACTTAACGTTTGTTTTAAAACTGAAAAATTTCATGAGACTATTTGAATATACGTCATAACCTGGCCTAACCTAACCTACTCATGGAGTTTTTGGTATACAAAAATGTAGATTATAAAAGCCGCCACGAGTCTAGTCCGATGAGGGAGGAGCTTGTAGACAGCCTGACCTTGAAGAAACCAGTAGGAACCGAGCGGGTTTGGCAAGTCGTTTCCCCGCTGTGACAGCACTTAACACCGTGTTTCTTCTGCAGTTATGTTCATTTAAGGCGCTCGGGAAAATCATAGGTACTGCATTTCATTTTGCATCACAGTTGCAAAGAGAATAATTTAACGAACAATTTAAAATATACATATAGCTGATTTCCATCCTTGTAAACAAATCATCAGAAATTTCTCAACGAAAACAATATTTTTTCAACTAAATAAGTAAATGTAAGTTTGGAAAATTTCAATCAAAAACTAATATTAATTATTGTATTGGGTTAATAATATTATTACAGGGGAAATAATTATTACTGCTAAAACAAAAAAAAAGTTTAATAATAAATATGTCAGTACCATTGATTCGATAGTCAACATTACCGCAGACAAGCGGTATATTCAAATGTCTGTGACATAACTAATAAAGTTATAAATAATTATTACTCTACACTTTGTACACTTTAAATGTATCACCATTATAAGGAACAATATAATATCTTTCTAGTACTAATGTTAATACCGACAAATTTAGAATTAAATGAAAATAACAAATGATTTGAAAAAATATATTATTCGGAAACTTTCTGTCGAGTGAATGTCTGAGCTGTGTGTTCACCACTTTGTTTACTTCCAGACTCTGTGTCACACTCTTATCGCTATCCTTTCTAGGAAAGTACAAAATATTATCTCTATCGCTTCTGGAAGGAGATAAACAACATCAGCATATCCTATGCAAACATTATAAAACCACTTATTTGCGCAACTCTATTAACATTGCAAGATGTAGGTAGCCTCGATTGCCAGCTAGCCTTGTGCGGGGTATTGTTAGAATTGATAATAGTGTGGTACTCTTGCTTTCCTATTGACTATTGTCCAACAGACTACATTCGTGGCGGCTAGTATATACTAGTGGTAGCAAGAATCATCACAAACAGGTTAGGTTATTGTTATTATAGATTTTGTATGGATAGGAGACACAGGCTTATCTTGGAAAGTGGTCCTTGGTTTTTATACATAGTAGTACACAAATAGGAAAACGCACACACAAAAATACTAAAGTTCTTAAATATTTCATAAACACTTCACTTTCTCAAATCAATAGAGAGTATAAAAAGAAGACTTTAAAGGTTCTAATTTAGGATGGATCTGTGTTAAGTGTTGAACCACAGACGAATATTTTTTTAGAACATTGTCTTATTTTTATACTCTCTACTGATTGAGAAAGTGAACTGTGTTTACGAAATATTTCAGAACTTTAGTATTTTCTTAATTGTATACTATTAATTCGGTAATATCAAGGACCACTTTCTAAGGTAAACCTGTGGTTTCCTATCCATACAAAATCTTAACTAAATAGGCTATGTCCCCCTATTAAACTCTAACCCCTATTACTCCCCCCCCAGTTGAATCCCTGATAACCGATATTAATCAGGGGACTTCCAAGACCAATATATATACACAAACAACTTGACATCACATAACTTTCTCTATACTATGTATATATATATTTAAGTAAAGTAAAAAATCCGACTTCGTTACTACCTGTATCTTGATCTCACAAAAATTTCATTTGCATAAATACCATTTGTATATATTTTTTTTTTTTAGGAACAGGGTCAATGACCAAATAAGATTCAGTCAGAAGTTTCACTTCCAAAAACTTCCTTTTTTTGTATAAGTCTGCAACAATTTAACCACAATTTTGACAAAAAAATATTATAATACTCTGACGAAACAATATAGTAGGAATTTTAATTATATTGATATTATTACTGCATTTATATTTTGTTGTTAAAAATGTTATTTATTGACTGTAAACTTCTGTGTATTTAATATGTTTGTATTTATGTACAATTGTATGTAAAATCATTTTTTATTTTATATAAATAAATGAAATAAACATTTAGCTTGTGATTATTTCACTGATTATAAATAATTTTGTAGGTATCGATTTGGACTCTTTTGTTACACCTTGGTTATTTTGAATTTATCAGGCATAAAAGTAATGCTTGAAGATCTGGACATTGCTGCTAAAAACACTATCTAGGATTTTTGTTTGACGAGTCAAATGAAGTAGCACGTAAGAAAGCTATAGATTAATCCAACTTTGGTTATAGTTATTCCTAGAGTTTTCTGTTGTAGCTTGTAAGTTATTGTGCTGTATATAGCACGTGACAAGCAACATGGTGTAGTATACTGTTGTATATCACCACCAAAAAATCCGGCTACTTGTTATATTCCTATTATACCGAAAGCTTCAAGTGTTTTCTGCTGTTAGTGTGCAATAATTTTGTGTGCAGTTTTTTCATCCAATGTCTAACCACTTCAGCCTAACATAAATATGTTGGTAATTTTGTTCAATTTGACAACATTTTTACGAGTCCCCATAATTTTCATTTTTCAAAATTTAGTAATATATTTTAATTTGCTTTTCAATATTTTTTTATTGTTTTTCATATAATTTTTAATTTAACTTCCTTAATTTAATTTTTTAAATACATCAAAAGAGTTTTTTTGTTTTATTGTCCCATTTTCGCTTTTTAATCGACAACTACCGAATTCATTTTGATGATTAGTTTCTATTTCATTTTGGAGACGAGTGAGTGAGAAAGTTTGTGCAATGTTTGGTCAGTATATTATTTATTACAAAAATACAGGTACAATAAAATACAACAATATTTAAATACATGTGTTGTTAAAAATCTTATAAAATCATTTAAACATAAAAACACAGTCGAAACATGTGTGAAATGTTCAAACATTTCACAATAGAAAAATTATTGATTTAAAAAAAAAACAAGGAATTTGGTTTACCTGTATAATTAATTTAAAAGCAATACATAAAAAATAGTATATACACAATATTAAATATAATATTAAATTATGTACAATTTTAACCTGTTCATAAGTTAATATAAGAACAGTTACTTTCTGAACCACTCTCAAACATTTTTGTGATAATTCACTCATAATTTGATTTTTAAAATGTATTTCATTCACACAAAATATAATTTAATTGTAAATATTAAATAATTATACATTTTTCAAATTCAGCATCGTAATTTACTTCAGCTAATCAAACGCATTACAAAACTCAATTCAAAAAGAAAAAGTAAGTCTAGAGATCCATAATTTACTACTATATTAACATTATAATAATTTGCTTCTTATCGTTAAAACTAGTTTTCCAAAATTAATCACATTTGTCATATTATTTACAAGTCTTCGCACAGTTTACAAAACGTTTTCACAGGGCATTTCAATGTGAAGCAGATCTCCAGAAGAACAGCTGAAAGTTTCTGAGAATTCTTGAAGCTGTGACAATACTATCGGTAAGCTGGAAAATAAAACAAGGTGGCTAGTATTATGACCATATGAAATTCCCTGACCAATCCTAAGAAACACAGACAACCGTGTCAAATAATATTGGCATTAAAGCTATATTTTTGAGGAGGATTGATACACAAGAAAATATTGTAAAAATAAATATATATTGAAATTCACTGTTTGTAAAAAAAACATGAAAGTCACTGTAGCAACACGCTACCCCTTTGTATCATTACGCTAAATTATTGTATATAAATATAATTGTATACAGTCGTAATATCTAGGCTTGTAAATAAATAATTCACAGCACAATAAATAATTAATGTTCCTTATTGTCTTTCCTACCGTGGTCTGGCGGCTAATCCCGGCAGCAAATATTTCCCCATTCGTTGTCTGAAGGCTGATTTCTTTAGAACGAACGTTCCTAACATCTGAGTGGTCTGTCGGTTGATCCCATCGGGACAAACTCCTTTCTAAATTCCTACCACGTCATTTCCTACTGAATACGAATAGTGTCGAAGCCCTTCAGAAACCTAAACGATAGTACCTTTATCCTTAGTCTAAACCGAAACCTAGCTCTGACAATTCGTGACACTGACAAAATGACCGAGCCTACTATCATATCCCACATACCAAAGACAACTTTTATTATGCCATTTGGCCTCTTCGAATTTCAACTAATGACTTTCAGATTCCAAAATGCAGCCCAGAGATTCATGGACCATCTGTTCAGGGAACTTCATTTTGTTTTCGTCCACCTGGACGACATCTTGATAGCAAGCAAAGATCCCACTCAACATGAAGCTCATATCCGAGAAGTGTTATGATACCTCAACAACAACGGTCTAACTCTGAAGCTCGGCAAGTGCTTCCTTCAGTTCCTAGGATACCATATCTTGCCAGATGGGATATCTCCGTTGAAAGAAAAAATTCTAACCACTATTGGTATGGCAAAACTGGCAACAGGAAACGAACTAAGACGCTTTGTATGGATGATAAACTTCTACTGCAGAAAGTGCCTACCTCACGCCACCCACATGCAGCAAGCATTAAACAGATATGTACATGGTTCAAGGAAAAATGACCGGACACCGCTGCTAATATGGACCGAATCAGAAATCCAAGCCTATGAAGCTACAAAGCTAGCAGTGGCATACACAAGCCTAGTACACTCATCGCAGAACGCACAGTTGTTTCTAGCCTGCGACACAAGCAACACAGAAATGGGAGCCACTCTACAGCAAGAGGAAGGAAGCAAAATCTAGCCGCTTAGATTTTCTCAAAGATTTTCAACGCTGCACAACCAAACTATAACACTAATGACAAAGAGTTACGAGCCATCTTTGAGGCCATAAGATACCTTCATCCGCAGATAGAACATTCACTATCCTAACAGATCATAATCCGCTGATCCACGCGCTAAAACAGATATCCAAAACTGCCTTTCTTAAAAGATTAAGCCAACTTAATTTCATTTCACAGTTTACAACCAACTAAGGTACCATGGAGGTTCAGAAAACATAGTAGCAGCAGACCCACTATCACGTATTGGAAACATTTGCGTTCCGGACAACCTCAACACCTTGGCAGCTACCCAAAAAGAAGACCAGGAGAACAAGAGTTTATTGAAACAAGATAACTTGTGTCTAAAACGGTTACTGATACCTGTAACAAATGTCAAATTGCTTTGTGAAAATACTACAGGCCAACCCAGACCTTATGTACAGATGAAATTAAGAGAATCTGCGAATCACCCTCTACACGATCTCAGTCATTTAGGTGTCAGAGTGACGCGACAACTAGTGGCACAATGTTTCTTTTGGCCTGGGATGAATCAAGACGTTGGAACCTGGACACGAAGCTGTATATCCTGTCAACGAGCCACGATTCATTGCCATACTTTCACACTGTTTAGGAAATTCCAAACGTTAACAAGGTTAGAGCACATCCACCTCGACATAGTAGCACCTTTGCCGCCGTCCGACAATAAACAATATTGTCACACAATGTAACAAAAACAGTAGTTTTATCCCAGGCTCTAATGAACAAAGTAAAGAGTTAATGTACTTACAGAGCTACTTCATCCAGGTGTTTATCCAAAGTCAAATCCAGATCCCATTTGTGGGCAGACTTGAGAGAGCATATTGACTGTAACACAAATATTATATAAAGTTACTTCAAAGAAAAATATTATACCAGGTTGACCAACAACATGTAACCTTAGGGAATTGTGTTAAAGGGGAATTTATTGAATATACTGATATTAGAGGAAACAAAAACAATATAAATAATAATAAAACCAAGTAAATAATAACCATTTAAAACAACTAAAACAGCACGAAATTAAAACAACATGTCGCATAATATTAACATCGGAGAAGTATACAAGGCATTCTAACAATGTTCTCATAAAACTAATAAGCTCCAAGCAAACAAAAAATATTTGTGAACTCTCAAATTATCAGCTTAGAGTTTAAAGTTAAAAAAAATAACAAATAACCAATTAAGCAATTTTCATAATATTAATGTGAAATGGAAATTAGTCTTAGGGCAGGGTTTATTTTGTTGTTTTCAAATTTTCTCGCAAAAATGAATTTCAAATATTACACTTTATTAATAGTATACAGTTTACAACACTTCTTTCAAAACAACATTTTTAGTTCTCTTGTCATTTGGTACGATCTGTATCTTAAAATTGTTGAAAGAGCGTACTCTTAATAGTGCCAAGTATTAAGCGCCCATGATTAAAAACTGGTTCTGGTAAATACGATCCGGTATGATTTGTTAAAAATACAGATAGAAGAGAGAGAGAAAGAGGGAGTAGTTTGATTGTGTATTACATTAATATTTAAATAATAAACCATGAATGAAACTTACTTGTGCATATGTAATAAAGAAAAGTTGTTCGTTCTCGTAGTTTTCTAGAGCAGGTTGATGAATGTGAGGATAGAGGGACAGGTCCTTCCTCAGCGCCTGTGGACAAATATATCTTTATTCATTGAAGTAACTATCCTTATTAGTAATTATTCTATTCATATTTCCCGTTGATACCAGTGAAGGTGATACCAGTAAAGGTCATAAAACTCTAGAAATCAAAACCAATACACACCCTAAGATCTATTTTTCAGCGCCTTGGTTGTAATAAAATTGTTATTAATTTCACTTCAATAAAATATAATCCTTCCATTTACATTGGTGATGAACTAATTAGCAAATTAATGCAAGTAAATTCCTGGATCTGAGCGTCTACTAGTTTATTTGAGTTATAAGTGTCTTGGGAGGGTGGGAACAATTTAGCAGTTGAGGAGACAACATCACTTTTGAAACATAACCTCAAAATTTACAATCTTAATTGCATTCTTCAACACCTGTACTGTGACGATCTAAACGAAAAGTGGAGAGGCTAATTAGTTCACAAAGTTAACTATAGAGCATCTTACTAGTTTGTTTCGGTGGGAGGGTGGGAACAATTTAGCAGTTGAGGAGACAACATCACTCTTAAAGAAACATAACCTCAAAATTTACAATCTTAATTGCAACTAGTATTGTTTCTTCAACACCTGTACTGTGACGATCTAAACGAAAAGTGGAGAGGCTAATTAGTTCACAAAGTGAACTATAGAGCATCTACTAGTTTGTTTCGGTGGGAGGGTGGGAACAATTTAGCAGTTGAGAAGACAACATCACTCTTAAAGAAACATAACCTCAAAATTTACAATCTTAATTGCAACTAGTATTGTTTCTTCAACACCTGTACTGTGACGATCTAAACGAAAAGTGGAGAGGCTAATTAGTTCACAAAGTGAACTATAGAGCATCTTACTAGTTTGTTTCGGTGGGAGGGTGGGAACAATTTAGCAGTTGAGGAGACAACATCACTCTTAAAGAAACATAACCTCAAAATTTACAATCTTAATTGCAACTAGTATTGTTTCTTCAACACCTGTACTGTGACGATCTAAACGAAAAGTGGAGAGGCTAATTAGTTCACAAAGTGAACTATAGAGCATCTTACTAGTTTGTTTCGGTGGGAGGGTGGGAACAATTTAGCAGTTGAGGAGACAACATCACTCTTAAAGAAACATAACCTCAAAATTTACAATCTAAATTGCAATTAGTATTGTTTCTTCAACACCTGTACTGTGACAATCTAGATAAAAAGTGGAGGGGGTAATTAGTTCACAAAGTGAACTATAGAGCATCTACTAGTTTGTTTGAGTATATAAGTAAGTGTCTTGGTAGGGTGGGAACAATTTAGCAGTTGAGGAGACAACATCACTCTTAAAGAAACATAACCTCAAAATTGATTATCTTAAGTTTTTTTCATCGACCAGTCTACCTGACAATCATAATATAAATTAGTTTCTTACTGTGACAAAGTAAATGAAAAGTGGAGGGGAGTAGTTAGTTCACAAAGTGAATTATAGAGCGTCTGCTCGTTTGTTTGAGTATATAAGTGAGTGTCTTAGTATGGTGGGAGGGTGGGAACAATTTAGCAGTTGAGGAGACAACATCACTCTTAAAACCTCAAAACCTTAATAACCTCAAAAGTTACAATTTTATTTTAGACGGCACCTGGCTCATTTTCACTCTTTGACAATTACCGAACTGACATTTTTCTTGATGATTATTTTTAGCTCAATGATATTCAGTTTTGTGGATGGAAGAGCAAAAATGATTATGCAGTTTTTTAAACCATTATATAATTAATTGTGCAGTATAATAAATATTTTTTATGTGTGCGTTTTATACTTTCAACAACATTTACATGAATGGATTAAAGCCGATATTAAATTTGCTCTGAGCATGGTCCCACTCAGGATTGAAACCAGAAGATAAAATCAAAAGTATGTAATTACAGTAGGGCCCCAATTATCCGAGCCCGACTAACAGAGTTCCGGTTTAACCGAGTGTTTGTACACTGTACAGTACCGTAGCGAGCAAGCGGAGTGGGATGACTGCTCGGTCATTTTACTCGCTATTTTACTGTGCTGCAAAGAAATAAGCCAGTTCAGTAAAGCAAAAAACTCTGATGAACTTTTTGAAGAAGTAGGCTTAGTTTTAAAATTCAATTTTCATTGGTAAAGTACTAGTAAAAAACAGTTTTCAATACTGTAGCTCTTTTTTAAGTGTATTTTCATATTCACCATTGACCTTGTTTTAGATTTGTAGGCTAGAATTTTGATTTACAAAAACTGTATTTTTATTTGCTGTTCAGTACAACATATTTCTGTATTTTTTATATTATGAATGTAATATTTAGTACAGTGCAGTACTGTGGGTTTCGTAATAAAGTGAACTCAATATTTTAATTCAATTTTACATCTTTATTTATTACTGTATCAACCCCAAAACGTCTTTATAACGCCCGTAACACAGACTGGCGAAAATGCACACGCTACCAATGATTTTAATGGCGGCAGGTGACACTCGTTCACCGGTCTGTCAGCCCGTGTTATCCGAGTTTCTGGTTATACGAGTATCCTCTGGTCCACATTAGCTCGGATAATTGGGGCCCTACTGTACTTAAAACTAAGTACTTAACCTAACGTTTACCCTCATTGAGTCTCTGAACTTACATGATATGCATGTTTAACTGCAGATATTGTGACTAGAGTGTTGAATGCAGTCGTGTTGGATACATTGAACTTTGCATATCCTTCTTTGCTCCAGAATTTTCTCAGACATGACACTGGGTATCTAAAGGCACGTTGTGTTTCATTAATGGCAGGATGTTCCATGACTAGTAATGTTCCATCTCCAGCGTAAAACACATCCCACGGGACAAGACCTTGGAGAATTGCTGTGCTGATTTCAACTCCAATGTTGCCATATAGGACGGCACTATAAAACAATAAATAGTTATTTGTGCAACTAGTGAGCAAAGTGAGCATTTGCCTCACTCGAGAGAAATCCTTACTCACGAGCCGTAGGCGAGTGAGGAATGGTTTCTCGAGTGAGGCGATTGCACTTTGCACTCGAGTTGCACATTATATTTTTCCTACAGTTACCATAAAACAAATAAATTGGTAAAGAAACGTAACATATTTTTACACAGAAGTGAACTTTTAATATGACATTTAATGTGAAAGTAGCATTAATAAATCAGAAACAAAATTATAAAATTATTTTGTAACTGCCAATGTTAATGTTATGTTTGATTTGAATTGTGGATTTAAGCATTGAATAAACGCCCCAAAGAGTAGAAGATTTATTAACCTTTGAATTTTCAGCAAAATATGCTAAAAGTACATTTTCCGTTGGGCTTTTTACATTCTTACTTTCACACCAGGAAGTAAACAATTCATACCGTTTTTCATAGTTATGTTTTGATTTCTTTGGAAGAAGATTTAGAGACACATTCCTCGCCACATTTTTTAATTCTTCTGGAGTACAAGATTCTTCTGGTGAACTATTATTACTAAAATCGTCATTGCGACAGCAAAACCACCTTCAATGTTTACAAATGGCAAATCAATGAAATAGTGGCTTCTGCCGTGACCGGAAGTGTTGTGACAAATACAACAGTACAACAGCTGACCAGCTGATTTACAGCCAGTGCTGCCAACGTATTTCGCGCGCATACGACCTTGTCTGCATGTTACGCGCTCACTATTTCGTGCCTTCACGTTGCAAATCTGGAATGAGACAAAGTAATTAGAGTGAGACAATGTTAACATTGTCTCACTGATGAGCGAATTGGCCACTTTGCTTTCTCAAATCAGTGAGAGAACATGTACATTGTTAGGTAACTGTAGGAAAATTAATATAATATAGTTTATGATAATTACAATAAGACAATTTAATTTTTAAAGTCTACATTTACAAAACTAGTACTTCAAAATATGTGTAACTTAATGAAATTTACAAAATTTCTTGCATCTCTTGAGATAAATAAATATTTCTACAAAATATTAATCCATACATCAATATTTTTACCTTCATGTGCATAAAATAATAATTCAAATAAATATGAACTATATTTAGATTTTTTATTCAGTATTATCCAATATCACAAACCAACATTTGATGTAGCTTAATTCATACGTTTAAATGCAGAACTTAAATAATTAACAAACATAACTGTATGACTTTAGAAATACAGTAGCAAAAATTATGTGTAGTGTATGTGTGTGTGTGGGGAGGGAACACCCTGGAGATTGGAATTTTTGTCCAATTTATAATAGAATTGTTTATGCGATTTTATAAATCAATTGACAAATTAAACCCAATAAAATTTTCTAGTAAAGATTTTAAACAACAGATGATTTTCAAATATTTTAAAATGATATTTATATGAATAGCTAATAACTAATCACTTAAGTGTCAACAGTTCAATTTGTGCTACAGTTTTTAAATCTGTATGCAATGTTAGAAATGCGTTATCTACCAATATAAAAAATAAATGAGGTAAAATATTTTAAAACTTTTTCATGAATCCATCCCCGTAACTACCAAAAGACTAGAATATTACTCGTAATCTGCTTGATTTGATTGTGAGGGCAGCGGCACAGATGATGTCAGTAAGTGAAAGTGTCAGAGAACAGCTCGACAAGTCTCTCCAAAATTTAGTCAATTATTATCTTTTTCTAAATTATTATGTTGAGGTTAGCTTTCGGGAAATAGCATTCTGAGAAGAGCTAAATAATATGTCCTATCATAGTAGTTATATTTATATATCGAGAGGTGTGTCGTAATAGACCATTTTGTTATATTTGTGATTATGTGCAATTACTTTTATAATTAAATGTATGTCCTCCAACTCTTGGAGAGCTGGTACTCTAGAGTGGTTATTGGTTAGACGGGGATGAAGAAGTAAGGGCAACCACATTTTCCTTGATTTAGCCTATGATACTATGGTTAAAGTATACCACCTCCCCTGCGTATTAAATGGTGATGTCTCTCCTAAAACAGTTGGTATCAGAAATCACTGTAAGTTATAAAACCAAAAGTGAAAATAAACCAATGATAGTCTTTGAAAGAAATATGGTCTAAACTTGCTTTATTTGTGCCATAAAAATGTCCTAAGTGTAATTTTTATTTGACTAAAATAGAGATTTTAATGATGGCAAAACTGAGCCTTATTGTTTTCTTACTTACAATTTCGCACAAGGATTTATCTTCATATTTCACTCAAATTTGAAAAAAAAAAAAAAAAAAAAAAATCAGTACATTCGATTTGAGAAATTGACTTTTAAAATAGCTTCACGCCCAATTTTTGCTTTTCTATCAATAACTCACGAATTAGTAATTTCAATAATTTCGGAAAGATGTTAAAAGGCTTCATTCAATTAAGCAAAATTTCTTTTAATATGTTACTCACGCCAGCAATCCTTTTTTTTGAAGTTTTTCCTTCAGTACATATATATTACCACTACACGTGTTTCGGACTTTTTACGTCCATCGTCGGGTGGTCAAAACACATATGGCGGTGAGTAACATATTAAAAGTTATTTATAAGCATATCCGGTGATCTAGATTTCCATTGTAATAAGCAAAATTTGATTACATTCGGAGTCAATTTTGAAAAAAATCATAATTTTCTGTTGTTTTTTCCCTTATCCCCATTTTTGAGTTATACAATTTTTAAAATGTACTGAAATATGGACAAAATATACTCGCGTATCAAATATGATTACATTCGCTTTATATGTTTGTGCTGCACCATATGATATACATCATTTCATAAACACTTTTTTGCAATCGAAAAACTTCAAAATAAATATATCCTCAAAAAAAATTATATCAATTTTTTGAAACAGATCTTTCTTTATACTTCGTATATTTGTAAAAAAGTAATACGCTCTACTCTAGACTTCTAAATAACATCCAATAAAATTGGATCCATGTTTTTTTCCCAGTGCTATATATATATATAACCTTGTTTTTGAGACATGAAACACATTATTATATACTTACGCAGGATAATCTGAATGGAAGAAAGGTTCCGAGAGGAGAGCTTGAGGCACGATGACCTTGTTAGTTTCAACTACGTATCTGACTGAAATGTCCGTGTTACACATTGCATCAATCCATCTGTAATAATAACAATTACTAAAATCTCATTATTATTAAATTAGTTATAACTTATCATAAACTAGTAGACATATTTTTGTTTAAATTTATCACATAATTAAAAATTGTATTCTGGTTTGAACACATTAACAACTGATGGAATTTTTATATTCAAATTCAGGTGCTGAATTTTTTTTAAACATAATTATGTTCCTTCCTCCCCACTTAATTAATATAAAATATAATTTACATGTTTTCAAAATATGGGTGCAGAACACCGAATGGTATAATATGCAGTGAACACAATAAAGTATTATATTATCAACTTCAAAATTAGAAACTATATATGAATTATATACTTACTAATAAACTTGTTTTACCTAACCCCACATGTTAAACTGCGCTATTTAAAGCAATATGTAATGAACTCCATTGCATCACTAGCCATGATATCATGTAATGCTTTTGAAAATTTGCCATCACAGCCAATGTAAATCTTTAAATAATATTTAATAACATAAACTGTTTTGATTGATTATGATTGTTTTATCCTAGCATTGATTATGATTGTTTTATCCTAGCATTGATTACAATTGTTTTATCCTAGCAACTTACATTTTATACACAACATTTCAAGAGTTTGGAAAACTACCCGGAATTAAAAAAGCATGCAGCACGCATTCCGTGCATTTTTGGTAGCACATATTTTTGTGCATGTTTGTGCGCAGATGTTTTCCATCATGAAAATAAATAAGAACAAACATCGCACGAGACTTACGAATGAACATCTGCAATCAATTCTTAAAATAATTACAACGAATATGATACCTGACTTCAATGAGCTTGTCAAAAACAAGAGAAGTTAGGTATCTGGATCCTCGAGCTCAAAATAATTACCCCCTTTTATAACTTTGTTATGATTTTTTAACAACCGTATATTATACTATAAAATTAAATAAATAAAATGTTACAATAATTAAGTACATTTTTTTTTATTTGAATCTGGACCGCCTACACATTCTAAATTTATTATATGGCCTCTGCAAAATTGAGTTTGAGACCTCTGCTATAGACCGACGTCAACTATAGTTGAAGTAAAAAAAATGGTAATAAAGGTTAAAATGAGTTGTTTTTTTTACTAAATCACATAAATTACGTTTATTTAGACCCTAAATTTATCTTAAAAGTAAATTAAAAGTTTGGTCTGTGGGTAAGATTAGTTTACTATGCTCAGTCTATGGTGAAAGGCAGGTACAATGAAACCGTTCATATAGAAACACTTTGGCGTCAACTCTAGTTGACGATTGGCATTGAACGTGTTAAAATAGGGGTCAATTTGCTTTGCTTGTGTCATAAACGCATCCTCAGAACAAATCGCATTTGATTAAAATTGAGCATTTAATGAAGGTTCTTTTTTGTCAATTATTCCTAATTACAACATTTTTTACTTGTAATTTTGCGCACATGGTTGGGCCATTTACACGTTAGCTGCCATATCGGTCCGAGTGGACCGAAACTAAGGTGAATGTATATGCAGCGTTTCGGCACAATCGGACCGATAAAGTCACTGACGTAATGTTTTGTTTTGTGGCTCACAGTTCGATAGTGCAGCAACCTATCAGCCAATTTTGGTATTCTCTGGATTGGGTAAAGACGTGTGTTAGACGTAGTATATTATATGCTTTAATAACCGTTACCATGGTTACTCAATATAATAATAAAATCGGTGGATATTTTCACTTTTTTGTCGGCAAGATCGGACCAATTAAAAATTTTACAAAATATTTTGGTTTAGTAATGAATAATTCACAAAGAATACAGTTTTAAAATGAATAAATGTATTTATAAAATAAATACATATTTGTTTTCGCCATTCCGACTACTGATTAATAATTAAATATATTATAAGACTTACCGTCACAATAGTCTAATTTGTCTGTAGTTATCTCACTACGGCCGTTTCGGCTATTCAGCCATTTTCAAGTGTTATGCGGGTATTACCGTTGTCTCAACCGAGTACGCATTGTGACAGTGGGCCTACTACATCATGTTTTAAATGTTTAAAGAACTTGTGTGTTTGTGATGTGTCGTGTGTTCGTGATTTCTATTTTAAACTAAGACAACGGTAATACCCGCATAACACTTGAAAATGGCTGAATAGCCGAAACGGCCGTAGTGAGATAACTACAGACAAACATAGACTATTGTGACGGTAAGTCTTATAATATATTTAATAAAATAAATATTAGACAAATAAAATAGTGAGCGTTGCCAACATAAAGAAATGAAATAGCCCATTTAGTTTTTTTTTTTTTTTTACACGAAAATTACCCTGGTCCGATTGGACCTAAACGTTATACTACGATTAAAATTAAAACCGAAAAATTGCATTTCAGTCCGATCGGTCTCAAAACTATATATGCATAAGAGTAAATAAAATTAGTAAATACTATTGCCTTATATTATTTAACATATGTAGATGCAAAAATAATAATGGAAAAAAATTTGGTAATCGTGGCACTCCAGGCAAGAGTATCGTATTAGGCCTCGGCAGCTAATGTGTTAAACTTCACATTTCATTAAAATTTGATAAAATCAGTATAGGCGATTATGAGAATTTTATTACAACCCTACGTTATATTTTTTGATGTTTTTTACTAATAACACACGAACCTCCATTTGTGGAGAGACGTGAACCAATACTTTTTTTGGGTACTTTGTTCATTTATTAAAATTAGTCTAAACGTTTAGGCTGTAGGGCACTGGAAATATGAAATATGACACACAGATGCTTGACAGATATCATTTGAAATCTGCTTTTTTACTAGTGGATTTCAAAAACATCCATAAAAATTTTGATATTGATATTGTGACCAACCACATAACTCTACACTACATATATGTGAATAAATAAGCAAATTATCATTAAAATAAGTAATTTTTAACAGTGTAACTTTACAGAAGAAAAAATCAGTAATAAATGTTCTAGTATAATCATTCTTATATCTGTCTTTACGTGAATATACAAATGTCTTAAAATTATTATTTCTTGTTGTTTAAAGCGAAAACACTTCTGTCATCATCACCTTATTAAAAAAAGAAGAAGAAGAAGAAGAAAAGAATATATAATAAAGACCCCTTGCCCTTAATACACTTATAGCATCAAGGTCAGACAAGAACAAGAGTTGGTCAAGAGAGACCTGTTAGCAATTAGGATAGTTATAGTTAGGAATATAATCTAAGTTCTTTTTAAAAAGCCAGTATGACAACAATTGTTGCGACAGACCTGGAAAAATTATGAAATTGCTTACCTTGCAAGCAAGGCAGACGTCGATGATATATAAACCCTTGGGTGGGAGGAAACTTGGTCAGTGGGGCAAGATTGATCAAGAGTAGGTACTGCAGGAATTCTTGAAGATAGCCAGATGGACTTGGCAAGTAAGAGCTTCCTGGGAGAATATTGATTGAAGATAGCCAGACGGATTTGGTGAGTAAGAGCTACCTAGGAGTTTGAAACTTAAGACGAACATCCATGAGTGGCAAGCAGGGTGAACAAACTTCGTGTATAAACCTTGTAATTATTTCAGAGACAAGTCATTATAAACTATAACGTAGAATCAGATCTGTGAGCCACAACAATTAGTCATTCTGGATTCATAGTAATAATTAAGATTAATATATTTGTAATTAGTATATAAGGGAATTAGGAGAAATAGTCAAGTTGCATTAAATTATAAAGAACCATTAATTACATAATTGAACTGATTTATTTAGATTAAATTTAAAGAACCCAGGCAGTTTAAAGGAACCAATCCTATTAGACCCGATGAAAGATAGTGATCAAACTCAAGTAATACAGTGTTACCGAAGTAAAGTAGATCAAGTTGAACTTGCCTGTGCTCCTCGGCAGGCATCTTTAGTCTCCTCTCTTCATACATCTGTAAGAAGTTCACTCCGTACTTGATATTCTGGAAGAAGTCATGTTTCTGTACATGCATATTTCTGTAGAACTCATTCATGTAACTAGCTCTAATTAATGGTTCAGGGAAACCAACTTGGAAACCAAGTCCGTTTAACTGTAATAGAAACAAACAAAACATTAATAAACTAACAAAAACAAAGAAAATAATCAGCGTGAAAATATCACATGAACTTTCTAACACACCTATCCACAAAAACAAAAACTATCTAAATAAACTAGTGATGTGTGAGTTCGTATAAAAATACTCGGACAAAATCCTCTTAACTAGGAACAAGGAGGAGGTAATGTGTGAGACTGCGAGTATCCTTGGTGTGCGAGTATCCTCGGACAACGATATTCGTTAGTGTTGTGTCAATTCCAAACAAAATGCTCGGTGTTTCTACTTTGGTTATATTAGTTTCTAAGCTGATTTTTCACTACACATCAATTAAACATTACGATTTTGAGTTATAATGATTTAGATTCGGTAACAAGTTCAATTTAAAATAACAATAATATTCATTTATTTCCACATTAACAAAAAGTAAATTAAATTATTATTTAATTGTTATTACTTATATTTAAATAAATATTAATAGGTTACCATCTTTATAAAAAATATAGTAAATTAACTTATTTTAAATAATAACTAAATTATTAATGTTGGTAATAATTGTACTTACGTTTAATTACTGAATTTGTGTCGAGGCAGGATAACATTTAATTACGTATTACAAGTGTCAATCACATATTGTTTAAAAAAATAAATACTTGGTGGATCAGTCTAACAGATAGAAATATAACACACACACACACACACACACACACACACACACACACACACACACACACACACACACACACACACACACACACACACACACACATAATGAGCATAATCATTCTGCGCAGATACTCGATGTCGAACTAATAATACGAGTATTGAAATCATTCGAAGCCGAGTATTGCGAGTATCTATTTCACCCGAGTATCAAAATCGCTAAAATAAACCTATTCCTTCAGAAATTGACCAACAGCACCTCTGGAAGTCGCGCCAAGTTCTCGACATTATTGGTGGCACTAAAATAAGTTTACAGATTAAAGGTTGTAGACAAAAATGGAGAAAAGCCTATCTGAAGTAGGCCACTTCATCATAGTCGATACCTTTTTGAAGAATTCTTTTCTGGACGTGGCATTAGATGTGATGCTGACAGGGTACGTATTTAACAAATCATTTATGGCAATCTTTAGCTCTTGAGATGATTGGATAAACCAAAATATCTCAGGATGTGCCTTAGATCACTGATGGCAAGGACACGGGGTATCTACAATGACTTACAATGTTGGTAACATCTCAAGCCTTGAAAAGTATAATTTGTTTAGGAACTACTGACTATTTTTAGTTTGCACTAACTGGGACTGAAAAGATGCTAACAGGGACAACTTTCTGTTCCTGTTGGACAGTCAGGCGGCCCTTGGAATGTTTCATTCAGTTAAAGTTAACTCTAGACTGATAAGGGAAGGTGTACTATCCTTAGCCTCAATGCTTTTGTGTCTTAGACATAGCAGGTAAGATGAGTGTCAAGACATCGAGGGTAATTAGAAGTCTGACAACCTTGCCACACAAGGAGCAAAGACTCCTCTATAAGCTCAAAACAATGTTTGGTATCAACCATTAAGCAGCTGCGAACACAGTCAACCAATTTACCAGAAAGGAGCAACATAAAAATGGTGATTTTATTGAAGCCTCGCGGTTGATTTTTGTTTATTACAAATAACTTACGAACAGGCATTTTTTGGACAGGTGTAAATATTGTACAAAAATTTCCTTGATATATGTATAATTTGTGTGGCACAGCCAAGGAGCCCACCAAATAAAAACCATAATAAGTATAAATTTGGATGTAATGGAAAGGGATTCTAAATAATAAAATATCAATTGGCACTTGCAATTTTGTTGAGCAGTGCAAGATTACGTAGAAGGGGGAAAGACGAGGAGTGGAGGGCTTGAACCAGCGAGCCGACAGGGAGTCTGTTCCGAGAGCCGCGATAAGGAAGTTGAACAGCAGACCGCTACGGGACAAGGTCAGTCCATTTTCGGCCATGTGCTATATAATTAATCGGTATGCTTTTCGGCCACTATTAAGGCTTTATCTAGCTGTTATGTTTTTTTTATAAATTATAATTATTTCTGTAATCTTCTAATTCGGCGCTAAAATAAAAGAGAACATTTAATTTAACTTGCGTTGCGTGCATTCATTAGCACCCTAATCCGACTCCTTAGCCCATCCTGACAAGATTCGGCTAAAGTATATGCGGTCTCCAGCCAGCCGGAGCTTCCAGCTGGTCAAAAGAAGTGAAGACGGTCACATTTGTTTCCTCGAAAGAAAATCACATTGATGTGTTACAGGAACCTTGTATGACAATGAGTGCAATAGTTCTAAATCAGTCGATAGAGTATAAAATAAAACTGCAAATGAGTTAAAACATCTGATAAAAACATATCCGTTCGACATCTATGACCATTAGAAAACAAGACTGAATCGGTGTGTATAATGGTGACAATATTATCAAGAGTGTAATACACATAAATTTAGATAAATTACTTTATCAGTCTTGATTTTAATAGACACACGTCGAAAGTAATTTTAAAATCATATGTGCTGACTGTATCAATTACTTTAATTTCACAAGTAATAAAATCAAAATTATACCTTATCTAATAGATGGTCTCGAAGATCCTGATCAATCCATGAAGCTCTTCGTACACTCTTTAAAATAGAGTTACGGATATCTTCAAAGATGAAATTCACCTATAGGAAAGAAAAATCTCTATCATTTTATGTTTACTAACAAATCGTATGTGTTAATTTAAATAAACAATTAAAATAAGTTTATGAACTAAAACTAAAAGTTGTGAATATAATCACACATTCATTAAATGTTATTGAGTTTAGATGCATTACTACAAATCAATCGCAGTTGTTTATTAACTACATCCAATAATTCATTTATATCGTCAAATTACAGATTTTTAAAAATAATTTAAAAGCATTTCGGTCATCATTGCCTTGAAAAAATAGAGCGTGAAATTAGTCTCGACAAAGACTATTTTCTGTTTGAAATTATTTGTTAATGATGGAAGTTCAATTTTATTATTATGCATTTTTTGGGCATATATAAAACTAACGAACAATCCTATCAGCCAATCAAGTATAGAAGTAAGGCCATTATGACTCCCATTATTAAAAAAAGAACTAAAATTTGATTATAATACCCCTATAACTAAAAAACAAGCTGAAATTTTACCTGTTAAATTGCCAGAAGGGGTTGTAACCCGCTCTCGGGCTAAGAAGCTTAAGACAACTAACAATAGGCCACTCCCCTAGTAGTTTGTCACGCCTTATGGACCACGTCACTTGTTTCTCTATCTTTGATACAACAACACGTATTTGACGTTAGTTGTGTGTTACCGTGATTGTGTTTTTTTTACTTCTCAGTTTTAGCTCTGGGATGCATGCTTAGATATTAAGGTTGGTGGTATTCATATTTAATTTTACTTCTTACATAAGTTTCTAGTTTCTTTAGTTTTTAGTCACTTGATAACGGGAATTGATTCTTATTCCCGAAACGTCGTGTTTTGATTTTTAAGACACAAATGTCCGAAAAATGCATAATAATAAAAAAGACTATTTCATCCGTTAGTGGAGACAAATGTGATAACATGTTATTATTACATTTCTATAAACAAAAATAAAATAAAGAGCATAAAATAGACCCCTAGAATACTATAATAGCATCAGGGTCTAAAAAGAACTCGAGTTGGTATAGATAGACCTGACAAAAGAGATGAGAGTGATCTAACCCAATAATAGATTAAGAAAAGTGTAGATACAGCTTGTATTGCCTCAACGATATTCAATATAAATGAGCGTCTGAGAGAGAGGATGGAGTTTCATTGTAAATTTTCAATGCGACAATAGAACTGACATTTTTAGTAACAAATCATATTGGTTTGTTTTTATTTAATTTTGAGGATGGGTGAGAGAAAGTTTGTGCAAAGTTTTCGGTCTATTTATTTGCTTTAAATGAAGGAAGAATTCCAAAACAATCTGTTTTTCACTCTTGTACATTTTTTTATCCTTACTAATTAGAGATAAAATAAAATAACAAAACAATTCATAACATTGACTAACTGCTTATTCTTAATTGAGAGATTATTGTAACCTTACAGTTGTATGATCTGCATCAATATTAGTAGCATGTTGTTGTATAAGAGCAGCCACTCCATAACCCATATACTTCTGTAGGACATCCACACAAAACTCCCATCTCTGGTCAGGCTCGTTTTCACCTGAATAATCACCACCATATATAATATAGGAACATTATTTCACTCTTGACAACTTTCAACTAAGGTTAAATTCTAAACAAAACCCAGCTTTAACTTCTTATTATTATAGAAACCATAAAAAAAAAAAAAAAATTAAAAATACTCGAGTGTTGTAATACGAGGTATGTCCAGAAAATAACTTTCATTTGTATTTCTTACCATGGCAGCGCTGCAATCTCAATTCCGCTCATACGTTGTAGTTGCTCGGAGTCAAGGAGAAGGAAATGACACTGCTGTTTTGTTGTTTACGCTTTGTAGTGCTTGTTTAGAATGGCGAAGTTGATTAAAAATTTCGCCGCTTGTAAGATTAGATCTGTAATTTGTTTTCTGAATGCGAAATTAACGTTCATCGACATAGTTGCCAGGTTTACGGAGAAAATGTGATGAGTGATTCAATGGTAAAGAGATTTGACAGTTCAATGAAGGTGTGACAAGTGCATGATCAAGCATCCATCTTCGGTTAGTGATGAATTGGTTAGTACAGTATGAGAAAAAAAATTAAGGAAAACCGTAAGTGTACAATTTCTGCTCTTTCTATGTAATTTCCATAAATTTCAGAATCAATTCTTCATGAAATTGTTTCTGTACAACTACTTTTTAGAAAACTTTCGTTGGGTGCCAAAAAACTCTTACAGAGCAACACAAAAAAAAACATTAGGACAAAGATGGTGATGACTCTCTGAGCCAGATAGTGACCTGGGATGAGACTTCGGTCGCTTATAAAACCACTAAATCAAAACAACAATCGATAGATGGAGGCACACTTCGTCACCAATGAAGACTAAACCCAAGAAAATCTTTACAACTCGAAAAGTCATGTGTTGGAATGCTAAATTGTAAATTACTTTATTAAATGGAAGAAGTAATCCCTAAAACACTAACACAATGAACATTAGAAAGTTTAATAAACCTTTATGTACATTTCAGTAACTTTATTCTTTCTATTGGTTTTCTCTGTCCAACACTTTCAAATTTCACTTATAAGATCCACACAGCCTCCTTGTTCAGAGACCTAGGCTAAATTGATTTTGTTTGACACCTTTGTATAACAATCTCAATTTCCTCTGTAGTTCACACGTGCACTTACTTTTTGTTCGAATAAATTATATTTCTTTAGTATATTTTCATTATAAAAAATAAACCTCCCTCCTTTAAGCTTGTTTATTATCATTATTTATCACATTTAATCTCTCTTTTTTTACGTTTTAAACTTATAACATAACAAAAATAATTATCTATGTATTATTTTGTAATTAGCCTAATTGTCACTGATTTACAGCACTTCTAATCCATCATGTTTTTATATTGCTATATCTAAGTTACAAAGTATTATCTTTTCTTTCCAATTCATTATAATTTTATTTATTTTTAATAATTTATAATATTCAATTTTCATACTCTGTTTTAGATTGTCCTGAAAACAAAATCGGAGTCAAGAGAGTGCTCCTTCCCGAATCAAACTGGGACTCGGTAATTTAAGTAATTCTAACATTAAATATTCATTAATAAATAAATTACAGTTAAAAAAACTTACCAAACATGTCCTTACGATAGACACTGACGGTGTCTCTGTACTGCTTGCTCAAATATGGTAAGTAAGTGGAAGCTAGCCTTGATATAGCATAGTTATTTATTGCACTGCAAATAAATAACAAAACAACTGTTAAGTTATATTAAAGAAATATACATAAACTTTGCAAGACCTAAAGACATAAACCTTTGCCTATACATTAATAAGTGGAGAAAATATTTCTATAATGTAGGCTAGGGCTTAAAAGAGTATCATTATTTCACAGAAGGTTAAATAATGTAATGATGTGGCCCAGCCAAGGAGCCCACCAAATAAAAACCATAAAAAGTATAAATTTGGATGTAATGGTAAGGGATTATAAATAATAAAATATCAATTGGCACTTGCGATTTTGTTGAGCAGTGCAAGATCACGTAGAAGGGGGGGAGAGACGAGGAGTGGAGGGCTTGAACCAGCGAGCCGACGAGCGAGAGTCTGTTCCGAGAGCCGAGAGAAGGAAGTTGAACGGCAGACCGCTACGGGACGAGGTAAGTCCATTTTCGGCCACATGCTATATAATTAATCGGTATGCTTTTCGGCCACTATTAAGGCATTATCTAGCCGTTATGTCTTTTTATAAATTATAATTATTTCTGTAATCTTCTAATTCGGCGCTAAAATAAAAGAGAACATTTAATTTAACTTGCATTGCGTGGGTTCATTAGCGTCCTAACCCGACTCCTTGGCTCATCCTGACAAGATTCGGCTAAAGTGTACGCGGTCTCCAGCCAGCCGGAGCTTCCAGCTGGTCAAAAGAAGTGGAGACGGTCACAATAATACAAGTCAAAGGATAACAAAATTTTCAATAAAAAACAACTAAAAACATAATTACTTGATAATTGTCTAAAACACAAAATTAGTTTAAGCCAAAATATTATGGAATTATGATAATATTTCCATTGACAGTTTTAACCCTTTGGGTGCCACGGTGACGATCTATCGTCACCATTTTTTCGTGCGAGAAGTGCCACGGTGACGATCTATCGCCACCATTTTTACGTGCGAGAAATGCCACGGCGACGATCCATCGTCACTGCGTATTTCGTAGTTTAATTAATTTATTTGTAATCTGCTATATAGTATTTCGGTGTTTTAAAATACTTTGTGGTATATCCAGTGATATTCAGTGGTGGAAAAATTTTTGTTTTGGCTAACTAAACTGATGACAACAATCACAGATGCACAAAATCAGCTGTTGTCATTTTCACTTGCAGGTTAGAAGTGTACTGATATTATTGTGTGTTGATATTATTTTCTCGCTACAGTCATCAGTTTTTTTTGAAGTTTGTTGTTCGTGTTATTTTATTATTTGTTTGTTGAAGGTTGTTATTTTAGTTATTACAAGTTTAAAGTAGTATTTTGGATAATATATTGCTTTGGAATGGCGGAAGAAAATCTAAGAGGTAGCAAAGTAGATCGATTACTTTTAGGTTATTCAGACGATGACTCTTTAGCCTCTGAAGACGATTTGTTACATTTATTTGGGGATGACAGTGATCTAGACCCGTTATATCAACCAGAAAGTGATAGTGACTATCAGTTTAGTGATAGTGATATTGATTTAAACTTAGATCAACCTAGTACATCAGGTAAACAAAATAGGCCTATGTTAGGTTGGGATAGGTTAGTTCTGAGATAAAAGTTTTTTGTTTGAGTTTGGTTTTCAACCAAATAATTTAAAAATTTGGTCACTTATAGAAAACAGTATATAGATAGAAAATAGCACACTTCCCACACATAAAATATTTTTGGTTTGTGAGGTAAAAAAAAAAAATGTAAAAATTTTTTTTTTTCTAAATTATCTTAAATTTGGTTTTTAATAAATAATTTTTTTTTTTACATATAGAATCCAACTTATTGACAAATATAAATTGTAGCCTAGGTAACACTAAACATTTTGACACTAAATTTGTTAAGATATCTTGTATACAATTTAATCTGTGTCGTTTATAACAAAGTTCTCCAAAAAACCATTTATACCTGTGGCATTTTTGGGTGAGTCTGTGCATTTTAGATGTGTTACCGAATTTTCCAGTTATGAAAATTTTCTTGTGGCACTCAAAGGGTTAAAATGGTGATTAAAGACCTCTAGAAAAATAATGAAAACATTTTGATTTTTGTTAAAAGATTAAAATCTCGAAACATTCAACATTAATCGTTTTAAACATCTGCCATTATGAAAATGTACAAAATAAAGCCTTGGTTTTCTGGTATACTGTTAAAACTTTACATAAATAATGTCTATACCGAATTTTCACTCAATATCCCCAAAGATATAGTAAAAACACATAATGGCAGACAGAAGGGAAATGAAGCGTTTCCAAACCTATGTTTGTTTATATAAACTTTGAAACTCTGGGAACAACCCCCAAAACGTGCTGTGCAATTTCGAATTACCCTGTATAAAAACAACATAGTTTCATAAACTACTGAAGGTATCCAAAGACATAGTTGAAATAATCTAGTCGCACATTTTTAGCTTTATACAAATTTAATTGATTACACTGCATATAACAAAGATTATACGCATTTATAAGTAAAATAATGAAATATCGTGTAAATATTTTTCATAAATAAAAGGGTACTAGCGTATTATACGGATTAGTGAAATAGATTAGGTTCGGCCAAGTTATTAGTTAAAAAGCTACTTTAATACGTAAGTACTAATTATAGTACAGTAGAGTTCCGCAAACTCAGCGTAATGTGGACCGGAAGTGTGCCAAGTTTGTGAAATTCCGGGTTATCGGGAATAAGGGCAAAAAATAAATTGTAAATGAAACACCAAAGCAGCGGCGATATCAAACGACTTTGTCGATAGCGGTATCCCATTGTCGGCGGCGTAAAGACACCGCGGCATTGGCACCCGTCGGTATATCAGACATTTTATTTATCAAAAATTACAAAAAGAGTGATAGTTTTGACAGCACCATGAATTTTTTTTTAACATTTTAAATCTGACAAATTCTGGTTATTAGAATGTTACTAATCCCCCTTCCCATCATTTCTAAAGCAATGAAAATGTACGGTTTATAGCAATAACTTAAGAGTCATTGAGTAAGCATATTCATGTTTGAACTTGTGCTGGATCCTTTTTTCATCGTTGCAATTAATTAAAATCAACATGTCGGTACAGGGTACAAAGTGTTATGCAGTGAATTATCATTTGATTTTTTTTTTAAACAAACGAAAGTGTCATTTATCTCAGATTTATCGAAAACTTAAAATTAGTTTTGAGATGAGTATATCTCTTAGTCCAGAGTATATGATTGATTCAGATTATTTAGACAAGGTAGGATATTGAAAACAAAGCGCATGTTCGCTGATCAAGAATCTTAATATAAAACCAAATATTCTACCTTCCGTCTGTAGTGGATCTGATAGCTGAAACTTTCCTGAGGTATTCAGGATAAGGCACTATAACCTGCATCATGTCATCGACGTTAGCTTCTGGATATTTGGCAAGAAGAATATCACTCAATTGTAGCTGTAACAGTGTTAAAACAATAATGTATAAGTTTCATAATTGTTGTAATAAATTGCCAAAAAATACAATCTAAATTAAACAAATGTTTCTAATTTGAACTAAACTTCACATGTCTTGGCCTCTGGAAATAAAAAAAAAAAAATCATTTTCAACATGCTGTCCATCCGTCGTTGTTTTCCTCTGTACATAAGGACGCTAGCAACCACAAAAATAAATATAGAAACTTGAAATTTGTTATAGGGGATATAGTGTGCTCATATAGAACCATACCCACACAGTACAAGAATATCCTTAGGATCTTCTATGAAAATCCTAATGGGATATTGAGCATATCCTAAAGAAATCCTACAATTTCCCATAAACATCCTAAGGATATCCTTCAGTCATCCTAATGTCTGGCCATATCGTCATCCTTAAGATATCCTGAGACAATATTTCAGGGGATTTTTAGGAACATCCTGTGATGACTGGGTATTGAAATTCAGATAAAACAAATTGACAATGTAAATTAGCGGCCATATTAAAGAGTTTTTGTTCATATCTATTGTGTTTCTATTGTGTTATTCAACCCACTACAATAGATCAAAATATGCAGATTTCAATTCTGTACTTAATTGAATCAACCTCTCATCTGTACGATGACACAAAGCAAAGTTATTGTCAATAATATAATTTACAACCCAGACCTCCCCAAAAAAAATGATATTTGCAGAGCCAAGTCACCAGCAATTTGAGCATAACGAGTATAGGTCATTTGGTATGTAGTGGCACTTGACCTTTATGGGGCAAACAGGTTCTCATCATTTTTTAGTGGTGGGGAGAAGCGAGTTAGTTAGTGTTCCGCCGTTCTTTCGTCAGTGCGTTTCTAGACAGTGTATTAAGAACAACCTCCCTACTCCATGCCAGACCGCCCTCCCTCCAAGCGCCATCAGATAACAAATGAGCTATACAGACTTCTTCACAGACACACACACACATATATATATATATAACTTCAAGGGCTGCCAGGGTCAAGAATCTGACACGAGTGAAGCTACTGGAGACTTTTTAATACATATGTATCTATGAGGCCCTGCTGATGTGAAAAAAGTATTGATATATAATTATTAAATTCAAAAAATCTGTGAAACAACTCTTTTAAACCTTGCTGGATAAGACTCTTTGATTTACCAATATAATTTAACATATCTTACAAGGCCCAAGATGCCAACTTTTGGACATTACATTTAAAGGATCTGCTTGTATTAGGTACATTATATGATGGGGTTGGATAAGTACCATGATGATACTTATTAACTTGTTCTTCTTTAATAAAAACTCTATCTGTTATAAAACAACATAACTGGGTATCATTATTGCCAGATGTTAAAGCTGCACAAAACAAGGTAAAACAACATACAGTAGAACCCCTCTTAACTGGTCTAGTCGGGACTGACACCCGGGCCGGTTGCCAGTATGGCAGGTTAATCCGAGGTTCCCGTTAAACTCGTCACAAAGCTTTTTTACAGATTCCCCTGTCAAGTATTTTTAAAACACATATAACCGTGTCTCAAACGAAACCAACACACGCTTCCGTTTTCGTAACTCGCTCATTTTTATTTACTGCATATACTGTACGAAGATCATAACCAGTCAAAGACAAGAAGAAAACTGAAAAGAAATGTTATATTTTCCATAATGTAGGCTACACTAAATTGATTCGTGGAAAAAAAGCGGCCCATCAAACGTTTTTACCAGTGTATGTCTACTATACCGACGGGTGCCAATGCCGCGGTGTTTTTTTGCCGCCGACAATGGGATACCGCTATCAACAAAGTCGTTTGACTCGCCGCCTCTTTGGTGCCGCAGTGTTTTTACGCCGCCGACAATGGGATACCGCTATTGACATTCATTTTTTTAATTTTATTTTTATTTTCCCCCCATTAGGTGAAACTCTATATCTGTATCCATTACAGCTAATGACAAAGTCGTTTGACTCGCCGTCGCTTTGGTGTTTCAATTACAATTTATTTTCGGAAACTCTCATCGAACCAGTACACTACGAAATAGGCCGGTTAATCCGAGGACCGGTTGATCAGAGGCCGGTTAACAGAGGTTCTACTGTAATCCTCGAAAAATAAATATTTTTAAATTTTGCATCAATTAAACTTTGTACATTTATTACTTATGGTTTAATCGGGCGTTTCCCATAATTTGTGTATATGAAAACTCAATGTTTCGAGAATAGAAGTCATCTCTCGTTATAAACTGTTTAACTCTAGAGCATAAAATAAAAAACACCTAGAGCCATGTATAACCAAATTAAAGAATTCAAGCCCAAAACTAGACACGAATAGTCATATGTTCAACACTTGATAATAAGAGTTGATTTATACTCTTGGATAATTGCAAATGTCCAATAAAACCATCCCGATTTTATTTAACTATTTTTTTTATACTGTTTAATTAACACTAAATTACTAAACATGTGATATTAATTTATTGGAGAATTTAATTTTTGTTTGGAGAATTACATAATTACTAAGTAATAAACCTGTGAGTTCGGTCAAACGGTCACTATATATATATATATATATATATATATATATATATATATATATATATATATATATATATATTTATATTATTTATTAGTAAGTGCTTCACATTAAAAATTTATGAGTTATTGCTTCCACTTTAGAAGTGGAATATATCCTATTAAATTTATTTTTACGGGTTTATTCCCATTGGAATATATTTCTAGAATGCACTGTATGATGTTTATATTCCATAAAATGTATTTATACTCTTCATTTGTTCATCTGTAAATTTTAATAAATACTGCTTCCATCTTCCATCTATGTGAATCCTTAATAACTGCTTCCGGAGGTAGATTCTAACAATTGATATATTACGAATATATTTATATATATTACGTAGGTCGAATTATGTGGTTGCTTCCAGTACAATTTAACTACTTCTGTCATACATGTATATACTGTACTATGATTTTGACAAATAATGCCAAGACATGAAAGTTAATAATTGAACCTGTGCAATGCAAGTACGCCCCTGTGACCCTGTGACCAAAATAATCAAGCAAAATTTAGAAAATGTTAAGAGAAGACAAAATCGTTCTACTCCATCTGTTTTACTGTTTTGGTTAATGTTTGTTATTGAATTTAGTATGGTGTTTATGAACGCAGATTTCATTGATACAAGATCATGAAAATAAATAAATTTGTGTACTTTGTGAATACTTTCTTTAGCTGTTGTCAATAGTAAAGTGTGTCTGTGTTAAGGTGATATTTAAGGTTATCTAACTGCCAGGCTTACATTTTCAAATAACAGCTGGCATAACCTTAATTACAATAATCTAATAAATTCTTTTACCCAGTCCTATAGGCCTATTATTTTAATGTGGAATTCTAATATTGATAACTTAGGCTAAACCTACAAATCTTCTGATAAGTTCATAACAGGACTATTTTTTCAACAAAATGTGTAAAATCCATATTGATCAAATTTGGTTAAGTATGTAGTCTTACTGTCCTTACGATTTACTAGCAAAATTTATGCAATTCATATTCTACACACCTTTTGTTGGAACAGTTAGATAATCCTTTATTACGCCCTACACTTTTAATGTTTCACAATACATTATTTCACTTAAAAATAAGCAACATTCGAGATTTCATGACTCTAAAGAACGTAATTGCTTTATGCCTCTAGGTTTCATAGATTATGCATAGTGAAATGACTTTATAGGGTGAATGTGCATTACAATACATTTCACAGGTTAATATTATTAAGCTATATGATTTAAGAATCATGAAAACTAGGTTTCGGAAGGTGAATATATATATATCATTGGTAATTGTTTACTTTGCCAGACCTAGTAAAGGATAAATAATATTGACCTTCCTAGACCTGTAGGCTAGTTCTTTAACTAGGTCTGGTTAGGTAGTTTCACAAATCTCTAAACAGACCAACTTATGCGGATGAACTTAAATATCGAGGGATGAGACATACAATAGATTCACAAGTTGTCATAAGTAGTAACATCAATATCCTGATCTAACCTCAAAATCCCATGATATTGTCCTTTTAAATATCTTGCGTTCGACAGAAATAATGGACTTTGGTAAATCAAAAGTGAATTGAATAATAAAGGATGATCTAATTGTTGCAAAAGGAGGTAGGTAGAACACAAATTACATAAATTTTGCTATTAAATCACAACAACAGGAACACTACATATTTACCAAAACTTGTAACATGTTCTCAGCAAATTATATGTATTGCAAAGTTGTTGGTCTAAATAGTTTTGTAAAATCTAAATACAATTAGTGGTGGTCATTAATTAATTACCAAAAAAGTGAAAAACTAAAAATGATCTTGCACAAAAAACAATAATAAATGCTATGAAAAGACACAATAAAAACTCAACTTGATTAACGTTGCCAAGTTAAATGTAACATCATTGTGAAATAATAAATTTATTGGTCTCAAATAAATAAGCCATACTGGCGTTTTGCTAAAGTATTTTATTCTATACATAAAACATATGCGATCACAGTATATTTTTAGTTTTAGTTGTTAAACATATATATAAATAGCACTTCTTATTTCCAGATAGAAATAATCTGGCGATGTTGTATTACAGTTGTTAGTCTATCTGGCGATTGCCTGAAAATTATGGCTAAAGTTTTCAAGGTTAATTATTTTTATAAACATTTTTGGTTTGGTAATTTCTTAAGTTGTAGGCTACTTGTATATTGTTTATAATTGATTTCCGCCAACAGTAAAGTATATAGATCCCTTATATATAAAGGGATAAGTGAAGTGTTGTGTCTTTTACACAATAAGGCGGGGTCAAGCTTAACTGTCCTATTACCAATAAAATTAGGATCGATAGCTACAAAACTAGCATTTGACTTTAAAATATACTGTGGTATGTTAGGTCAGATTAGCTTTGGATATATATTAATACTGTATATGTTTTCTATAAAAAAAGGAATTTTATGCAACTGTTTATACATAATAGTCAACAAAGGTTGTTGTGTTCTAATTGAACGGTTTACTTTTATCTGTAATCATTAGATAGAAATAAGTATAATAAAAAGCTAACCTGAACCAACTTGTCAAAGTATGTTTTTTTCAAATTAAACTATAGAAGATACAAGTAATTTTATTCTATTTAGTTACTTTCAGCGTGACCATGGAAAGACACTTTTTGATATTTCTGTATACGTAGGCCTATGGTAAAATGTATTTTAATATAATATTTATACAGTTTCTAAACTGTGATGTTTTACAGTCTAAACATTTAATGCATTTTGACTGGTATAAAATTATATTATGACAACTATGGCTAATTAAACTTATTTTCATGGATTTATTAAATAGAACTAGGCCCTAAATACATATCAAAATTTGTATAAAGTCATACAATGTTTCAAAATTCAATAAATGTTATTAACTTAAATAGCCATTTCTTATTTAAAAAACTACAGTATTTGATATAAGTTTGTATTAATTGCCAAGATTTAAACAAATTTTAATCACCTATATCTAATAATAATATGGAATTATTTTGTGTGTGCAACCAACCCTTGATGAATGATGAATTGTCACTCTGTACATTAAGTTGTCTAGGCGGAATAAACTGCGACTATACCGACATACTAAATGTTGACATACATACACATACATGGAGTATTAAATACTACATATATAGGCTAGAGCTTTATGAACTGGATCTCATTGTGTCCAGTTCTGGGACTTCTATACAAGTTTCATATTAAGATCATGAATGTGTCCAGAGTATGCTAGACATCTTCTATATACAAGAATAAAATAAAGCGAAAAAGCTAGTTTCAAAAATTATTTAATAATATAAATGAGCTACAATTGTTTCGCTTTGCGGCATCATCAGACAACTGATAATATACAAGTATTGACAACTATTTATACACACACAAGTAACAGGAAACTATATAAAATACTAATAGAGAAATCGGGAAGGGTAGGGAGAATGACCTAGCAGGTAGATAAAGGTTGATGAACTATGTTAGGATGTGTTTTAGAAGGGGTGAAGAATTTAATACAATTTGGTCATTTAAGTTGAAAATAGGCCTACGTGAAATAGATCTATTTATTTCTAAACATTCTAAATTATTTAATCTATTGCTTTTATTTTTTGTATGTAAGAGTTTAACATTCAATTTCGGATCAAAACTATGACCTGAGTCCAAAAGGTGGTTAGCAAAGTTAGAGTTTCTATAGGCATTTTCTATACAAGTGTAGCATATGCCCAGCATGTGTGTAGAATGTGTGTAGCTCATCATATTAAGATAGTCAAATGTGCCCAGCATGTGTGTATAATGTGTAAAAATCATATTGACTTGAATGTGCCCAAAATATGCTAGGCATGTCCTCTAGAAGTGTAGCATGTGCATAGTTCATATTGTGATCATAAAACGTGCCCAGGTTATGATGAGGAAAAAAATAATACGATTATTTTTGAGAAAAGGCGGAATGTGCCAAGTACGTTCTGAGAATATTCATGCATGTCCCAGGCACCTTGTGAGCGCTGTCGTTCACTTTTCCTGAGTATATACTAGGAATATGCCAGGCATATTCTGGAATATTCCAGGATGTGCTTTTCACATTCTGCATTTTCTTAAAGAATGTACTGAGCATGTGCTGTCTGCATGAAAGTATGTTTGTGCTGTCTGGTATGGTGATTTTTTTAATATCAATGTTTTTAAAACCAAAATCTTTTTAGCAACTAAATAACAGTCAATGAGTTATTGAATGAGTTGTGCTCACGACCATAAGATTCAGTTCGGTTGATTAATTAAAAAAATTACAACGTTTTACTGGATATGATATGTAGAACACAGTATTAATTCTTTGTATCCTTGTATTTTTGGTGATCTGTCCAAGGCATTTGATTGTGTGGATCATTCTCTATTGCTTCAGAAAATGAAGAAATGTGGTATTAATGAAAATCTTGTATCTTTGATAAAATCTAATTTACGGAATAGAAGACAAAGGACTATTTTATACAGTGCTAGTGAAAGATATCTATCTAAATTGGATTATGTCAAATTTGGGGTACCACAGGGATCCATACTGGGACCATTGTTCTTAGTTTATATAAATAATCTTTCACCGGCAACAAATTTAGAATTAATATTATTTGCAGATGACACCACAGCAGTTATCAAGCAAAATTTTTTGAAACTTTGAACAATGTAGTAGTTGAATTACTAGAAGAGTTAGATTCTTGGTTTACAGAAAATGGGCTTCTTCTGAATCCAGACTAAACCGAAATAATACATTTTAAAACAAACAGTAATGGAAAAAAAAATCAAAATTCTGTAAATTGTCGTAAGTTTTTGGTTATATATATATAATTAGATATATTAATAAGACTTACCGTCACAATAGTCTATATTTTTCTGTAGTTATATCACTAAGGCCATTTCGGCTATTCAGCCATTTTCAAGTGTTATGCTGGGTTTTCCCGTTGTCTTAGTTTAAAATCACAAATTACGAACACACGACACAACAAACACACAAGTTCTTTAAACATTTAAAACATGATGCAGTAGGCCCACTGTCACAACGAGTACTCCAGTACTGAGTAGGCGTTGTGACAGTGGGCCTACTGCATCATGTTTTAAATGTTTAAAGAACTTGTGTGTTTGTTATGTGTCGTGTGTTCGTAATTTGTGATTTTAAACTAAGACAACGGGAAAACCCAGCATAACACTTGAAAATGGCTGATAAAATATAGATATTAACAACCCAAAACAGTATGCCAGATTGCAAGTAACAAATAATTGCAGTTCAGGAATAATTAGCAAAAAAACAAAATTGAAGCTTGTTTTATTATTAAAGACTATTTATTATCAAAGACTTAATTTCAAAAAATATGATTTTACTCTTACAAGTTTATGGCACAAGTGAAGCAAACTTAGGCTTTATTTAAATATATCTCATTTGTTGCGTGAAGAAACCTGAAGGAAGAGTAGGTAGCTGAGCAAGTGGTGAATTAGGCTAGTGGCAGAGAAGTAAACAAAGAGGGTGCCAAAGACAGAACGGCAAAAACACACATTCCTTGTACAGTAGTTGTGATTCTATTTTGTTTTTGTGGAACTTTAATCCTTATTTTTGTGGAACAGCGACTCTTATGATCGAGCAAAAACTGGACAGAGTCAAACTTCTTGAAAAAGGTGAAAACAGAAACTGCATTATATGTGATTATACTATAGGGTCATCAGCGATTTATATATAAAAAAACAAAAAGTTGAACTAAACAAATTTGCTGTTCAGGCTGTAACGGAAAAACTATTGAGTCTAGACATACGTTTAAAAATCCTAAACTGAAACAGACTATTTTATTAACTCGGCTCAGTGCACTAAGATTACAAAGTAAACCTGTGACCAGCCTTATGGTAATTGACAAGACAAAACAATTTCATCGTAAGATGGATTTGCAGATAAAGAATCCTTATTTTTGGACGGTTGGTTCAAAAATTTAAAGTTTGCCATTGAATCCGTAGGCTAGATGTGAGTAGTGAAACTAGATCGTCTGATGAAAATGCAGTTGAAGAATACATTGGAACTTTTAACACCATTGTTTTAGAGCATAATTTAACCCCAAGTCAAATTTACAATGTGGATAAGATCTGCCTACTGTAGTGTTGTTGGCCACTTCAGCCCTACCAGGCTAGACGAAAAATGTGCTAAGGGTTTTAAGAAAAACAAAGAGATTGATGGCTTTACTTTGTGCAAATGCTTCTGGTGACCATCAGTTAACTCCTTTCGTCATTGGAAAATACAAAAGGCCGAGAGCTTTTAAAAGTGTTTTAAACACATGGTTAAACAATCATGGATGACAGCAAAACTTTTTAAGAACTAGTTTTTTCCATAATTGCATGCCTAAAGTGAAAAACAATTTTAAGAAAACTGGAATATCTGAAAAATACTGGTAGTTCTTCTGGTTCGATAGCAGAAGACTCCTCGGAACCTGTGCCAGTGCCTTGGGGCGGATCTGCTGCTAAGGAGCTGAAACTTCTAGTCAGCCTAGTTCCACTCCACAAAGCAAGGATATGACGGCTGTCGCTGTATCGCAAGCCGAAGTTCCCTCCAAAGGTATAGTGGCAGGCTTTCACAGTATGCTTGGCTTCTGGCAGATTTGTCCGAGAAATGGGAATGGTTGGGGTACTGCATCTGGCAGTTCCTTCCTTCTAAAGTTACAAAACCTAAAGGGCCATCACCAGCCACAAAGATAAATTCTGGCAGGTATAACTTGTTAGAAGGAAACCAAAGGAGTGGTCTAATACAGACTAAACTGAAGATGGATACTCCTATATCAGGGGCAAACCAAGTCCCTGATAAGAATAATTAAAATGCCAACAAATCTGAATGTCATTCAGATAAATCTCAACAATGCCAGGACAGCTTCCTCGGCAAGTGATTTACTGAATGCACAGAAGATATACCTCTAACCCAAGAGCCATGGGTCGAAGTAGAAAACATCAGAGAGTCCTTTATATTGTCTAACCCAAAAAATGTAAGTTAATTGACAATAACATGGTAGAAATACATGGGGCAGCTATATTATTAAACAGTAATGACATATTTCTTCCTATTCCAGAGTTTCTAACACAAGACTTGGTAACTATGTTGAGACAAGAGATAAGTAATAGGGGGAGGGGGGACAATCTTACTTTCAACAAAGCAGGACATAAAGGTTGAATAGACTTGACTTAAGGGGGACAATATCCTTATTTGGCATGAATCAGATATACCAACACTGTCTGATGACATGTACATTAAATTCAAAATTAATTCAACTCGGACCCAGACAGTAAAAAACCAAATCCAAAGAGAACCAATTGGGATAAATATAAAACAATCTAAGTTAGTACAAATTAAAAGCCTTCTAGAAACGGAAACAGAGCTAGAGAAAACTGCTGAAACCTTACAAGCAATAATTATCAATCCCTATGAAAGTAGGTGCCCTGTTAACAAAAGAAGAGTGTAGGCACAGATACCTTGGTGGCAGTGGCGGCGACAGCGGTGTAGGCGCTAGAATAGGTGAAATACGAAATTCTATTAAGTGATGTCTACATCAGTAGTTAAAACTAATAAAACTTAGTATGTTGTGAGGCAGTAGTGGAATATTCGCAGAAAGGTTTTGTCTAGCAGCCACCCACCCCCCGCCAACACTGCCGCGCCAAGCCCAAGTGCAAGCTTATGTGGAAATACCCATAATAATGTTTTTGAAGATTATTGGGAGAGGGGGGGCCGGATGAACAAGCTTGAGGGGGGGCGCTGGTTCTTATCGCCGCCACTGCTTGGTGGAACATAAAGCTTTCCAAATTGAGAGCTGTTGTACATAAATTCTTTAACAGGGCAAAGCTTAATGGGAACTGGGAGACAGCCATCACAGAATATAATAAGGAATTGAGAAAGTCTAAAAGAAAGGACATGGAAGGGGTTCTGTGAAGGGATAAACAATGTCCCAACAGTGGGTCACTACACAAGACCTTAAGTAAAGATCACTCACTCCGTATAGGCTTCTTAAAGATATAAAATAGATCCTAGAGGGAGAGTGCAGAGGAAACTATGAGTCAATTATTGTTAAAGACACATTTCCCCGGCTCTATCACGTTTAATTCCACACAAACCACTACAGTATTGAAGATTATCTTGTGCCTTGTTTCCTTAACTGGAGGAAAATAACATCTAATCTGAAAACAAGGTTAGATGGGCAATGGGGAACCATAAACCATATGAATCACTAGGTGGAGATTGGGTTTTTTCGGCCCTATTGCAGCAGGGCTTGGAGTAGCTACTGCAACTATTGGAATCACTGTTTAGGGCTAATTTTTCCCTGTCATATATTCCAAAGAGATGGATGGAAGTAAGGTGATTTTTATACCAAAAACCGGGAGAAGAGACACTGTGGAGCCTAGGTCATACAGATCAATCAGCCCAACATCCTACTTTCTTAAAACAATGGAGAAATACTAGACAAGCACATATGGAGTAAAACCCTTGACTATGCTTCACTCCATAATGCTCAGTACGCTTATCAAATGGGCAATTGACCTCTAATGCACTACAATAGGTTGCGGAGGTTGACAAGTCAATAGCTTTATGCGCCTTTTGAGATATTGGAGGAGCTTTCAGTACTACCTCCTAACCTCTAGAGATATGAAATTGAACACAATATAATTAAATAGATCAGATCTATGTTAATGAGTTAATGTTAGGATGACAGCCAATTTGAGTGGGGAGTCCAAAACAGTGTTGGCAGTCATGTGGTGCCCACAGGGACGGGCACTCTCCCGTCTCATGTGGACCCTGGTGATGGATGAACTGCTTGGGTTGCTGAATGCTAAAGGCTTTAAAGTAATAGCATATGCTGACAATCTGGTAATCATCGTTAAAGTATCTGACCTCATCCAGATTGCTCTTCTATTGGTACAAAGGTGGTGTCAAAAGAGGGCATTACCTTAGCAATAGCCCTAATAAGACAACCATTATTCCTTTCAAAAGGAAATTGTTCATTCTTCAGACTTTAATGATAGATGGTGTAGAATTTGCTGCTTCTAAAGAAGTAAAATCTGGGTGTAGTTAGTTCTACATCAGACTCACCTGGAATAACACATTGATAAAACCAATAAAAGAGAAATAATGGCTATATGAGCATGCCTAAATATGAGAGCCTAAATGGTAAAACTTGGGGACTAAACCCAGATGGCCTACTGGTCATATCCTGGCTATAATTAGACCCATGGTCACCTATGCTTCAGAAATATGATGGCCAAAAATGAAACAAAAATCTACGACAAAGCTTCAAAGGCAGGCTTGCCTAGGAATGATAGGTGTATGGGTACCTGTCCAACCGCTGCCATGGAAGTGGCTCTGGATGTGCGACCAATGAACCTACTGGTGAAAAGGTGTACATACACTGTTGCTCTTTGGCAGTAGGGGACTAATGCCAAAAATACTGGCTGTAAAACCTGCAAGAACAAGATAGCACTCAGTTAACCACAACAGAATCGTACTTAATGATCAAGACAATAACTTTTGAAAAGAATTTTAAAATCTTTTTCCCAGAACAACAAGTTTGGAAAGAAAATGAACCAAAACTAATGGAGCGATCCCTCCAATGGTACAATGATAGATTCAGAATGAATGGTGGGGATAAAAGACCCAAATTTTAGTCTTAGCAGATCTCTAGGAAAAATTCCATCCATATTTCAAGCTGAGATACATGCAATAGAGCTCTGCACTAGAGAGAATATAAAAAAGGTCTCAAATTTATATAATATCAGACGGTCAGACAGCTCTTAAGGCTCTCAGTTCATACACTTTTGAGTCCAGATGGGTCTGGGGATGTCTACAAAAATCAATCAACTGAAAACAAACAATATCTCCTTACTTTGGATGCCAGGACATGAATAAGCAGATCATCGATCTTGTGAAGGAGGATGCATAGGCTGATTTTGTTGGGGCCGAAACATTCTTTGGGGTACCTAAAACATATCTTCATGTAATGAAAACCTGAGAACAATATCAAAAGATCAAGTATTAGACCATCGACCCTGGTCCAAGACAAGCCAAAAAGTTTATAGTCTACTCAAGGACAAAGGCTAAAAAATTACTGGATCTCACCAGACTGGATTACTGGATTACCGGATATTGTCCTTCTATCCCGACACTGTCCAGTGAATTACCATATAAACCGCATGGGGAAGGCTGCAGTGGGTACAAGCCACTTCTGCCTGACACATAAAGAAACAGCTAAACACTGCTTGTGTGTGTGTGAATCTCTAACATGCAAAAGGCTACTTTACCTCAGCATTCCATTCCCCACCATTGCAGAGGTAACAATCATGTCCCCTAGAACCATTTTAAGTTTCTTAGAAAGCTTAAATCTTGGCAGGGTCAAAACAAAATTAATTGGGTAGTTACAAAAGATCCATTTCGATCGCAGTGATAAGTGATAAAATGAGTCCAAACACGGTACAATTGTGACAACTCTAAGCGGTTTTAGTGAGTTTAAAAACGAGAAAATAAATAAAACCGGTCCTTTATCACGTATTTTATATTGTAATAATCAGACGTCTTTAATGTAATAGTAATCAGATCCATAACATGGAAACTGTTTACAATTATTCTAGGGGTGACTTACATTGTTTGCAAAATAGCCGTAGTTCTAACTTATAATAAATTAATAATTAAGGAAAAATTTGAAATATTAATTTACTAGATAAGGAAGAAACTATGAAAAAAATAAATTAAGTAACATCAAACAAATTTTACTAATTACACTACAAACTAGTTTGTTGTTACTCGTAAATAGTTGTAAAACACAAAGTGCTAAATTCCGGCCGTGACTCACACTTAATTCTGATTATATATATATTTTTTTTTTGCGTACGTTGGAAATTTTAGAAGAGGCCTTCTTAACATAGGATGGTTATGTAAATATGCTTGTATTAGTTTTATGTTTTATAATATTATTCTATTGGTTTATTAGTTATGGTACAGTAACATTACAAAATTAATTTGTAATTATTTTTATTTAACTCTTAGTATACGTTCACTGTTATAATGATTCTGATTTAGTTTATTTTTTTTGCATACGTTTGAAATCACTACTAGAATTACTGTAATTATGTATGTTATTGTGATCGTGCTAATTCAAATAAAATGTTTATAATCATTTTTAAGTAGTCAAATTTATGATTTTGTAACCTACTGACCATAAAACCGCTTAGAGTTGTCACAATTGTACCGTGTTTGGACTCATTTTTGCGAGAAATAATATTTAGAGTTCAGTAATTAGAGTAAAAATTAAGTAAAGTTAAAATCTAGAAAAAATTTATTTTGTAGCATAAGGGCTAGTTGGTGATTCATAGAAGAACCATTAGCGGCAGGTAGGCCAAGCCGCGCGTGTGAGTATGTCTGCGCGTTGGGGAGCTAGGGTCGCCCTAATCCTCCAGGGCTCACGGCTGTTTGGACAAACTGTAGTTTGTAAATAGATTTTGTATTTTATAAAACACAGGTTATATCAGAATCGGGAATGTTTTTTGAGTTTTTCCTATGGCAAAAGAAAAAATCCAATGTTCTCTAAGCTGCCTGCATCAGCTGTGACGGTCGAAAGAATACATCACTGCCCGCCGCTTGGTGCGCACACGGAGGGGTGACCTGTGTAGTATTCGCTTACCATTTTAACCCTGGAATGGTATTCTATCGTGATTTTTACGAAGGCGAAATTAATTTTGGCTGGTACTGTTTCGTTTGCGTTTGGACTGTACCGGCCCTTTGTATAAGCTCTCCCCATCCTCCACCAAGGTCAGTAATAACCACCTTGTTTCACATTCAAATAACATTTTTTTACTTTAATAAAAATTTATTAATTGTAACCAAATTTATGTGTTTTTAACACTTTTAACAGTGTTAATCAATAATTGGTTATGCAAATTGTTGTTGTTTTATTTGCATGGCAACTACAAATGTTTACAATTACAAACGTAAAAAATACGATACTATACCAATACCGGTAACGTATCTCTGGGTATTTATGTCTATGGGAGAGTAGTTGTCACTAAGGTGGCTACCGTTATCGCTGGGGCCGAATCTATGGCAACGAATTAACAGTAAATTATTTGACTATGGTTGTCCGAGTTTAAGAGCGTGAATTGGCCACGGGACGTCCGTTATTGTTAGTAAGAACCGTCCACGGATCATTGTATTTTTTTCTTTTGCCATAGGAAAAACTCTAAAATTCTTGTGTAGCCTATGTCTTGTATTATAAAAGAGAAATTCTATTTAAAAGAAAGAAGGCACTTTTATTTAAGCAAGGAGGCCACAGGGGGGGGGCGGTGCCCCTAGTATAAATCCTTTAAACCTCCTTCCACATCTTTATGCAAAAAGGATTTACAGAGGAGATGAAAATCTTACCAATTTGTTGTACCGGTATTGATTCGATAAAATGATATTGATTACGTATATTGATTATTAGACTACAATATATGGTTAACCTACCTATATTAAAAAAAAAAAAACTATTGTCTTTTTTCCCCAATTTGTCCGATTTATTCAAAGAAAATCGGCCCAGACAAGTTTTTTTTTTTTTTTTTTTAATAAAAGGGGCTAAATTTGCAAAAATTTAACCAAATCGTTCAAGGTAGTTATGTGAAAACATTATTTTATGGACCCCAAAACCTTTAATTTTTTTTTAAGTTGGAAAAATACACCTTAATCCCAAAGTAAAGGCCAACAATATCATTGGCAACAGAGTTACTCAGCTGGCGTAACGTCCATAGGCTACACACTTTTGAAATTTTTGGACTCTTTAGTGATAATAGAGTCGATATTGATTATAATATCCCGTTTGAATTTTATATAATAACAATATTTCCTCAATCATCGCAGGAACCAAAAATACGATTTATTTACATACATAGGTAAATTAGCTTTACTCATCCGATAATTGAGAAGGAAGAGATGTTTTTTTTATAAATATACGAAAGTTAGACAATGAACAGACTAAGAAATATAAGTATTATTACTTAACAGAACATTTGTCATCATTTACGTATAGCTAATAATACACAACATTTCGAAATTAATTATGGATCTACTCTCGTTATAAAACACTACGAATCGTTTTAAACAGTTAAACAATAACTGTAGGCTATTTAATTTTGGTTAATAAATTCGTTTTCCCCAGCATTTAAGAAGATTTGTTTATAATGTATTAATCAACATAAGTATACAAAGAACAAATACTCTTAACAAACTTTAATAAGCAATTGAATGTAGACTATATGTATACGGTACATAGTACTGTAATCTCTAAACTGTGGCAGGGCTAATGTGTTGTGTAAGCGGAATATAATAGACTAAAAATAGAACTGGTGGGGGATAATCCAAACACCTGCGTAAAGCAATGTTGCGCGCGCACTACTCCTTATTCATATACTGTATATCCATTCTGCATCTCAGAGCGGCAAAGAAATATTTACCATGTTTTGAATTATGAGTTATTGCATCCATGGAAGCAGTAACTATAACTGGAAGCAATAACTCGACCCGGATGCACTTACATTCAAATGACATATAAAATGACGCAGTAACTAATAATTAGTATATGTATATATATATATATATATATATATATATATATATATATATATATATATATATATATATATATAATACTAATCGTCAGACCCTAAGCTTTCCAATGAGACCATCCCCATCTCTTAATTAGGTGAGGGAGTTCTTTAGCAAACATATTTAGGCTCTGCTGAATTCAATATAAGATAAGTGAATTTGATCGATTGAATTCAATTAATTAACAACATTCTAACAGCCTTTAAGCTTTAAATTAGTTTCGTAATGTTATAATTATAAACTATAAACAAATTAATAATTCTTCTTTGTTTATGTACAACCTAACTCAATATGTCAAAAATAATTTAGAACTAAAATCAGTTTTTTTTTTTTTTTTTTTTTTAGAAAGAGAACATGCAGAGAAAGGTTTCAAGAACATGAAAGGTTCCAGCGGCCATATTTTCCTTTCAGCAATTTTTGTTATTTATTTACAAATGTAGTTTTTTTTTTTGTTTAAATATGGTACTGGCTGAACATCTACTTATCTCTAACAGTTATTTGCTCCTTTACAAATAATTGTATTAGTCTCTGTTTTACAAATAATTACTTCTTTCAAGTTTAAGTTTTACTGATTTTTGCAAGTTTTCCCAGTCGCTAGCCACCCTATGTAAATCAAACTACTATAAAATCCATTTTTACCATCAGAAGAGCTTTCAACCATAACTTACCGAAGGAGCCAGATTTTTCAGATCACCAATACTCATTTTGTTATAAGCACTCAATGGTTCCTTATCATTCATATCCGGTAATATTTCAGCAATCCTTTTCTCATATGCAAATATTTCTTCGCTGTAAGCTTCAGCATTGGAACTCGTAGCTCCTAGTGTCTGAGCAGTATCTTTCAGAAAGCGTTTATATGCAAGGACAACCTGAAACAATAATCATTGCACTTAAAGCATAATAAAATCTTTTTACGTATTCTACACCTTACTTTTGAATTGTAATATTTATTTAGAGTTTTTTAAACTTTTTAAATGTGATAGAATAATAAAAATGTTTTAAATTTATTAAATTAGTGTCTATGTAAATGTGTTATTTATAAAAAAGTGACGAGGTATAATATTACCAAGAAGAAGCATATGACCATGGCTGATTAAATAGCAGAAACGACCATAGTGCAACAAAAGTAAGTGGATGAGCAGACATAAGTACATTATTTCATATTATATTAAAAACTACTAATATTATTAATCGTTCCACCCTATCAATTAATAGCACTGCTTTCCCTATTCACTTGTAATTAATATAAAAGTAAAAAGGCTGCACCATCATGAAATGTGTTTATATAGTTTTTAGCCAACAGGTAAATTTTGGTAATTGTAACTTATGTAATGTGATTAATGGTATGTATTTATTACTCAGTTAATATGGTTTTTATTAATCTTTGTTACATAAACAGTATAGTAAGTAATTTTGAATGGGACACTACACCTTACGGTTATTTACAGTTATTATAATCAATTATTACAATAATTAGAATGTGTGATAAAATCACGTTGGTTATTTACGCCACTATTTTCGTATTATCAAGTCGTCGTTTTACACAGTTTTAGATTTAGTAAAAAACAAACAGTAAAATAGTAGGCTACAGCAGAAACATACGTTGATTCAGTTGATGAATAAAAGTTGGCGTTAATTGATTCGCTTTAGTTGCGCAACTAAACTAACAGACGACTGAGAGGCGTACGTGTAGGTGAGTGCACGTGCATTGAGTGGGCCGCTTTCGCTAACAAACAACCACTGATGGGTCACCTGCAAGTACTAAGCAAATGATCAACGCTAGCAGTTAATGCACTTCTTCGTCAACTGGGTTGATCGTTGATGGTTAGCTCTTACTCGTTAACGGGCACAGCCCTACTAAGGTTACATACTGTACATATATACACTAAAGTTCTGTTAAACCGATTGAAAATAATTGTTTTAAAATTTCAAAATGGCGGTTATTTGAAACTCTTTTTTTTAGTTCCTTCTTATCTTGGACATACAAAAGCCCATATTTTGTCTTTCACACAGGCAGAAGTAAACATATTAGTGAATATACAAAAGAAATTTGCATCATATCTTATGAACTTACCAGTTGAACGGTAAGTATTTTTAACTGTTTGTATCCTCTATGCAAATTTTACAAAACAAAGAACAATAATAAAATATTTTGTGAAATTTTCATAGGAAAAATGATATATGGTAAATATGACTTAGTTTACATCGTTAGATCCATCCAAAATTTACAAACAATTAAAATTAATTTGAAAGAAATCAGTAACACTAATTTTGAGAAATTACGTCTTTTATAAAACCTGCATGGCTGATTTTAGATACTTTACCATGAACTCGCGAATCGGCATTACTGGAGATGCTGATCAATAAATTATGTTTAACGACCTTAGAGACTACACTTGAGGAAAATGTGATCAAATTGTTAGAGATCGTGTTGAGCCATGTTGGAAACTAAAACTGAAGCCCAAAATGAGGCCTGAGCAGTCAAAGACTAAATACAACGTAATCAGATATAGCCACAACAAACAGGCTTACAAAGGATGACAAGCAACTGAATGTTAACCTTTTGATGCCCGACTTATGATCAGTATAATACAAGCTCCAGCCCGGGTATTTTTCGCAAATTTGCAGACATTATTATGAAAATTCATATAAAATCTAAATATGAAGCAAACCTATCAATGTAATATTTTTTTTGTTCAGAAAGAACAGGGGAATATGAAAATGGTATAAAAAGTTACGTTATCTAGGCCAAATTATTATTATTTTTTACTTTATTTTTATTTTTTTAAATTTTATTTTAAAATTTTAAAGTAAAGTTATAGTAAAACTATAATTTTTTTTTTATTGTAAAATCGTTACATACATTTTGTAGGAAATTTAATTCCCTACACAAAAATGTGTATATATATATATATATATATATATATATATATATATATATATAGACATATATCATAAAAATTATTATAACTTATATGCAAAAATGTAAACAATCATAAAAGTAAAAAATGCAGATTTTCACACTGTTTATGTCTATATACACGTTATATATCAGTGTATATATAACACTGTGCTTTATAAGCATTTTTGTGCTTTTACATTAAATTAAAAAAGAACAAATATACAAGCTATATATGTTTTTGGTACATGATTTTCAGTACTCTTATATTTATTACAATTATATATTTCACTATTTACAACACTTGGGCCGGGAATTGGATTGTCATATAGGTTAGAATGCGTCGGTGCATCGCCTGAAGGTCCAGGAACATTTTCAACTACACGATTTGAACACGTCACTACACTACGTATTATCTCGTCATTATCAATATCACTGTCTAAAAAATCATGAGATAAATACTCCAATATTTCACATTCACGCAAATTAGACATTTTGTTTGTTTATCAAGACACAACAACAACAAAAGAAGCTACCACAGCTATACAGTGACAGCTGGCGAAATAACGAAAGTGAACCGGATATTGCAGTGATGCAGACTAAGACGCACTAAAACAAAAATTACCTCTCATTTCCCTGCATTCTGCTGAACAGTTCAATACCAAATACGTCATAGCAGTATAACCGCTAACACGCAAAAAAAACGAGATATAAAAAAGCTGACGCCAACTCGCATATATGCGGGCATGGGCTGCTGGCAGGGCAGTCGTCTGCTCGCATATATACGGGCGTGGGCATCAAGAGGTTAAAGGGTTAGAGCCAAGAGAAAGTTGTCCTAACTGTTTATCGATATAAACAACTTTCTTGCCCTCGATCTCGTCATGACTCTCATTTGTGAATGAATTAGAGGAGAAGGTCCAAATACCGACTACCACTTTCTTTTTCACTTATAGCTATTAAAATATTAGTGAAAAAGTTGTTCAACAGCTGGATAGTTGTAGCCGAATAGTTTATCTATCGAACCTGATCACTTAAATGTTATAAAAATATAACACTTTTATCCTGCAATTTTTTTAAAAAAAAGATATCAAAATTCATGTTTTTGAAACTGTGGTCTAAATTTCGACTACCTGTTAAAAAATGTTAGGAAATTGAAAAAAAAAACAGAAAACTAATTACATATTGTAATTTATTATTATTATTATATAAAACAGTATAGTAATGTAAGTTTTGCATATTATTGTTATTGCTAATGTTACAAAATATCAATCCTTCCTGGTTTATTTACAAAAATCACACATGTAAATGTCTTTGTCGGCGCCAGCACATTCGTTGTGTGATCAAAGGTGGCACATGACACACATTACCCACAGCTCTCCATTTTGGTCATCGGAAAAAAGTCCTTGGCAGAAAATGCAAGCTGCATTTTCATCTTCTGGCTTTTTTTCCCCCACAGGAAACTCCAAATCACTTATGCTGTCATCGGCAATATTTTCGGCACCAACAGAATCATCTGAAGAACTGCCTTCCTCAAGTGTCTTCCTTGGCTTCCGCTTAGATTTTTTGTTTTTCGCTTCTTTGGGTTTTCGAACTAACTCATTACCTTTTTTGTATTTTTTTCCATCAAAATTTAATTTCTTTTTAGCGATTGCTGGGTTCTCGGCAGACTTTTCTAATGATTTTATTAGGGTTTCTTTGTAGGGTGTGCCAGTTATCACACAAGCCCCTACAGCCTTGCGGCCTCTGTTGCGCACTTTTCTTTTTTTTTATGGCACTGGAATGATTTTATACGGACTGACATATTGAAAATCGCTTGATGTGCTGGGTTGAGGATCCTCGTTACAACGTACACATTGATCTGCAATCAACGACTCCCGTGGATTATCGAAAACATGAAGTGGGTTATTAGAGGCAAATTTCGGTTGATTTTTTTCATGTTGCATTGCCTGAGGGCTGCAGGATTTGTCTGATTCTTGGACTGAAGCTAGGAAGTCAGCATCTGTAAAAATATTTTTGTTTATGGAGAAAATACCTGTTTTCTGAAACCATTCATTGCAATCTCTCCAGTTTGCACTTTTAACTAGGCCCTTCCAAAAAGCTCCATCATGTCATAAGGAGACAATGGTTTGTTTGAGTGAAGTAGCCACTGTCTTATTTCTTCGCTGTAGTATGTTTTCAGAGGCCCCATGAATGATTTGTCCAGTGGCTGCAACTTGTGTGAACAATGCGGTGGCAGTGACACAATTGTTACATGGTTGCTTCTAGCCAATTCAATTACATCAACATTACGAACATGGGAGTAGTGTCCATCCAAAATTAGGAGAACTGGAGAGTCTTCAGATGGGTTAACTTTTTCCACAAAATGCTGGAACCATTTGGTGAAAATGTTGGTTTGAACCCAACCTGATGGATGTGCAGCTCCAACCGTGCCTAGGGGAGCCCCTCTCATTAGTTGTTCACTCATGTTCTTTCGTGGAAATATAACCAATGGTGGTACATAATGTCCAGAGACACTCATGCTTACAATCACTGTTACTGTCGCTCCTCTCTCTGCAGATGTAAGGGCGGCGATTTGACGTTTACCTTTCCTTCCAATTACGTACGGAATTTTAGTTTGGACTATGGTCAGGCCGGTTTCATCCACATTGTATATTTTATCAGCCGAATACTTGTGTTTGGCATAGGCTTCTTTTAACAATTGGAAAAAAGCTCCTACATTGTCTTTGTTAAACCCTAAGGCGCGAGAAAAAGAAGTCCCACAAGGTTTACGTAGAGTCAACGTATCTTTGTGACGTTGTAGGAATAGATCAACCCAAGCGCGGCCTGCTTCTCCTTGCTTAAAAGGGTAATCAACGCCGTTTTTAATCGCAAGCTGGAATGCCATACGCCGTAGGTCTCCTAAGGTAAACCCATAAAACTTTGCCTCCATATGAAGTAAATAAGCAACTAGTTGTTTTTCGAGCTCATCTCCTAGTATTGGTTTTCGCCCTAATTTAGCCGTAACTAATTTAGAAGGAGACACGTCAACCTTTTTGCTAAGATCTCTTAATGTACCACGAGGTACGTTGAAAGTTTTAGATGCTTTAAGGGTGCCCATCTTTTTTTTTTCTAACAGCACGGATTGCTTTTGTCATGTCCTCTTCTACCCATTGATGCCTTTTATTTTTAGATACATATTTCGGATTCTTTCTAGGCATTCTGAAACATAAACGGCGTAGATTAGCTTCTTTGGCATTTTGGTCCAAATTTCGACTAGTAGTCGAACTTTAGACCACGAGTGGTTGTCGGAATTCGGACCAACGCATGGTTCAACTTTTGCGGTTATGCAAGACTTAGAACGAGAGTTTAGGGATGAAACTAAAATTTAATTTAAAAGCCTAGAACGTACTTTACACGATAGTTAAATGGCTTTACAGCTAATACTAAAACACTATGAGTAGAAAAATCGAGAACACATACCTGAAATAGTTTTGAAACTGGTGGAAATGAACTTTTGATTAATGCACAGTCACACGTAAAAGAGCAGAACTGAGGATTTCACAAAACAACAAAAACGTATTGGAGCGCTGTTTCATATTTTTTTCGCGTGGCTGCAGGACCTCCCGGTACGTCAAATCCTGGTAGTCGGAATTTAGACCTTAGTCGAAATTTGGACCTTCTCCTCTACCAAAATATCAGGCTTATTTAAAATAGAAGAATTTTTATCTCCAATTTTAATTCAGTTTTTATTAACGGAAAGCTATAATGGCCTTATTTTTAAACTAGTTTGACCGAATGGATGTAATTGACTTTAAATACGAGGCTTTAATTAGTTTTCGTTTATATAAGTTTTCCCCGGGGTATTATTATTCCCTCGAGATTTTCGGACGATTTGTGATTAATTATGAACTATCCATTATTATCAAATAACTTTAAAATCAGAATAAATATATGACCTTTAAATAATTTAATAAATACACATAATAGCATAGGTTTCATGCAAAAATTAAATTAGCATCATAAATTGAGACAGTACTTTTTCTTCAGTTAAGCAGATAGTTGAATTTGAAAACTATGCTTTATGTTACAGTGTGCAGCTTAATAAATTGTGAAAGTTCGCTTTCATTATTCCCCTTATTCAACGTTTTCAAATATATAATTTATTCTACATAAATTTATGTTAAAAGGTTTCTTATGTTTTTGATATTGTAAATTGGAAGAGGCAGATGCAAAATTGTAACCTTAACTTACAGGCTACTTTACATTGTAGACAAGTAGTAGGAATTTTTTGAAGTTAAATATATTTAAAAGAAGGGTAAAGTCCTTTATCAATTTACACTTAATAAAATGATTTATCTTAGATGGCTCTATGCTATTTCTCTTTTTTATCTTAATTTACGTTATATAATTAATTAGTATGTTTTTGTGTTTTGAAATAATATTGTTATCAGTGATTTTATTATTATTTTATACATATCTTGTGAAATCTACATTCTTTAATATTGTATAGTTCAATAGTTAATTAAAAAAATCAATTTTTGTTAATAAATAATACAACTAAAGTTCCCTTCACATCCTCAAGACATTAATTCTAAATTAAGTAACATTTACGGTGTATCCCCTTCCCCCCAGTGTCACTTCCGTACTCCAGCCTCATTATTGGAAATTTTTTTTTTTTTAATGGTTTCTCCTGTTGAAAACAAGCAGCCTGTGCTCCATAACATGTGGAACTCAAGGAATGCTTTTCTGAATTAGTAAATGTCTGGACGAACGATATAAATGATACAACAATCTTTAATTGTTTCTCTTAAAAGACTGATTAACGTCTTGTCACAAATGAGTTAGATGAAGAAGATAAAATGACATTAAACGAATTAAAAATCAGTGGATAGTCTTTAAAACATCTGGAAATATAAATAATGAAGCTCGACTGAAGAATTATTGTTGATGATATATTGGTGTTTCTGATTTTTCAGACAACGATGACCTAATGCAAAATGTAACTTCTACCAAACTAGACGAATGGGACGATAATCACTAAAACCAAAACCAAAGGATATAAAACATATAGGTAATGATTGTGATCTACAGGATATCAACACCACAGTGTTTTAAAATTATTTAAAACCATCAGGCGAGAATTACAACCTATAGAAAATGTAGCCGGTAATATTTTTGAAAATCTAAACAAATGCCTTGAAAGAACCTTACCATAATGGGTACGTAAATTGAATTGAACTGTAGTCGCACAGTTCGTTTAGTGAAACCAAAACACAAACCCTTGCATGTTTAGCACCAGTGAAAGTAGCCACTCTTACATCAACAGTGGTGGGGGCTTCAGACCGCTGGATTTAGTAATACAGCACTACATGAGTCAAAATTGGTGTTTTGCTTTAAAATGACACTTTAACCGACGCCGTAAGTTATCTAAATATATTTCTACAATAATTACATTAGTATTTATTGAAAACATGCAAGTAGAAATCAATATTTATATGCCTAACATTGTCAGTCTAGGATGAATAGCGTTCTGGTTACTTATTGAAACCTATCAAACAACATAAACGTATCTTTAACACATTGTTATGGAAAATTACGTCATTGGTCAAAAGTATTAAAGATCTTCACTGTTTGCTATTGGTAGGTCTGTAGGAAAGTTCTAAAGCATACCATTGTTACTGTACACACTGATTCCAAGAATAAATTACCACCAACAATATAAAACCAATTAATCGGTTCATTTTCACCTGATATAAGGATCAAAATTTCTTATCTCTGCCTGAAGTTTGTAACTACAAAATGTTAGATCGAATCATAATCATACTGGCTCTTAAAATTTCATCAATAACTTCGAAATACATTTCTACATTACTAGTATTTTCTGGAATATCAGTCATTTTAGTTAACTAATTTTTATTTATATTTCCACACAATACATGTGCCATACATTAAAAAAAAAAAATCCATGCAACCTAAAAAAATTTCAGAAACAATGTTCAAACAATGAAACAATTGTAACTGACAACAATGATAAAGGACATTAAAAATAATATCCCCTTCAAAAGCTGGCTTTATACTAAATAAATGAAACTAATACTGCACGGGTTCTTTTACTAAAGTAGTCTGCATTGAATGAGTTAAATGCTTTAAATCTAGAACTTTGAGGACTAGAGGGCCTTCAGATTCAGGTGCCTATTCCATCATAAACTGCTGTGCAATATCTTTAAATCAATCCATGAGAGCAGAGTTTGAGAACCATCAATAACTGACCTCATGATCTGTAATAGTATAACATAATCACTATTATAATATATTGAAATATTATACCCTTATTAAGTTATTATTTCACATATATAAACTCTTAAATAGTGGTAAACTATTGTTATATGAAATATTTTTTATACTTTGTTTAAAAGTTTTAAAAAAATCTCTGTTATGTTTGCCTTATAAAAAAGAAGTAAAGACTATAAAATAAAAATCCACAGCTCTTGAATACTCTAATAGTGTCAAGACCGGAAGAGAGCTACGAGCAACTAATAGACTTGTTTAAAGATAGAAAATATATTTCAGTACAAAATTTTGTGGTGATCTGCCCACCTGCCCACAATTCCCCCTGCACTTGGGGTGGCAGTCACGTGTCCGCATCCGGTGTCTTACCAGTTGCCCGGTGCCACAATTGCAGGGGCAGCGGATGATGCCCTTGCATGTTCCCTCACCCTGGGAGCTCAGAAGTCGGGTTACGCACGAAAGAAGAACCAGTTGTGCACCAGATTCGGAAGGAACTGGACCTGTTGGAAGGCTGCAAGTAACACATTTAATGCGGAGTCATCATTGTATATACCTTTTTGTTCCTAGTTTAAACCCCCCAAAAAATAATGGCGTAATAGTCAAATTGGGTAGGGTCAGTCGACCCCGGGTTAAATGGTGCACAAACATTCGGCTTTCCGCGATCGCTCTGTGCAGTGTAGAATGGCGGCCATTTTAGGCTAGTGTCTACATCGGGACCACTATGTTTGTTAGAGTCAATCCCTACTGTTTATTGATAAGTACGTTAATTATATTATATCTAATTTTATTAATAATTTAGAGTATTAGTAATAGTCCCTCATCACGTGCTGACTGACTGAGTTGTATTTAGTTTTAGTCGATAGGTCTAGGCTGTGACCGTTGTGCCAACCAAGTTTTAAAAGATCCACGATCCTCTATCACCCACTTAAATTAATAATAATCATGAAGAAGTTTTTATTTGCCTCAGAATGGAATTTGGAGGGGGATCTTGTTATGATGCGGACACGTGACTGCCACCCCAAGTGCAGGGGGAACTGTGGTGGGCAGATCACCACAATTTTAAGGGACCTAAACGAAATCCATACATTTGTGTTGTACAATTTGAGTTTTGTTTGTTTATTTCTTTTCTCCCCTTTTTAGTTATTTAAAACAATTTTGTTATTTATTATTAATAAACGCTAGAAGGTGATGGTTAATATAAATTACTGTTGTTTATTAACACAATTATGATTTTACAAGGTAATTATTTTACAGGTTTAATTCATATAAACACATTTAGTTTTATTCGGATATTTGTTTTTTGAAATTGCCTCAGTAGTCCCTTTTAACGAATAAGGCTAAAATGTTCCAAGTGATTACTTGTAATAAGGCTACTTACAAGATTGCTGATAATTATAGTTAACCAAATGTTTTTGTAGAAAAATAACTGTTCTTAAGTATCTGAGGTGACAAACTTATGTCTCCTTTTGAATTATTTAATATATTATTAATTATTTTCAGAGCCCTTGTTAAAGATGTATATACTTTGATGTCCTCTCCAACAATACCAATAACCCTCCTCACCTTCTTTTTCTTTTTTAGAAACCTCTTTTCTTATTTCTTTTTCTTCACTTCCTTTTTTGATATTATATATATTTTGCACTGCTTTACATACACTGGTTATTTTAATTCTGGTGGTTATATATAGTTAAGTTTGATTAATGAAATGGGACATGAATTAAAAAACGCTATGTGATGGGAAGTAGTTTGGTGTTCATGACTGTTATGGTGGTAGTAACAGTCTTGGGGTTGATGAGGGTTGTACCCTGAGGTGATAGTTATTTAAAACTTGAATTATGGTATCATTATATTATTTTAAGATTAGGATTTTTAGTTCCTCTATTTTGAAGTAAATTTTTCTCTTTATTATACACAAAATTCTATTAGAAATATATTTGTACAAAGAAAATTAAAAAAAAAAAGTGACATAATATACTCACAGATGAATCACGTGGTCTGTAGTAATAACTACGATGAGGTAGACCTAACTCTGGTGGAGAAATCTGTAAACAAACAATATAATGTCAAAATGAGTGTACAAATTATGCCAAAATTGAAAATGTTTAAATGAAAAATGGAAACAATAATTCAGAATCGTATATTTAATTCGCTAATGAATTTCTGTGTCAGTCGAATTTCCTTACTACAGGGCCGATTTTAATTATTGATGTGTCAAAATAAACAGTGCAACATTTGATGAAAACTATTCATTTTCCTTGGACATTTAAATAACATGTTTAACAACAAAAGTAGTTTGAAACAGCAGTTATAAATTAATTCTCAAATATGTTTTATTTTGTTTTGTTTGAGAATTTATAAGAGCTGTTTTAAATTATTTTTAGGTTAACTTTATTTTACGGGGATTCACATTGTGTTATGGTTGACTGCTTATATTTCGTAAAACTAAACAATTTATATAGCTTATTGTTAGTGTGTGACAATTGCATGGGAACTTAGATATTTACATACTATAAAACAAAATGCCGGCCGCAAGACGACCACTTGGAAACCGTTGAACACTTACTGGTCGACGAGAAAATGCCAATGATAGAAATCAAATATACCTCTGTTTGAATCGTGAAGTAAACCAACAAGTTCAACTTTTTGATGCCAACGTGAACCTCAGACCTTGAGGTTATTTTAAAATCCTTTCTTCATTTGATATTAACAATCCATATTTTGATGTAGGTGATCTTTCTGATGAATGTAGATATTGCAGTGCTTCGATAAAATAACCACACAGGTGTAGTTATTCAAAACTGTTAAAATTCTTAACTGGAAATGTCTAGTAGTTTATAAAAACTTATAATAAATTTTGCTTACAATTGTTGCTCTATTTTTTTTGGTAACAAAATTATTTTTATATAAAATTGTATTAAAGACCCAGCCAGTTATAGGTTAAGAAATTTGATAAAAAGTAATAGAATGAATACAAGTATATTTTTGTCTATTGTTAAATTGTGTTTGTTTACTTGAATTTACAACCAATGTTATAACTATCAATTCTTTAAAGTTTGTCAGAGGTAACACAGTACATTTGGTGTCCCTTCTCCATGAATAACTATTGGAAATCTGCTCTTGTTTCACTGATGGCCTCAGTTGCTATTTTTACTTTCTCATATATTAAAGAGAAAACTATGTTATAGGTCAAAAGATCTATGTCGAGTTTTTTTCCTCAAATATATGCATTTTGAGGTCCACTGAGCCTAAACAATTAGTTTTTGGAATATGTGCATTGTTTTCTACAGCCCAACTCATCGAATGAATTAAATTTGGAATGTGGCCACATTTCAGGATATATATTTCAACTTTTTTGATAACTCCAAATTTGGAAGTAAAATTTAAGATAAAATTACGATTTTCTAAAAATCAACTCCAACAATATTAATAAAATTTTTCTCAAGGTGTAGCTTCTAAAGACGCAAACCACATTGGATGCTATCTCTCCAAACATGCCAGTTTCTACTGATATATCAGAAATGATAAAACTTTTTCAGTTTGATGCCACCAATATTATTAGATAAAAATGGTGTTAAATGATATGTCGTATGATCGTCTTCTCATTGCAACTTTTAAGTCGATTCCTAAATCTTTAACTTGCTGATATATCAAAAATGATCAAACCTTTTTCAGATTTGATTTCACCAATGTTATTAGAAAAAAAATAAAGTGATAAATGATACGACATCTTGCACAATCGCCTTCTCATTGCAACTTTTCAAGTTGACTCCTACAGCTTGGAGATATAGTGCTCTCCTAAAATTCCCTAACACAAAAAAACTTTGTGTTATAATGGGTGGTATTGTGATATAAAATGTACAAAAAAGTAGAGGTGAAGGGCTTGAAAACCACGCTGTACCAAAAAAAAAGCCACCATTAGTGTTCGGCTCTGGGAAACCTCGAAGATGTACATAATCGCTATGCTCATGTCGGTGGCTGAACTCTGCCAGATCTGCTAACTAACTACACATTTTTTGGGACGTCGAGGTTCAAAATTATATTTTTGACAATAACTTCACTATTCGTTATCATACAGATCTGAAGTTAGTAACATACATGTGAATCGGAATCTGCAAATTTTAATTCAATTTATTGTATCACACATTTTACTAAATAATAAATTTAATTTTTTCAAACTGTTTAAAATAGCCGCCATTTTTACATTTCTATTTGATTTTTCTGAATTTCAATAGGTTGCAATAAGCACACTATATTCCACTAAATTAAATTTTACATAATTTTTGCGGTCACTATCATGTGCTTACATACAGGTAACAATGGTGATCGACAGACAGCGTGTCGAAAATTACTTTTTTGGTTTCCTAAGGCAACGAAACAAGTAGATCAATAAAAAAACAGAGATAGAGTTTTTTTTTATAATTACCAAACTTGCCGTTCGATTAGTAAAAAAGCATGTAAGTATTTGAAATAAGCTGTGACCATAGTATCAAACTTTGAAGTCGGGTTAATTGCATATAAAAGAATATTTATAAGCAAGACATTTTCCATTTACATTTTTACATCAACATACAATATAGATTGGTCGCCATATTATTATAAAAGAATTAAAATGTTTAAAAAAAACATTTCCAAACAACAGCAACACTCACATGTCTGTCAGTCTGTCAGTTTACAACAGAATGATTATCTCACTTTTTTCTTTTTCGTGAAATATGGGAAAAATTCAATTTATAAATTTTTGTATGATCTGTATATTGAAGTTTTCTTCAAAATTTGCAATTTATATTTGTCTCATAATTAAAAATAAGATTGAAATACTGTAAGATTGTATTGAAGCAAGTTCAGAGGTTTTAAGAAGGATATGGTACTTTGGTTGTTGTATTAAAACATGGAAGTACACAAAAAGTCTCTTAGACTGAAACAATTCCTAAATAATATTACAAGATATCTTAATTCTATAATATTTACCTGAATAATATCAAGCTGTCCATCCCTTGGGTCAGGGACTACATCAATATGAAAAAATATATTGATACCGTAGCTGGAGTGCAGATTTTTAATTATTCTATCAATGTCTACATCATATAGGTTAAATGTTCCCAAAACAGCCCAGCCTTCTGTAAAATAAATATTTATTAAGAAACTTCTTTTTACATATGTGTATTACATGTTACAAATTATAAATGAAATCTAGAAACATTGAAAGTCCTTCAACTTGATTGGACACACATTTGATACAGGGTGCAATTGGGAGGACGATTAAGTGTGAACAACACAAAACAAAAACAATTGTTCTCTTCAACAGAAGAAGGAATCTGAATCTGGTGGCTCCCACTTCACTTTATGGAGACACAACTTTTATTTTCTATGGATTGATTTTGGATCAGAAATTTGTCTGAAGTGTTAATAGTGAAGAGCTGTCTACAAGGCTGTGTAGATCTGTAAACTCTATAGCAAAACACGGCTGTCTTGAAGTGTCCACATGAAACCCATAGTTGCCTAAGGATGCAGTAAGTTGTTGCTATAAGGAAGCTGCAGAAGATCCAGTGGCTAGACTGCCTTGCAATCAGTAATGTAATGTGCAGCTACAGCAATTATAAAGGCGGGGGGGGGGGGGGATTGAAACACTACTTTATATAGTTTTGTGAAGAAGAAGATATTCCTAACAGCTTTAAGACTACGGGGACGGAATCAAATCAAATACATTTATTGCCTATTTTTCATGTTACAAGAATATATGACATAGTTAGTTCTAATACAGTGTTAATTTTAAAATGCAAAAAAAGTTAAAGAATAATAGATATTCATAAATCAGAATGTTTCTTTACAGTTATCGTTATATACATATTTCAACTAAAATATAAGAATATTATTTTTAACACTGATAGAATTTATTTTAAAAAGTAACTTTATCAAATTGCCACCATTTTCACAAATACTAAGTTTGTGAGTATTGAAAGTATTGGAAGAGTAGCGAGAAATATGCGAAGACGAGTCGTCTTCGCATATTTCTCGCTACTCTTCCAATACCAATTCCTGCTGATTTCTTTTAGTTTCTCAATAGTTTCAGAATTATTGTGGAACAAAGCAACAAACGATTCTACAAATAGCCCCCAGAGGAAATAATCCGCTGGAAAGAGATCGAGAAACCTAGCCGACCACAATCCTCTTCCTATAAGTTTTTCAACAAACAAATAACTCGGTAGGTTTATTGTTGGGTTAGCAGTATGGCAACGTTTTACTTTCTGTAGAACATTTCTCCACGGTGAACCATTAAACGCAACGTCCACTTTTAAAGGTACAGTATAATTAACATTTTTATAAACATTATTATAGCTCACACGAGAGGAGAATTTTAAATACAAACTACACATGCTCTCAACAACAGTTCTCCATGTGTTCCCATTCACGTTGACCTGTAAGGTCAGAAGTTGTTGAGCTTTTGTGTGGAATGACATTATAGACATTATATTTGTTTTGGAATGGTATACTGATAATTTATTTTGATTAAACAAGTTTTTATCATATAATTTATTATTATTTGTGTTTTAATTTACGTTTAGAGAAGCAGTCTGATAAATGCGGTTATCTGCATGTGAACTAAATTATCTTTCAATTAATTTTTACTAAATTACCAATATATATTTAAAATAAATAAAAGAGGTCTCATTATACTATACTGAGGAATCCCATACATTACTCATACAAGACTTAGAATAAAACTTGTAATAAGTGTTACACTCTATCCGTTCAATTCCTACAAACTGTAATCTACAATTCAAATATTTTTACAATTTTCCTATTAATATCTTCCATTATTTTCCCAATCAAATCATATGATGTCGACTTGATTTTTATGAATCCATTCTGATTTGAAACTACCAAATCATTCTGTGTAATGAACAACACGATTCTGTTATAAAATGCTGTTTCAAATATTGTGAAAATCAATGCAACGGTACTGATCTGTAATTAAATTTCAAATTTTCATTCCTTTTTATAAAACGGTGAAAATAATATACTAGATCTGATTGGACACCTGGCAATACTGCTAGAAATTCAGAGACGCATATGGAGATTACGTAGTTGGATACGATGAGGAACAAATTTAATTTTGAATGACCATTCGATGTTATTAAGAGTGGAAAGTTGATATAGCCAGAAGTAAACGAAGGAGCCACAAGTGGTACAGTGGAGTTGAAAAATAATTCTATCAAATGTTATTTTTATAATATTATGAGAAATTAAAACCTTTATATATATACTTTTTTTTCCAAACGACACATATCAGGGATGTGATAAATGTTTACATTAAACTGTAATATTTTATGCTTTGTCATACTATGGTCGAGTCTGAGTTATTTTCATGAAATTTAAAGTAGAATCCAACACTGTGAAAGAAAGAAATGTCTCAGTATGCACTAGGCATCTTGTAATGACTCGGTGACATCTAATCCTTCAACCGCCTTTGCTGTTTGACAACAGTATAGAAAGAATTAAACATTTTGCTGTTTTAAATATTTAAATGGAACAATACTACAGACTATAAAAAATATATTGAGAACGCTAATTTGTATTTTATTTCATATAAAAGAAACAAATGTAAACTAAGTATACCATAACAAAACATACATATCACCAAATTTTACCCACACTTACCTAAATCAGTAATAAATTTCACAAGAGGTCGGTTTTGTTCAGATTCAATAACATCCATCGCCATACAGGAGTCGTAGAAGAATTTCAATTTCCATGTGTACGATTTCCCACTGAATGGATGTTGCATGGTAGTAATTAGCTGTCGAATTTTATCACGAGCTACAACATAACAAAAATGAATCATAAAATAGGTTTTTTTATTATAAAAGGTTAGGTTATACAATTTCTTACAAACAGATTTTGATGGAATTTTTAAACTTTCTTAAATGGCAGGTACCATCGGACTCAACGTTTTGTTTTAATAAAAATAATAACTAACATATTTTATTCAAATATAGGTTAGGTTAGGTTATTTTCTTACACAATGTTACATTATAAATAGTCTTACAAAATTTTGTAGGAAATATTGGACTTTCTTAAATGACAAGTACCATTGGACTACAGACTTTTAGTTTTTAATCAAAATAATAGCTAACATATTGTATCCAAGTGCTAGGTTAGGTTAGGTTATGTTATTAATTTTCATACGAACAGATTTTGATGGAAAATTTACACTTTATTAAATGGCAGATACTTCATACTTCAAAATTTTTGTATTATTCGAATATAATATATTATAGATTGTACCCAAATATTTACATTTTCTTAAACGATCAGACTTCGACTTGTTTAAAATCAAAATAATTACAAATTGTATTCATATATTAGATTATAACAGCTCTTAACATATGAACAGTTACTTCGTTGTTTCCAGTTTTAAGGTTAATACTTTTGGTAACAGAAATGTACATGGCACAATAAAGTTAAATGAAACACCTCTTAAGCTTTTCAATGTTAAACTATAATTGGTTTTTTGAAAATCCTACGAAATGTAGACTTCAAAAGTAGCAACCTCAACATCGTTCATTAATGTTAATTGTGTACTTATAAATCTAATGATTGCGGTTATGGTTTGTAATTGTTTGGTTACAAGCAAGTAATATTTTAAGTAAGTACAATCTAGTGTTTTATATATGAATTAGTGTTGATGTAAAGTATTTTATCAACGGCTACACTGTAAAATGCTTATTTCGAATCCACTGTTTGAATTATAACAAGTCTCATTAACGTTCAATTTTTCCATTACTTACAGATTCTTCATTACGATACAAATTTTCAACCAATCATAACTCAAACCCGTCCAATAAGTAAAGGTCTGAAGTTATTAAATTTCGTTTATTTGTTATTTCTAACCTAACATAGATACGTAACGTTGACTATTGTTGTGGATAGTAAATTTTTTATTTGAAAATAATTTTAAATGAGCGATAGTAGCTGTAACGAAGAAAATATGCCTCTTACTCCACATGACGACCGAAATAGCAAAATAGGCTATACTCTTTACTTCCAAATCGAGGATAAATATAAGAAAGTGTAACTCAATGCATGTGAGAGAAATAACGGCATTATTCATTTTCTGAAAATGTTCCGATTGCTTATATGTGGAAGAATTGTCACAAAGCAAAAAAAGATCTTGTGGTGAATTTATAGAAAATATAGACATCAAAATGCTTCAATCTTATTGGTCTGTTTAAAAGAAAATCTGAATGCAATTCAGGGAAAAAAACAATTTTTTTTTATTTTTAAATACTCTATATATGTACCTATCTAAAGTAGAAGTAAATAAAGTAGTGTTTGCAATGATCATATGTAGTCATTAAGGCACTCGTTTAAAACACAAGGCGGTTTCTTTTTTTGGGACAAACTGTTAAAGCTCTGTTGGCCTCTGGCACTTATCCTGTTGCCTTATCCTTGGAGCCTGTTGTGCTCCCTTATATTTTCTTCACTGTACACTGACCACAGCGCCTCTGACAAACTCTAGGATCTTGTGTTGTGTTCTTATCAAAATTTATGTCTGGTAGCTGAGGTCCAAAGATTATCCTTCTTTTGCACTCCAAGACCTCGTAATCAAATAAAATGTGTACTGTGGTCTCACGTACGAGACCGCAAAAACGACAGTTAGGTGAGTCTTGTAGTTGTCCCACCATATTTAAGTGGCTCTGGATATGGTCATGTCCAGTAATCTTGAGAACGATCTGTCTCAGGGACTTCATGTCATACTGAACCAGCATCTTTATCAGTGCAGGATCTGGTCACAAGAGAAGATGTTTTCCCAATCTCTTGCCGGGAAATTGTCTCCAAAGTTCAATGTGCTCTTCCTTGGCACGTTTTTTTACCTTCTTGTCGTTGAATGGCTGACCCCGCAAGCGGGTTCTGGTCCCACAAGGCAAAGAGCGGGGTTCCTTTTTTGCAGATCCGCACTGTCATTGTCCTCGACCCCGCAATCCCCAGGGGTACCATATTGACAGTTGACAGGATGGAAGCGAGTTAATTTAAGTGACTTCAAATGCATGCATTAATGGTTACCATTATAGGGTCGTTACTAATTTACATCAGTTGTTATCTGATAGTAATATTCAGAATTGTTGTTGTTTGATACAATTTAATTTCAGTTTCATTCCTTTTCATTTGCCGATGACATACTTACATGGAACAATTGCATATTTAACAATTTGTAAAGTTCAGTTAAAAACCGATGTTCAATTATAGTTCGTAGCCTGGGTAAAATGAAAATGAACCATAGACACCAACTTTGAAAATAATATTTATATATTTAAATAGCACATAAGCTTGCTTCGCTTGTGCTTACGTAAATTGTATTTGATAAAAATCATTCCTTTAATGACCACGGTTAAGATTAATCATTACAAAGATCACTGCTAATATAGTATTTTTCAGGTGCTGAATTTGAATTTAACATGAATTTTATTCGTAAACACTCACTTATATACTGCATCCTTTGTTTTAGACCCCATTCATTTCTGTTCCTTGGTAATGTTGTATTTTGTGTCCAAGTTCCGCAGGCGAACCCTCGAAAATTTTCACAAGGCCTTGTTACGGATGTGTCCATTTTCGGTAAAATCTGAAACAGAAACGAAACAATCTTAGTACAGAGAGTATAATGTACATAATCATATTAACATTACCAAAAAAATATGCCTAACTAATCAACATTATCTTAATTGAATAATTGTCGAAAAACATTGTGCAAACTTTCTTACACACTAATTCATAATAGAGTTACTAAACAAACCAAACTATTAGTCACAAAAAAATCAGTTTGATAGTTGTCAGTTAAATATTGAAAACATCATTATTTTAAGTAGGACCTAAACTTGCTTCGCTCCTGCCTAAAAAGGGTCTGTTCAAGAAGAAGACCACCACTCGTAAACAATTTTTCTATTGGCATAAATATAGAACAGGTAAAACAGCTGAAACGTTGTTGGCGTGTATTAATTAAGGACAGTATTTTTTCCGGGAACAGAAAGTATATGGAACTAGTAGAGATTTGATTTTGAACGATAGACTTCCACGGTCACAAACATCATTATGATCTTGTTCTTCGGGGTTCGACCGCGTCAATATTGTCTGCACGTTGAGTACAGCCGACGTTTCGGGCACTTTACAGATGTCCATTCTCAAGGCTTAACAAATACCAAGTCCACTTGTTAAGCCTTGAGAATGGACATCTGTAAAGTGCCCGAAACGTCGGCTGTACTCAACGTGCAGACAATATTGACGCGGTCGAAACCCGAAGAACAAGGATAAGTAGAGATTTGTTAGCTTCTACTTATGTGAATTCATGTGGCGTAGTAGGAACAAGGATGAAGATCTGTTTGACACCATCTGGAAGAATTTAAATTGTGCTCCAGACCAATAAAAAGTGTATTCATATATTATGTATAAAGTTGGACATGTTAGGTTAGGAAACCTTCTGTAATCCACTGTTTGAGTGACGGTTCTTGAACAAACCACCTACACGCAACCTCAAACTAAATTCTCTTTGTTTAAAATATATCATTTATTAGGAATGGTGAAGGTTCTATTTTGACAATTATTCCTGAACCCTAATATTATTTTACTAGTGTTTTGCACACAGGTTGAGTCATTAATGACCACATTTCACTAAATTTGAACAAAATCGTTAGTTGATTTTGAGATATTATGCATTTTCAGCCAATAATTGCTGAATATATATATTTTTTTAGTAATTCACGAACTAGTATTTTTGGAGTAATGTTGACTAGTACGTTTTGTTTGGGTACACTTTAGTAAAATTTGATCATACTCATTAAAACCAATTTTTAGAAAGTCATAAATTTGTCTTTTTATTTCTTCTTAAGGTAGCTTTGACATGTAGAATACTGCCATACGATAGATGTCAGACAGACAGATATTATGCCAAAAAATAACTTTTTTCAACTTACTTGGAGAACCTCAAAAATGTTTTTTTCAAAAAACTCTACGTTGATTTTTTGAAACCAATATACGTGAGAAAAATAAAAAGACCAGGGCAATGTAAACAAGGTGTACTAAGCTCTTTCAAGGATGTTTATCGATTATTTTAAAAAAAGTTGGGTTGTTTTTAATAATACAGTGCACTAACTTTTTAAGATAGCTGAATGCAGAATTAAAAATCAATCAAGGTCAAAATTTTAAGGAGGTTTCATAAGACAAACAAAAATCCAATTTAAATTGAGATTTTCTGAAAAAAGACTGCCGATTATGGTAAAATAACAATCTATTCAGTGTAATTCATTAACTTTGTAGTTTAAAGGTGGAAAACCTTGCAGTCAACATCGCCTAAAAACAGTAATCATTGGAGTCATTAAGTATAAAATAAAGACTCCTAGCCTTTGAATACTCTAACAGTGTCCTCGTTGGAAGAGAATATTAAATATAAATTGGTGGTCAAGAGAGTCTGATACGAGAGATGGAAGAGAGGAATCTAACCCAACACTACATGAAGAAAAGTGTACATTAGGCTACTACGGGATAGCAACACCCTTACTCGTTAGGCTATGTGAACACCTAACCCAAGACTAGATGATGAAAGTGTAGATCCCGGTAGACTACCTCAAGTTTGCCACGTCCATACTACCTATAAATGAGCCCCTGAGGGGCCAAAGACTAGATGAGGAAAGTGTAGATCTGGGTAGACTACCTAGAGTTTGCCGTACTACCTATAAATGAGCCCCTGAGGGGCCAAAGACTAGATGAGGAAAGGCGTAGATCCAGATAGCTATCTCGGTATAGCCATTCCAATAGTCACTATAAATGAGTTCCTGAGGGGCCAAGACTAGATGATGAAAATTGTACATCAGCTAGAGTATTTCGAGATTGTCAAGCTTGCATTTGTTATAAGTGAGCTCCCGAGGGGGAAATACATGAAGAAAAGTGTACATCCAGCTAGGATACCTCGGGGTTGATAGTCACTATAAATGAGCCTCTGAAGGATCTAAGACTGGATGACGAAGATCCAGGTTGGATACCTTGGGATTACCATGCCTGCACTCTCTACTAGAGAGCTCTTTAGAGGACGAAAACTATATCCAGCTAGGATATCTCGGGGTTGATAGTCACTATAAATGAGCCTCTGAAGGATCTAAGACTAGATGACGAAGATCCAGGTTGGATACCTTGGGATTACCATGCCTGCACTCTCTACTAGAGAGCTCTTTAGAGGTCGAAGATTATATCCAGCTAGGATACCTCGGGGTTGATAGTCACTATAAATGAGCCTCTGAAGGATCTAAGACTGGATGACGAAGATCCAGGTTGGATACCTTGGGATTACCATGCCTGCACTCTCTACTAGAGAGCTCCTTAGAGGACGAAGACTATATCCAGCTAGGATATCTCGGGGTTGATAGTCACTATAATTGAGCTTCTGAAGGATCTAAGACTGGATGACAAAGATCAAGGTTGGATACCTTGGGATTACCATGCCTGCACTCTCTACTAGAGAGCTCTTTAGAGGACGAAGACTATATCCAGTTAGGATATCTCGGGGTTGATAGTCACTATAATAGAGCCTCTGAAGGATCTAAGACTAGATGACAAAGATCCAGGTTGGATACCTCGGGATTACCATGCCTGCACTCTCTACTAGAGAGCTCTTTAGAGGACGAAGACTATATCCAGCTAGGATATCTCGGGGTTGATAGTCACTATGATTGAGCCTCTGAAGGATCTAAGACTGGATGACGAAGATCCAGGTTGGATACCTTGGGATTACCATGCCTGCACTCTCTACTAGAGAGCTCTTTAGAGGACGAAGACTATATCCAGCTAGGATATCTCGGGGTTGATAGTCACTATAAATGAGCCTCTGAAGGATCTAAGACTGGATGACAAAGATCCAGGTTGGATACCTCGGGATTACCATGCCTGCACTCTCTACTAGAGAGCTCTTTAGAGGACGAAGACTATATCCAGCTAGGATATCTCGGGGTTGATAGTCACTATAATTGAGCCTCTGAAGGATCTAAGACTGGATGACGAAGATCCAGGTTGGATACCTTGGGATTACCATGTGTGCACTCTCTACTAGAGAGCTCTTTAGAGGACGAAGACTATATCCAGCTAGGATATCTCGGGGTTGATAGTCACTATAATTGAGCTTCTGAAGGATCTAAGACTGGATGACAAAGATCCAGGTTGGATACCTCGGGATTACCATGCCTGCACTCTCTACTAGAGAGCTCCTTAGAGGACGAAGACTATATCCAGCTAGGATATCTCGGGGTTGATAGTCACTATAATAGAGCCTCTGAAGGATCTAAGACTAGATGACAAAGATCCAGGTTGGATACCTTGGGATTACCATGCCTGCACTCTCTACTAGAGAGCTCTTTAGAGGACGAAGACTATATCCAGCTAGGATATCTCGGGGTTGATAGTCACTATAATTGAGCTTCTGAAGGATCTAAGACTGGATGACAAAGATCCAGGTTGGATACCTCGGGATTACCATGCCTGCACTCTCTACTAGAGAGCTCCTTAGAGGACGAAGACTATATCCAGCTAGGATATCTCGGGGTTGATAGTCACTATAATAGAGCCTCTGAAGGATCTAAGACTAGATGACAAAGATCCAGGTTGGATACCTCGGGATTACCATGCCTGCACTCTCTACTAGAGAGCTCCTTAGAGGTCGAAGACTACATCCAGTTAGGATATCTCGGGGTTGATATTCACTATAATTGAGCCTCTGAAGGATGTAAGACTAGATGACAAAGATCCAGGTTGGATACCTCGGGATTACCATGCCTGCACTCTCTACTAGAGAGCTCCTTAGAGGTCGAAGACTACATCCAGTTAGGATATCTCGGGGTTGATAGTCACTATAATAGAGCCTCTGAAGGATCTAAGACTAGATGACAAAGATCCAGGTTGGATACCTTGGGATTACCATGCCTGCACTCTCTACTAGAGAGCTCCTTAGAGGACGAAGACTATATCCAGCTAGGATATCTCGGGGTTGATAGTCACTATAATAGAGCCTCTGAAGGATCTAAGACTAGATGACAAAGATCCAGGTTGGATACCTCGGGATTACTATGCCTGCACTCTCTACTAGAGAGCTCCTTAGAGGTCGAAGACTACATCCAGTTAGGATATCTCGGGGTTGATATTCACTATAAATGAGCCTCTGAAGGATCTAAGACTAGATGACAAAGATCCAGGTTGGATACCTCGGGATTACCATGCCTGCACTCTCTACTAGAGAGCTCCTTAGAGGTTGAAGACTACATCCAGTTAGGATATCTCGGGGTTGATATTCACTATAATAGAGCCTCTGAAGGATCTAAGACTAGATGACGAAGATCCAGGTTGGATACCTCGGGATTACCATGCCTGCACTCTCTACTAGAGAGCTCCTTAGAGGTTGAAGACTACATCCAGTTAGGATATCTCGGGGTTGATATTCACTATAATAGAGCCTCTGAAGGATCTAAGACTGGATGACGAAGATCCAGGTTGGATACCTCGGGATTACCATGCCTGCACTCTCTACTAGAGAGCTCCTTAGAGGTTGAAGACTACATCCAGTTAGGATATCTCGGGGTTGATATTCACTATAAATGAGCCTCTGAAGGATCTAAGACTAGATGACAAAGATCCAGGTTGGATACCTCGGGATTACCATGCCTGCACTCTCTACTAGAGAGCTCCTTAGAGGTCGAAGACTATATCCAGTTAGGATATCTCGGGGTTGATAGTCACTATAATTGAGCCTCTGAAGGATCTAAGACTAGATGACGAAGATCCAGGTGGGATACCTTGGGATTACCATGCCTGCACTCTCTACTAGAGATCTCTTTAGAGGACGAAGACTATATCCAGTTAGGATATCTCGGGGTTGATAGTCACTATAATAGAGCCTCTGAAGGATCTAAGACTAGATGACAAAGATCCAGGTTGGATACCTCGGGATTACCATGCCTGCACTCTCTACTAGAGAGCTCTTTAGAGGACGAAGACTATATCCAGCTAGGATATCTCGGGGTTGATAGTCACTATGATTGAGCCTCTGAAGGATCTAAGACTGGATGACGAAGATCCAGGTTGGATACCTTGGGATTACCATGTGTGCACTCTCTACTAGAGAGCTCTTTAGAGGACGAAGACTATATCCAGCTAGGATATCTCGGGGTTGATAGTCACTATAATTGAGCTTCTGAAGGATCTAAGACTGGATGACAAAGATCCAGGTTGGATACCTCGGGATTACCATGCCTGCACTCTCTACTAGAGAGCTCCTTAGAGGACGAAGACTATATCCAGCTAGGATATCTCGGGGTTGATAGTCACTATAATAGAGCCTCTGAAGGATCTAAGACTAGATGACAAAGATCCAGGTTGGATACCTTGGGATTACCATGCCTGCACTCTCTACTAGAGAGCTCTTTAGAGGACGAAGACTATATCCAGCTAGGATATCTCGGGGTTGATAGTCACTATAATTGAGCTTCTGAAGGATCTAAGACTGGATGACAAAGATCCAGGTTGGATACCTCGGGATTACCATGCCTGCACTCTCTACTAGAGAGCTCCTTAGAGGACGAAGACTATATCCAGCTAGGATATCTCGGGGTTGATAGTCACTATAATAGAGCCTCTGAAGGATCTAAGACTAGATGACAAAGATCCAGGTTGGATACCTCGGGATTACCATGCCTGCACTCTCTACTAGAGAGCTCCTTAGAGGTCGAAGACTACATCCAGTTAGGATATCTCGGGGTTGATATTCACTATAATTGAGCCTCTGAAGGATGTAAGACTAGATGACAAAGATCCAGGTTGGATACCTCGGGATTACCATGCCTGCACTCTCTACTAGAGAGCTCCTTAGAGGTCGAAGACTACATCCAGTTAGGATATCTCGGGGTTGATAGTCACTATAATAGAGCCTCTGAAGGATCTAAGACTAGATGACAAAGATCCAGGTTGGATACCTTGGGATTACCATGCCTGCACTCTCTACTAGAGAGCTCCTTAGAGGACGAAGACTATATCCAGCTAGGATATCTCGGGGTTGATAGTCACTATAATAGAGCCTCTGAAGGATCTAAGACTAGATGACAAAGATCCAGGTTGGATACCTCGGGATTACTATGCCTGCACTCTCTACTAGAGAGCTCCTTAGAGGTCGAAGACTACATCCAGTTAGGATATCTCGGGGTTGATATTCACTATAAATGAGCCTCTGAAGGATCTAAGACTAGATGACAAAGATCCAGGTTGGATACCTCGGGATTACCATGCCTGCACTCTCTACTAGAGAGCTCCTTAGAGGTTGAAGACTACATCCAGTTAGGATATCTCGGGGTTGATATTCACTATAATAGAGCCTCTGAAGGATCTAAGACTAGATGACGAAGATCCAGGTTGGATACCTCGGGATTACCATGCCTGCACTCTCTACTAGAGAGCTCCTTAGAGGTTGAAGACTACATCCAGTTAGGATATCTCGGGGTTGATATTCACTATAATAGAGCCTCTGAAGGATCTAAGACTGGATGACGAAGATCCAGGTTGGATACCTCGGGATTACCATGCCTGCACTCTCTACTAGAGAGCTCCTTAGAGGTTGAAGACTACATCCAGTTAGGATATCTCGGGGTTGATATTCACTATAAATGAGCCTCTGAAGGATCTAAGACTAGATGACAAAGATCCAGGTTGGATACCTCGGGATTACCATGCCTGCACTCTCTACTAGAGAGCTCTTTAGAGGACGAAGACTACATCCAGTTAGGATATCTCGGGGTTGATATTCACTATAAATGAGCCTCTGAAGGATCTAAGACTAGATGACAAAGATCCAGGTTGGATACCTCGGGATTACCATGCCTGCACTCTCTACTAGAGAGCTCCTTAGAGGTTGAAGACTACATCCAGTTAGGATATCTCGGGGTTGATATTCACTATAATTGAGCCTCTGAAGGATCTAAGACTAGATGACAAAGATCCAGGTTGGATACCTCGGGATTACCATGCCTGCACTCTCTACTAGAGAGCTCCTTAGAGGTCGAAGACTATATCCAGTTAGGATATCTCGGGGTTGATAGTCACTATAATTGAGCCTCTGAAGGATCTAAGACTAGATGACGAAGATCCAGGTTGGATACCTTGGGATTACCATGCCTGCACTCTCTACTAGAGATCTCTTTAGAGGACGAAGACTATATCCAGCTAGGATATCTCGGGGTTGATAGTCACTATAATTGAGCTTCTGAAGGATCTAAGACTGGATGACAAAGATCCAGGTTGGATACCTCGGGATTACCATGCCTGCACTCTCTACTAGAGAGCTCCTTAGAGGACGAAGACTATATCCAGCTAGGATATCTCGGGGTTGATAGTCACTATAATAGACCCTCCGAAGGATCTAAGACTAGATGACAAAGATCCAGGTTGGATACCTCGGGATTACCATGCCTGCACTCTCTACTAGAGAGCTCCTTAGAGGTCGAAGACTACATCCAGTTAGGATATCTCGGGGTTGATATTCACTATAATTGAGCCTCTGAAGGATCTAAGACTAGATGACAAAGATCCAGGTTGGATACCTCGGGATTACCATACCTGCACTCTCTACTAGAGAGCTCCTTAGAGGTCGAAGACTATATCCAGTTAGGATATCTCGGGGTTGATAGTCACTATAATTGAGCCTCTGAAGGATCTAAGACTAGATGACGAAGATTCAGATTGGATACCTAGGGTTGTCACGTTCGTCCTCGCTTTAAGTAAGCCCCGAGGGACATATTCGTTGAAATCTCTTTTAAAACTACAGTACGGGTGTTATTGATTTAAAAAAAAATCAACACAGAGCGCTGTTATAAACAAAGGAGACATAAATCGGACTCTAAATCTGCACAAAGGAGTTCAGTAAAGTATTGGTGGAATGCGAACATTTAGAAATTAAGTCTACATTTTTTAACAATATTTTATGAAAATTGAAAAATACAGGAATTTTCGTCTTCCCCTATAATTTGAGCTTGATGTTAAGATATGCAAGTAAGGCTGTGCAATGTTTTTAAAACCTCTGAATAATTTATTGCAATTTTATAAAGCCTCCACGACCACATTATTGTAGTGATAAGAGATATAAACAGAGATTATTTATTAATACTGCATTTTTTTAATTGTCAGCCAATATATCTAATCTTAACGATGGATTTGAGCTTTTACGTAAAAATTTCACATTGTTTGAAACTTACTGTGAAAAAGTTTGACAGTAGTTGTAAGTAAAAAAAATAAAAATTATGTTGACCTTCTTATAGTTTGTAGACAAGGAATATATACAGGGTGAGTCTGATAAGGTGTCCACAATGTATAATGAGAGACCAGTTTGAAATAAACAAATTGCATCCCCCCCCCCCCTAAATCGCATGCAGGAAATTCATTTAAAATAGTTTCATTTACGGTTATTTTATGTACAGGGTGTGATAAAACTGGAGTTCCAGGGTTCAAATCTTAAAATTTTCAAATGTAAACATAGGTCGTCTGATACCTCATTTTACAGGTCTCTAAACACTCATCATTTTGGCGCAAAAGTTTTATCATAGTGTTATCCGTATGTACAGGGTTGTCCAAAACGTTTCAAATTTTGTTTTTTTACAGTTTATTTTATTGTAGCTATCCTAGACAGACGAGAGAAATTAGATTTGTATCAAAGGTTAGGTAATAACACACCCTTATAGAAAGTATGGGGTAAGGACACTTTCCCTCCAATTTTACAAATATTTAAATCATCAAATATTAGAGAATTATAATTAGCTCTAAGTAAAAATGATTGAATAGCAACCAAGACATGTTGCACATCAGTTTAAATGTCTTTTAAAAACAAACAGTTTTGTAATATCAAATGACGGTTTCAAATCGGCGAGAGAAAAACAGTTTTATAAAGTTATTTATTTTTTGACAACAATTTTAGAATGTCAGAATACGGTATTGATACCTCATTTTAAAGGTCTTGTAAAAAGAAAATTATTTAACGGTTTCAAAATGGTGGACCAAAAACGATTTTTTGACCCATGATTATATTCATTACCAGCATATTCCCCTTTACTTTAAAGGTACGAAGAGTTGCCTATCTTTGGGTGTAAGGTGCTCCGCTGACGGGTATTCAGGGTCTTCCCCCACCATTCCCCCCTCAGAAACAATACCAACGGCCTCGTTCAGAGTAGTAACTTTTGAGCATTTATTTAAGGGGATTTGACCCAACTCCACCAAAATGTGTGAGTTGCTAGTTGTGCTTTGAGTCTCAAACTCCGTAATTATTAAATTAATATGTTGTAGCGCTACCAAAATGGCCGATTAGACTTTTAGTCTTTTCGTCTTTCTCTATTCAGCGAAGTTAAATTATTAACATTAAATTAAGTTAATTTAGGATTCGTCAAAAATGGCGGATCAGGTGATACTGACCCGCGATATAGGAGCGGGATGCGGCGTGCCAAGCTGGGAGGTTTAATAATGGGAATATTGTCGACCACGGACCATCCAAACAACAAAAAATCAAATTTATTTCAATCCCTAAGCAGCAAAAACCAACACATAGTCTTTCGATTACACATAACTCTCTCGATACTGTGCATATGTGACAAAACAGGCGTTTAATATTCGTGACCTTGAAAAAAAATACCCGGAAATAAGCGTCATAAATACAGCGTGTTCGTCCAAGATGCGTGCTTCAAATAATGATTGTATTCCAACAGTTCAAACACTTGAGTGATAAACTGTAATTAACTTTTATAACCGTAATGAAAGAATTGTGTTATTCTTCAAAACAGGTGCAATTTAGTTTTATTATAATAGTGTTGGCACTCCTGTTCTACCAAAAACCTAATCATTTTATGATGTTTATAAATCTATTTAGAGTCTTAACATTTTCAAGTTGAGGATTATTGTGGTTTTATTGGATTTGGTTATCTATAGTGGACCACTTCAATATTAGTTCGTTTTTTTTATCGGCGATTGCTATAAATAAAATGTTCCCGATTTTGTTTACCAAAAACTTATAGCGTATAGTAAATTTCGTATTTTAAAATAAACACAGTGCACAACTTTTTCTATTTATTTATCTCCAAAATAACGATCCAGATCTTATCGTCGCAAAATATTCAGTTTGTGTAAAATATTCTCATAAAAAGAATATAAAATAAAGACCACTAGCTTTCGAATATTCTAATCAGGATCTGAAGAAAACAAGAGTTGATCAAGAAATATCCGGTAGGAAAGTGCGATGAAACCCAAGCATACATGAAGATCCACCTAGGTTCCCTCGAAGACAAAATCTTTAGAGTTCAGGTCTAAAACTTAACTAGTTCCAAGGAACTAGAAGGGCAGACGCACCTAGAGCCTCTCAGTATAATACCATACCACCACTCTATAGAAAGGTAACGGGAGCAATCCTAACCATTACCACCAAGAAACCATTCCTCAGAGCGTGCTTCCAGAAGCCGAAACCGCTGGGCAGGTACATGGTACTCATGTTGGCAAGGTTCCCCAAGCCACGTTTGATGAGTCACCGTCGGGTTGCTTACTCGATACCCCCCCACCAAATCCGTGGGGTATAATGCACGACTCGATTTTAGTAGGCCCTTCTCCTATAGCTCATATTAGCAAGGTTCCCCAAGCAACGTGTGAAGAGTATCCGTCAGGTCGCTCACGCGATACCTTACCTCACATCTTACCGAAGGCGACACCTGTAAAGGATAGGGTAGTCTAAACCTCACGGTTCAGTGATAACGTCAATAGGGAACTTAGTATGCCAGACTAGTTTCTTCTAAAAACACGGCAAATGCTACGAACGCACATACACCAGCCCGACACATCAAGTCCCCAGCCTTAAACGACCACGCTTCGGCCAATACAACTCTGAAACTCGCGACATAGTTAGTTTGCTTCTGATTGACAACAGCTTCAAGTTAGGTGACGGAGCCTGCTAAAAACACATCCAACCAACCACAGCCCGTTCTGTTCTGTGATTGGTCCGCTCCCTCACAAAATGAATACAAAATTGTATAAGTAGCGTAGAAAAACTCTCTCCTCAGGAAGTCACCCAGCAGACTTCTCTCCAAGCAGACCACGACTACGCTTTTCACCACTCAAGGAGACCACCCGAGTACACCCACGCTGCTGACAAGTGACTGACCCTCAGAAACAACTAAACGTCTATCTTATTGAAGACCTCACCCTACTCTCATTTCCGCCTTCCTCAAGAGATCACCGTCCAGCAAAACGAGAAGTCACGACTTCTTCCCCACAGGGATATTAATAGAGGAAACCCTGGCACCGGCAGCACCCCAAGCAACCCTATCGCCTACTGAAAGGAAATAGTAGATCCAACCGGCGGTAGTGGTTTGTATTTAGATGCCCAAGAACAACAAGGAGCGGCGAGCTGCCCGTCGAGAGGCCCGAAGACGAGGACGCCTGCAGACACCCGCTGCCACTCTCAGCGCCCAAAGGAACTATTTCCGCACACACGGATCTCTTGGGAGACTACGTACAGTCCCCTCAAGCTCATATACATGGGTATTCGGCTCGTCCTCCTCACCAATCGTCTCCCCAGTGACTCTAAAGCTCCTCTATACTATACGTAGTTCTCTAGAAAGCCCACATCTTTGGGTCCTTTTCAAGCCCAACAATTGTGTCTTAAATAGCACACCAAACCTCCTCAACCCTCTCGGGTCAATCCCTCCGAAACTAACATATACCTATCACCTTCCCGCAACCGCAAACATCCTCCTAAGACGCCCTAAGCTACATCAAGAGTACTCACTATAAGTAAGCCTCTGAGGCAGTGTAGATTAAAAAGTAGACCATAGTCACCCCTCTTTTTAAAAAATGTATGTGTAAGGACTAAACTTGTAGTATATTAACTTGCAAACTTTTACTACATAGTACTAAATGTTTATTTAATGCATACCTTATCACAATATTTATTTATAGAAATGTTTTTGCATTTTTTTTAAAAATATTTGTTACATTTTCAATATTAGTAGGGAATCTTTTACCGTTTTCAACATTACCTCTGTGTTACTGTTGGTTAGATGAGCAAATGTTAAATTTACAAAAATAAATTGTGTAAATGCCAATATTACCGTTTTAATTTATATTTATTCATACACAGCTTTTCACAATGCAAATTACAAATTATGTTTTATACTATTATTATTATTATATTGTGCTCCTTTTCATTAAAATCGGAAACTACATATTTACCGATAAAGATATACGATAGTGTTGTTTATTCACACTTATTAGTCATCATACTGTCATTCATTTTGTAGCAAACATTGTTGATTTTGGACTCTATTAAAGTAAATTATACATTGTTTGGTCTCATTTTTCTTGTAATGAAGTCTAGAACTTACAGGTTTTATTTCAAAATATCTAATTATTATTTAAAGTTTGATCAAGTGAAGCACAGTAGGTAACTCATGCGGGTGGCCCACGGCAACTACCGGCCAGTCCTAATACTCTGCGCGTCTGTGTGTGGCGGCGCGTGCGTTAGAATGAGGCGACCCTTCGTTCAGCCGCATTCCCCGTATGAATAAAGGTGTAGATCCAGTTGACTCCTTCGGGATTGCCAAACCGCAGACAGATTCTCCATTAAATGTAGACTCTACTATAAAGTAGCCTATAAATGTTTGTTCAAGTGTCTGACATAGGGCCTCCATTATGCATATTGGATAACATTCATTCCTTACAAGGCAGTTAACACGCGTAACATAGCAATCATGTAATGTAAGCCTACATGTTACTTGATACCTAACAATGCCTACAAGATGCATGTCGTAGCTACTAGTGCATGATGTTACGCTCGGCTACTCCAGACTCAAAAGATGTAGGAGACGTGTTTGAACCCCCCCCCCCCAACCAAAATTTGTATGTTCTGTTACACTGACCGCAAAAAAATTGAAGGATATAACAAGTCGAGCATTTAGGTATCAAAATTAATTAATTAAACTGTGAGGAAAACATTGAACAATCTTTTCTCACTCGCCCATACCCCCAACACCCCAAAATTTAATCGTCATTTTTTGTAGTTCGTTGTTAATAAAAAAGATAAAACGAACCAATGTGCCAGACTACTGGAGAAGTTTTATCTCGGACACTATTGGTAGTTCGTAGACTATTGATCCTAACAAACTTCCACGCGTCACGTCACACTCGTGCGTCACGCGTCGTTACTTTTACATGAAATTTAAAAACCCGTTTTGCGAACTTATAAAATGACCGCTATTTTCCAATATGGCAGATAAAAAGTAGTACAAATGTAATTTAATTACTATCAGGTTTACAAATTAATTAAACAATCCTGCATTGGTTCCTAGGCTAACTCTCAAAAAAGGATGGAAAGCACGGAAAATCGCCTACAAAAACTAGACCAAAACTTTAAAAGTTCAAAAACTTTTAATCCTTAAAAATATAGTCTGGGGCTCACTATAGTTTAGCAATCCCGAGGCCCTAGCTGGATCTACACCTTTTCTTATGTTGTCTGCCCTTTCTTTCATCGTTCTCAGCAGGTCTCTCTTGACCAACTCTTGTTCTTCTCTGACTCTGACGCTATTAGAGTTTTCGAAAGCTAAGTTAGTACCAGGTTGCTAGAACATCAACAGTTCCAAATCTGGATCGTTAACCTGTGGCAAGACGTGCCTCTTTGTGATTGGCCAGCTAAAAACATTTTATGTTCTCTCCTTCCTTCTTCCAATGATAACCCGAGTGGTTTATCGGCTTTACAACACCTCCTAAACAAGTTCAAATGTCCAAGGATCACTGTAGGTATAATATTCTATCTAGGAGTCATCTTACAACATGGCGTTGAATTTAAACGTATGTCTGAACTGTGCTGCAGAACCACAAACGTTTTATAAGAGTGTGGTGAGGAAAGAATATGAATCAGACTAGAGGGGTATAAGCTGTCTTCGAGGCCATAGTCACCTACGCAGCTGGAGCATGATGAGTCCTTTGTGAAGACCGTTGCAGTGGAGATTCTCACAATTGGCGGACGCTATGTCAGTTGTAGCAGGTGTTCTACCAGCAGATATAAAGGTCTGGGAAAGAGAGGTATGGGTGGAAAATGCAACAAGACCTGATAATAAGCAAGAAACCCCTGTCCTATACCTCGGACCTCACATATGGACAAATAAAGAACTCTTTGGGTGATGAAGGACGGAAGATATGGCAAGGGAAGAGAACTCTTCAAAAGGAAGACACGTACTGGTGGTTCTTATCGGCGAAGAAGAGATTTGCCAGTAAATATATCAAGCTGGATTCATCCGTTACGCAGTCTTCACTGGTCACGGATAGGGTGGAAGAACTGGGTAGTTGTGGAGAAGTCCAGACGGCCAGAGATGTGATTGTGGGCTGTCCTCTTTTTGAAGATCTTAGGAGAGATTTGACGGTCGTGGGTGACTACAGTACCAGAGATATAGCAGACAACTAGCAAGGAAAAAATGCTGGTCGAAAGTTGTATATAGTGGAACAGCCCTAAGAAGGCACTTGTGCCCGGTGCGGGGCGGTAGAGGAAGAGGTGGATTATGTCGGAAAATAAAACCGTTCCACAAACATTGACTTTGCCTCCAAATCGCCTGCTACCTGAGACTTGCCCTCCTCGCACCCCTTAACGTTTACTTCGAGAATAGTACAGCGTTTTCACCCGGTCTGCGAAAGTGCCTTCTTAGGCCTGTTCCACTATACATAATGAGAATAAGTGAAGAAGCAATGGCGAGCTAATAGGTTAGGTTAGGTTAGTTTAGGTAAGGTTAGGTTCCTACAGATGAATAATAAGCCAAAGCTAACGCCAGTAACTAGATTGAAAAAAAGATAGATAAGAAAATCAGTGTTTTCGAATAGTGCCTTACTCGAGAGCTATTAATTGGGGGGGGGGGAAGGAAAACCAGAATTCCCTGAACCCAAAAAAAGAATCAAAACTAATCCAGTAAGTTTATTATATTACTCTTATGTACATTTCAATGACCAAAGTTTTACAGCTAAACCAAACAAAAACCTAAAACTAAGTGCCAAGTAGCGCTCCCCTCCTATCTTAACTGACCAATCACAAAGAGGCACATCTTGCCTTAAGGTAACTGATCCCGATTTCGAACTGTTAATGCTCTAGCATCCTGGTTCAATAAACTAATATACTAATCCAGCAAGTAACTACACTTTATCAAAATAAACTTTATATTAACTAGTGTATTAAATATAATAAGGAAGTCCCATATTTAAAGATTTATAAGTACGAGATATCAATAATGTCCAAAACATAATTATATATAGCTTCCCTTGTGCCATTAACAACTTGTGAGTGTAAGTTAAGCTTTTAACACGTTGACTGCTAGCGTCCACGATCGTGGACTCAGGGGGGCGCTGCCATGTGCGCGCGTCTACGATCGTGGACGCCATAGTTTTGTTGCTTAGATTTGTTAGTGTGTCTAGCATTTGTGTGGTGTGGACGACTGGTTTTGCGCATGTGGGGAGACAGTTTTCTTCCATTTTTGCGATCGTAGTTTTCAGTTCCCGTGTTTCCATGGTAACATATGTGTTATATGGACGTCTCCAGGTGCTCATGTCCACGATAATGGACGCAGACTAAAATGACCTAAAATACATTTTTTTGCCCAAATTGTCTTCCTACATGTTTTTCCATCATAACACATCTGATATTAAGTAAAAATTTTTTTTTTAATTTTTAGCATGTGCCAACCACTATTGCATGACCTTTAGCAGTCAATGTGTTAATGACGTCAAGATACATTTTTTTTTTTTGTCAATTATTCCTGAACCGTAATATTTTTTACTTGTTATTTTGTCTCACGAGTTTAAGGTTATTCATTCACTGAAATTTCAAGGAAATCGGTTGAGCTTCAACGAATTAAGTTTTTTAAAACAGATTTTCTAAAAAAATTACCGACTTACGAACCGGAATTTTCGATAGCGACTAATACGTTTCTTTAGAGGCTATACTTGATCAAAATTTCATCAAAATCGTTTAAGTCGATTTAGAAAAAAAATCGTAATTTTTTTTTTTTTAAATAAAACAAATACCAAAATTTTGAATTATTGAAAAACTATCAGATAAGGAAAAATACACCCTACCCTACAATATACACTCGTCAGGAGACACGTTTTTCCAAAAAAAACAGCAAATCGATTTTTAGACCCATCACATAACTCCCTCTATGTGAGAACGTAATTAAATTTCCGCCCCAAGATGTCAGCCGATTTATACAAAACCGTTAACAATCTGAATTCACTTTTTAGTTGAAGCAGAAACAAGTCTTCACAGAAGCTGTAATCACAGCCATAAAACCATAAACAGCTGTTTATCATAGAGACACCTTATCATATCAGCAAAATGTGTTCTGCTTGTAAATTACCAAGGTAAATGATAGGCTTGTGTAAAACAACATCTTTAAAGAGAGTAACTAGATGTATAGTATTCAAAAATATTGTAGGCTTTCTGATCGTCAAAAGTAAATTGCATATCATTGGAAAGTTTTTAAATGACGGCGGTCAAGGTCATTTTCAAGGTTATTTATATACAGGGTGTTTCCAAATATCGTTCCAAAACTTCAGAGTTTATTCCTCACTCAAAACCAATGGAAAAGTTTATATAATAAACATATTTCTAAAATTTTTAGTTTTCTATTTAGCCGCCATTTTGTTTTTATTTTTAAAAAATATATCTTTTCAACGGTGCGTGATATGGGGTTGAAATTTTGCAAGCTAATTAGGGTTATACAGACTCGATTAACGAAAAATAATCAACCGATTTCCTTTACTCATTTCAAAATGGCGGCCAATTAAACTTTTCAAAGTCTAATAATTGAAAAACCGTCAATTCTACAAAATAATTACTAGGGACAAAATATTTTTCTTTTTTTTAGCGACGAACTAAATTATGTTTTTTATAATTTTTGTAGCTTAAAGGGTGGGCCAAACTGAGTTATCAACAAAAAACTTAAAAAACATTAATTCTTGATAATTAAAAAACTAACTATGCTAAGTTAGTACCGTGGTGGTATTCTATTCTACAACACTCAAGATAGCGTAGAATCAAAATGCGTGTGAATTCTGCAAATTTTTACCTCCAAATCTTTCTGTACCTTAAAGGACGGTTGTGTCCCATTTGCGGTCAGTCCTATTAGCGGTCGAGGGTAAAATCGTCCAGTTTGCGCTCACCCCAAAAATATCTTGAGCTACCTTAATTATATTTTTCCAATTTGCGGTCATATATATATATAACCTAACCTAACCTAAGCTAACTTAACCTAACATAACATAACCTAACCTAACCTATATAACTAGACATGATTTGTGATTAGAGTCAAATCATTCTGTTATGTATTTAGTGACTAGGTATGCAAAGGGTGGGAAGAAATTAACTACATCTCAAGACGTGACCGCAAACTGGAAACCCTTCCACCCCCAGGACCTTGATCGTCCCCTCATAAAACTACACTTGACCGCAAATAGGACTGACCTTCAGGAAGACACCTAAAGGACAACCAAATTATATTTCTAATTTTTTTCCAACAATAAAACTACTACTGTACAAACTTTAAAAAAGAAAAAAATGTTAATATTTTGAGTTGGACGAGAGGGAAAAGAGAAATTTTGACTGGATGAAAGAGAAATAGTGATCCTGTTAGACAGAGCCGTGGTAGCAAGTGAGGTGTTAACAGAATTAAAGTAGCGTAGCGCCTCTATTATAGATCAATTAGTTAGTTATAAGGAGAATGGAGGGGTGCAACTTCCTGGAATAACAACACAAAGCATTTCCTTGTTAACTTTGATTTTATCCACCGACATTGACTAAATCTCGCTTAATAACCGTTCGAGTTATTATCTCCTTTCAAGGAAAGAAGGACAAAGGTTTCTTTCCTTTCAGCAAGTTCATGTTTTTTTAATGTTTCGACCACCACACGAAATGACTAAAAGGAAATCGGTTAAAAAATATTTCACCTAAGAGTATTTAAGAGGAGGTTCCATATAACAAAAATGCCGTCTGCCGCCCATAAGACTAATGCAATACAGTACTCTCGTTGCTACCCATATTTTCCCTTCATTCTTCATCCGATTTCGTTAATTTTTTCTTCTTTTTGATTGAAGAGAACAAACTGCTTTATATTAACTGCGAGAGAAATCCTTCGTATCTTTAAAGGTACTATCTTTAAAAAATGCTAAAGTAAAAAATTGTTGTTTTGGTTTTCATGTTAAATAGAAAAAGATATTTTAAATTTGGTTCAACAAAACACATTCAGCTGTACAATACCTATCTTTAAAAACAAGGAATTTATGGGTATTATTCTATTGCATTAGTCTTATGGGCGACAGACAGCACCGGCAGGCTAGTGGAGCCTCCTCTTGGTTCCATGTTCACCTTCCAGTATGTACCTTATGGGAGAAAGCCGAACTACTACTCAACTTGTAAACGTTACGGTGTCGAGTGGCTTTCTATCGTGGCGGTGATATTTTCATGATGGCTAGTAGCGCTGAAACTCTCATTTGATTTACATTGCTTAAAGGACTTCCCGTGCTTGTGGCACAACGGCGCGTAAAGGTAGACCTTTTTGGTTTTTTTTTACTACCTATAACTAACGAACCGTGTTAATTGGAGATTTGGCGAAGTACGTTTTATTTTTGGAGGCTATATACTTGAGAAAAATTTGATCAAAATTGTGTCAACCGATTTTGAGAAAATTTTAATTTTATGTTTTTTCCCCTTATGGTAGAAATACCTAAATAATTGATTTTCGAAAAAATGAAAGAAAGTTCCCGCCCAAAATATACGGCATCGAACTGAACCTATCTCATTAATTTATCGATATTCAAATAATATACGTGGAAATAAAAATCGTATTTCCTTTTTATTGCATTTACAACAGAGATCTGATAAAAATAACGATCTAAATGAATCTCAAATCGAATGCTGAAGTTACATAACTGGAATCGGCAGGAGTGAACTGAAATTATATCGACAGCACGAACTTTCTCGGATGACGCAACTCACTTCGGATGATGAAACAAGCGGGGGACCATTCTCCCATTCAAGACAGATTTTTTCACCATACTTTTATCCCAACTTCGTACAACTATAGGATTTTTTATTGTAGGCCTCTCACTTTGCGGCGCTGCTGTACTGACAAAAGTAATGCTAAAATTTAAATGAGCACATCATCGTGTTCCTTATTAAATTCCCTGTATAACCACGTGGTTTATATTTTTTAAACATTTTGTTAAATGCGAAAATAACGATGGAAGGTAAAAAAAAAACATAGTTTTGCAGCCGTTTTTTAAAACACGCGACTTTGAATTTGCGCAGTGTAAAAACTAAGGGTGCTAAAAAAATTCCTGTTAGGGGTTTACTAACAGTATTGTTGTTAACAACATACTCAAGTTTCGTAATAAAATAATCACTACAACAATTAATTTCTCTTTATTAGGATCTGTAGGTAAAACCAAAGATACTTATAATTTCTCGCCCGCCTGTCTGTCTTTATTTAAACTGCTGCTTAAAATACTTCAAGTGTATTCAACTGCCCCTATATTGTGTGATTTTAGCACACGTTTTACCCTTTTCCTTCTTCATTTGTTTCATCAAAATTTTAAACTAGCCTCCTTAAGACAGAAGCATAAAATTCCCATTTTACTAAAGTGTTGTTTATTGGTTTATCATCCCAGAAACAAGTCCCGGTTTTAGGGTTAAAAAAAAAAAAAAAAGGTGAATAAAAGAGGTAATTTTTGAAAATAGGCATGTTTATATTATAAAACAAGCGAAACAAATATTGGCGCTATTAAAAAAAAAAATTTTTTTTCAGAAATGGCGTCATGCGTTTATTTTCACTTTTTGACCAACAACTATTGTCAACTTACTGACATTTTTGATCACGCATAGATTTTGTTTCCAAGATGAATGAGTGAGGAAGTTCATCTATATTAAATACTTTAGATAATGGCATAAATTTCCAAAATGAAAACCATAAGTGGGTTATTTATAGTGATTACGGGCTAAAGGAACGCTACCTGGATCTACACCTTTTTCTCATAGTCTTGGGTTAGATCCCTCTCTTTCATCTTTACTATCAAGTTTCTCATGACCAATATTTGTTCTTTTCCGAGTCTGGCGGTATTAGAGTATTGGAGAGCTAAAGGTCTTTGCAAGTTTATTCATTTTTTTTTTATAAGGCGATGATGACCAAAAGGTTTTTCATAATTAAACGAGGAAAAATCCAACACGGAAATGAAACAAAACACGGTGACATTAGTATATTATTTTCCATTTCTTGAGTACAGACTAGACGTACAAGAAATGTCATAACTCAATGCCATGCCTCGGTCTTGAATTGTGGGTTTTACATTACATCTAAACACCTGATACAGTAAATATACTCCAGGTTATGTTCGGTGCTTTTTATTTTATCATGGCATATCACAGAAATCTCTTTTAACAGAAAAATGCGCTGCTTAGCGGAAATCTCCTATAGCTTCCTAAACCAACCACCACCTCTGACCCCTGTTAACTGGAGATGCGACGCTAAGACCACTGGCGTAAAACACCGTTATCTACCAGCGACCAGTCACCTCCAGTTAAAAGTGATTAACAGCGATTTAAATGAATTAACATTATTTTCCCTTGTTTGAAGGAAACCTCTTCATCGTTTTACAAAAACAAGGAAGAAAAAGAAGTTCCAAAAATATCAGTCGTCAATTAAATAGTGAAAATGATCCATTGTTGCAGTTAAAAATTATATTACTTTGCGATTATGCTAAATTTTGCATCATGAATCTTCCTATGTCAATAAAATTTGAAAGAAATCGGTAGAGCCGATTTTGAGAAATTAAGTACTGTATCTTATATGCCGATAATTCACGAAATGCAACATTGTTAGATCTTTTTTAATCACAGATCTAACTTCACATTAAACGAGTTTTTTAACAGTAGGAAATATAACAGAACCATTAGAGACTTGAACGGTGGGTTATGAGTGAAGTGCAATACCCTTGTAAAGTTATTTACATACTGGCAATACAGCTTATGAAACCACAATGTCTTAAACTCGGAAAAATGACAGCATGTTTTCTAGATCACGTTAAGTATACTTTGGAAATTTTTATTATAAAGGTGTACTAGCAAAGTACGCCGCTTCGCCTTTTATGTGTTAACCCTAAATTTTGAGTTATAAACAAAATGAAAAAGTTCCGGGTGCTCACAAAATCGCAATTTTGATGAAACCGGTCAAAACGCACTGTTACGTTCTTGTAACATAGTAAAACATATTTTTTTTCATTCATTCATAAATAATTTTGTAGGAACAGATTTGAATAAAATGCTTAAGAATGTTCTGTTGAGTCCAAGGTCAATCTCTATCTGTGCCTCTTACTCTTGTTTCTATAGTTCAACTATTACATCGTAAAGTTTTGAAGGAGTAGGTTGCTTAACTAGTTTACTCGATAAAAATGTAAATGTGAAATGTTTCTCAAAATTTAATATTTAAAAGAACTTGTTTGAAGTTCGTGTTAATCTCTATTTAAAGCCGTTGATATTTGTTTAATCCTGCATATTTCACAGTTGCCTCTTGTAAACTGGTTGTAGTTTTTCTAGATAGACTATAGTTTTCTATAACATTTCATTCAATCAATTTTATTAATAAAATAGGCTATTTATAATTTCTTTTCAAAATATAATTTTCAAATTTCACTTATGTCTTACGACAGACAGACATCATACCAAAAACGACTATTATGGATGCAGGAGCCTTCAAAAAGTAGATATCCGAAAAAACCTAGAAATTGATATTTTGACATAGGATCACATAACTCGTTTAAGTATATTTAAAAAAGTAAAAATTACAAGAAAAACTGTTTCAAACGTTCATTTTTTTTTACACTTTGCGGCAATTTTTCATCATATTCAAGGAAACCTAATTTAAATTCGACCCAACTTCCAAGGTTTTTTGTAATTAATTTAAAGGTTAACCTGGGGGGGGGGATGGATTCAGATTAAAAACTGCACAAAACTATCTATTGTGGAATGCAGTATGGGGTTTACGAAAAAAATTAACCCAAAAAGAATTTCTTAAATTTAAAAATTGGCTGCCATTTTGAAATTTGCTATTTGATTTATCTCAATGGTTACGTAAGTACCGAACCTACGTACATGTGTAACGTCGGAGCGTAAAGTAATCTCTAAAGCGTTCTCTACAAACTTGATAACGAGAGTTGATTTATACTCTCGAAACGTCGTGTGTTAGTTTTTGAAATGCACAAATTATGGTCGATTTTTAAAATATCGGCGTTTTATATAAACTTTTTATTTTAGAATTGAAGTTAAATTAAATTTTGGAAAATTAAAAATTGTGTTTAAATTTAGAATTAATTTGCAATCCGATTTTCCTTTCTCAAAATATCCGACACACGTTCTTACTGTGACCATCTGATGCATTGAATAACATTAATCACTATGGACTACCTCATTGGTTTAACTTGGGACCTATTCTATTCCTTATAACTAAGCGTAGATAAATTAAACGGTAATTTCTAATTTGTTGGCGCTTTCGAAAACGGCTCGAACGATTTTGGTGAAATTCGTTTTTATATCTTAATGGGAAAGAGAAATCGATTGGTGAAAGTCGCATATTTGGGAAAATTCATTAAAGGGCAATTATGGAGCATCAAAGAAATTAAATTTGTCCGTTTAAAATACACAGCACAGCATGGAAGATTTAAATTGTTGGTACAATACTTAGCTGCAATAATGTAGGAATGCATTAACTGATAAAACAATTTGTATCTATGAGAAAAGATAACAAGTTGCAGATGAGTGTTTATAGGGATAGCCAGAAGAGCGCTGCTGTTTAGACCTTTTTACTTCTATATTTGTTAAATAACGTTTAATTATTAAGTGTTTCAAGGCAGTTTTATTTGTAAAACTGTAATTTAAAGGAAGAGGCTTACAATTTTTTTAATTAACAAAATGTTAACAGAGAGGATGATAAAAATAGCTAACTCTATTGATGTTAATTTTAGTGTTATAATTATAGTGGCCATAAAGTAGGGAATATATTAAAAATTTTGGCGGCCATCTTGAAATTAGATTAAATCTCATAAATAGAAATAGGGTCACGTGATACATGTTTTAACATTGTTTTTTTATTCTGAGTTCAATGGAGGAATCAGTTTTTGTATATCACATTTTCTTTAAAAGTTATCGACTGATACAACAACAGAACATTTAAACGATAATTTACAGCTGGACAAATGAGTCGGTTACTTACCTAACATAATGTCAAATACCTTTACAGAGTCAAAAATATATCATAACAGGAAGAAAATGTAACTACAGTATCATCAATGTAGGAATGTGTCTGAGGTAAAGAGGAAAAGAGGGGCAGAGTTAAAAGTTATATGTACAGTCTCGTCTCTCATCTAGGATGATGGCGATCTTATTTCTGTAGAGGTGAAAAGAAGTTTCAATCCACGCAGATCAAAGATTATGTAGGACGTTGCTTTGACGACTTAATGTTATAAGTATTATAGAAGTAACTCTTCCTCTCTAGCCTACTACAAATTTAATAACGAAAAATTATAAGTATTTTTATTTTTTAAATATATTTCATGTAATTGTAAACAAACATAATAGAATAAAATGTATACATTCACGAGTGAAAACATTTAAGTATGCCTCATTATCAATGTACTGTATAAATTGACAGGTTTCATCTGAGCTGTGAGCTGCGCGCGGAGGGGAGGTACAAGTTTATAGTTCGAGGCCGCGTGGGGACAGAGGCATTGTAGGGGAAACAGTCGGCGCCGACTACTGTCCACGATCCAGCGGTCTTGCAGACATCGTTATTATAACCAACACCCAACACATACTGGGGCGGCCACTTCCCCCACCACCTTACTGCTGCTTAGACCACGCCTAGACCCACTGCGCACCCAAACTCCACTGCTCAGATGAAACCTGTCCATTTATACAATTCCAATAAAAAAATAAAGACCTCAAATGTTTCTATATAAACGCGTACCCTACTTTCGTTTCATTTATCGATGTAAATAAGAATAAAACGTTTACAAAAGTCTGTCACGAAGTTGTAACTTTAGGAATTAAATGTAGCTAAGCAGTAATTTGTGTAGCTAGTTTTCTTGGAATGGGTTGTACCGTCAAGTCAGGCTAGGGAGGCAAATAGAAGGGAGGACACGCCCCTTACACCAGACACAAACCTAATCTGAGGCTACTGTATATTATAAACATTGTGGACTCCCGCATTGTTGCAATCCGAGACCGATTCTCTTTCCAATCTTATGGGAAAACAAAAAGCATCGACAAATTAAACACGCGTTACTGATCACTTTGGCAAATAACCTTGCTTTCCATTTCCCAAGGGACAATCTGTGCTTCACGGTCGACACCGGAACTTTACAATTTCACGGAGTAGTGCACAGTTAGGCAGAACCGTGGTGCATCTATTGTTGTACATCCACAGCTCACATCTAATCTATGGTGTGTTTGTTGTCTTCGGATGTTGGAAGATTAATGACATCTGTGTTATTGTATTTCCTTCTACTAAGTTTTTGAAACTCTTAAAGTTTCAGGGGTTTACGATAACGCGTCCGTAACTATCAATTTAAATTCCGCAAACCGTAAAACAGTTTCGCCGGTGACTACAGCCGGGCTATGAGTGACGTAATACACCTGACAAGCGCATGCGCATTCAGAGTCTTCACAACAATAACAAAACTCCAATGTTTATAAACTGTTTATCGTTAAAATCAAGAAAAGAAAATTGATTTTGTTCATACCTTACAGTATAATTGAATCTCGCACACTTTTTTCGATGATCCTACATATATACAGGGTGGGTGAAAAGTACGAGAACGGCTTAATATCTTGTATATAAGGGAAATTTGAAGGTAGATGTGATTGAGAAACCTACCCATTTAAAAATACAATTTTGTTATGATTTCGAAATATTTGATCCGCCATCTTGGATCCGCCATTTTGAAATTAAAATAAATGGGAAGGTGTTCATGTGATACATCATTTTAATGTAGAATTTTAAGACAAAATCAATGGTGAAAACCGTAAATCCATATCTTAAACCATTTATTTACTTTTAATTTAATATAAAAATAAAATAAAAGTACATTAAACTTCTTACCTATCGAATTTTAATTTTCAATCAAATTAATTAATACCTTTGTTTTGATTGTTTGATAATTATTAATGTATTTAAATAATAATCAATTATAGATTAAAATCAAACCCAAAACCACAATTTAATAAAACAAACTTTATTTCCTAATCTACATTTCAGTTACGTAGTTACCATCCACAGGGACAAAGTTATTGACCAGGCTTATGACTTGGTTCAATGCCATTGGTTGAACTAACCACAAGAAGGAGTGGGGATGAAACCACACTTGTACAACTTTCAATAAATTTATAGATTTAGTGTTTCTTTAATACTCAACCTCTGAGGATGGTAACTATGTTACTGAAATGTACATCAGGAAATAAAGTTTGTTTTAATTAATTGTAGTTTTGGGTTTGATTTGAATCTTTAAGTTCGTCACAGTGTGCTCATAATTGTATAATAATTTATTATAGTCATCGCTAGATTCAGTTGACATTTTATCGTCTCTGATTCGGTGTTTCCATAAAAACAATCAGCAACAACTACAATCCTGTATTTGTAATTACCTAACGTGAGTATGGATGGTTTGTTAACAGGGGGGGGGGGATATATTGGCGCCTAAGATCCTATATTTGTCTGTTTAAAAGTTAAAAGGCCGTCCGGAACTGTTTTGCCAAACAAGCTCGAAGTATAAACAGACTAGTTCTAACCTAACCTCCCCGCTCTAATACGAATCTGACTTATTTACTTTTGGTAAAATATAGACAAAATATTGGGTTTAAACTAAACCTTGTTTGTAGTAAAACGACTGGTGGAAGGGTTGACTCACTATACACACGCAGGGCGCTGAAATGATTCACCTGCTAGAACTCAACTTATTGCAAAATCTATTTTTGTATCGTGCAAATTAAAGAAACTTTTTCTTTTATTTAGAACGAAATTTTAAGAAAAAATCATACCAAACAACAACCAATTTTTAGCAATCTCTGCCCTTTACTAGTCTTCCAAGTAGATGATTACAATGCTGTCGTCAACCTTGCTACTTAAACTGTTGTATTACTAACTGAAGTAAACAAATATTACGTGAAAATACTGTATAAATACTTTCTACTAGTCAAAAAGTTTTATTTTCCCAACAAAATTTAATATCTCATGTATTTCTTCTGATACCAATACTTTCTCTAAAGTATTCCATCACACTGTTATTTTACAAATCACATATTTTTTTTTTTTTTTTTTTAAGTGAAAATGAATTAAATTCCTGGACCAATAATCTGTTTAGCTCTATTAGTCTAAAGTTTATAGGATGTTGCCATTTTGCTTGATTTTTGTGCAGTTTAATGGTTTAATTGATTATACTTTTTAAATATCAGCTAAAAATATGGTTTGGTACCCATTTTTGTCAAAATCACTCGATCCGTTTATTAAAATTCAGTAACATGTCTAGTTTTTTTTAATCTTAACAGTACTTTCTCTTAATATATTCATTTGTACGAGCAATGCTATGAAACTAAGAGTGTCGCGACTGAGTTAAATTACAGGAATATAGGTTAGGAAGTTGTTGAGGTGCATCATCGTACTTACCCAGTCCCATCAGTACAGGCAGATCCTCTAAATATAAACCGTAAAAGTTGTTTTTAGGCCGTATAGGAACGTTAAATCGTATTGGTAGACCAAGGGGTCGTGCGCAGTTGGTTTAATTCTGGATTTCGTGTAAATTCACTACTTTCTTTAAAAGACCAGACGAAGAACTGTGTAAATCCAGCTAGATACCTTAGGACTGTTGGAATATTCAAATTAGCGTAAAGTCAGAAGAGAACAAGAGTTGATCAAGAGAAATCTAATTGAAAAGATGAAAGAAAAGACTAGAAGAAAAACTGCACATTCAGCTTGTTACCTCTGAACTGCTGAAATATTCGAATTAGCGTAAAGTCAGAAGAGAACAAGAGTTGATCAAGAGAAATTTAATTGAAAAGATGAAAGAAAAGACTAGAAGAAAAACTCCACATTCAGCTTGTTACCTCTGAACTGCTGAAATATTCAAATTAGCGAAAACTCAGAAGAGAACAAGAGTTGATTAAGAGAAATCTAATTGAAAAGATGAAAGAAAAGACTAGAAGAAAAACTGCACATTCAGCTTGTTACCTCTGAACTGCTGAAATATTCGAATTAGCGTAAAGTCAGAAGAGAACAAGAGTTGATCAAGAGAAATCTAATTGAAAAGATGAAAGAAAAGACTAGAAGAAAAACTCCCCATTCAGCTTGTTACCTCTGAACTGAACTGCTGAAATATTCAAATTAGCGTAAAGTCAGAAGAGAACAAGAGTTGATTAAGAGAGATCTAATTGAAAAGATGAAAGAAAAGACTAGAAGAAAAACTCCACATTCAGCTTGTTACCTCTGAACTGAACTGCTGAAATATTCAAATTAGCGTAAAGTCAGAAGAGAACAAGAGTTGATCAAGAGATATCTAATTGAAAAGATGAAAGAAAAAACTAGAAGAAAAACTGCACATTCAGTTGTTACCTCTGAACTGCTGAAATATTCAAATTAGCGTAAAGTCAGAAGAGAACAAGAGTTGATCAAGAGAAATCTAATTGAAAAGATAAAAGAAAAGTCCAGAAGAAAAACTCCACATTCAGCTTGTTACCTCTGAACTGCTGAAATATTCAAATTAGCGTAAAGTCAGAAGAGAACAAGAGTTGATCAAGAGAAATCTAATTGAAAAGATAAAAGAAAAGACCAGAAGAAAAACTGCACATTCAGTTGTTACCTCTGAACTGCTGAAATATTCAAATTAGCGTAAAGTCAGAAGAGAACAAGAGTTGATCAAGAGAAATCTAATTGAAAAGATAAAAGAAAAGACCAGAAGAAAAACTCCACATTCAGCTTGTTACATCTGAACTGCTGAAATATTCAAATTAGCGTAAAGTCAGAAGAGAACAAGAGTTGATCAAGAGAAATCTAATTGAAAAGATAAAAGAAAAGACCAGAAGAAAAACTGCACATTCAGTTGTTACCTCTGAACTGCTGAAATATTCAAATTAGCGTAAAGTCAGAAGAGAACAAGAGTTGATCAAGAGAAATCTAATTGAAAAGATAAAAGAAAAGACCAGAAGAAAAACTCCACATTCAGCTTGTTACCTCTGAACTGCTGAAATATTCAAATTAGCGTAAAGTCAGAAGAGAACAAGAGTTGATTAAGAGAGATCTAATTGAAAAGATGAAAGAAAAGACTAGAAGAAAAACTCCACATTCAGCTTGTTACCACTGAACTGCTGAAATATTCAAATTAGCGTAAAGTCAGAAGAGAACAAGAGTTGATCAAGAGATATCTAATTGAAAAGATGAAAGAAAAAACTAGAAGAAAAACTGCACATTCAGTTGTTACCTCTGAACTGCTGAAATATTCAAATTAGCGTAAAGTCAGAAGAGAACAAGAGTTGATCAAGAGAAATCTAATTGAAAAGATGAAAGAAAAGACTAGAAGAAAAACTGCACATTCAGTTGTTACCTCTGAACTGCTGAAATATTCAAATTAGCGTAAAGTCAGAAGAGAACAAGAGTTGATTAAGAGAGATCTAATTGAAAAGATGAAAGAAAAGGCTAGAAGAAAAACTGCACATTCAGCTTGTTACCTCTGAACTACTGAAATATTCAAATTAGCGTAAAGTCAGAAGAGAACAAGAGTTGATCAAGAGAAATCTAATTGAAAAGATGAAAGAAAAGACTAGAAGAAAAACTCCACATTCAGCTTGTTACCTCTGAACTGCTGAAATATTCAAATTAGCGTAAAGTCAGAAGAGAACAAGAGTTGATCAAGAGAAATCTAATTGAAAAGATGAAAGAAAAGGCTAGAAGAAAAACTGCACATTCAGCTTGTTACCTCTGAACTGCTGAAATATTCAAATTAGCGTAAAGTCAGAAGAGAACAAGAGTTGATCAAGAGAAATATAATTGAAAAGATGAAAGAAAAGACTAGAAGAAAAACTGCACATTCAGCTTGTTACCTCTGAACTGCTGAAATATTCAAATTAGCGTAAAGTCAGAAGAGAACAAGAGTTGATCAAGAGAAATCTAATTGAAAAGATGAAAGAAAAGACTAGAAGAAAAACTCCACATTCAGCTTGTTACCTCTGAACTGCTGAAATATTCAAATTAGCCTAAAGTCAGAAGAGAACAAGAGTTGATCAAGAGAAATCTAATTGAAAAGATAAAAGAAAAGACCAGAAGAAAAACTCCACATTCAGCTTGTTACCTCTGAACTGATGAAATATTCAAATTAGCGTAAAGTCAGAAGAGAACAAGAGTTGATCAAGAGAAATCTAATTGAAAAGATAAAAGAAAAGACCAGAAGAAAAACTGCACATTCAGTTGTTACCTCTGAACTGCTGAAATATTCAAATTAGCGTAAAGTCAGAAGAGAACAAGAGTTGATCAAGAGAAATCTAATTGAAAAGATAAAAGAAAAGACCAGAAGAAAAACTCCACATTCAGCTTGTTACCTCTGAACTGCTGAAATATTCAAATTAGCGTAAAGTCAGAAGAGAACAAGAGTTGATTAAGAGAGATCTAATTGAAAAGATGAAAGAAAAGACTAGAAGAAAAACTCCACATTCAGCTTGTTACCACTGAACTGCTGAAATATTCAAATTAGCGTAAAGTCAGAAGAGAACAAGAGTTGATCAAGAGATATCTAATTGAAAAGATGAAAGAAAAAACTAGAAGAAAAACTGCACATTCAGTTGTTACCTCTGAACTGCTGAAATATTCAAATTAGCGTAAAGTCAGAAGAGAACAAGAGTTGATCAAGAGAAATCTAATTGAAAAGATGAAAGAAAAGACTAGAAGAAAAACTGCACATTCAGTTGTTACCTCTGAACTGCTGAAATATTCAAATTAGCGTAAAGTCAGAAGAGAACAAGAGTTGATTAAGAGAGATCTAATTGAAAAGATGAAAGAAAAGGCTAGAAGAAAAACTGCACATTCAGCTTGTTACCTCTGAACTACTGAAATATTCAAATTAGCGTAAAGTCAGAAGAGAACAAGAGTTGATCAAGAGAAATCTAATTGAAAAGATGAAAGAAAAGACTAGAAGAAAAACTCCACATTCAGCTTGTTACCTCTGAACTGCTGAAATATTCAAATTAGCGTAAAGTCAGAAGAGAACAAGAGTTGATCAAGAGAAATCTAATTGAAAAGATGAAAGAAAAGGCTAGAAGAAAAACTGCACATTCAGCTTGTTACCTCTGAACTGCTGAAATATTCAAATTAGCGTAAAGTCAGAAGAGAACAAGAGTTGATCAAGAGAAATATAATTGAAAAGATGAAAGAAAAGACTAGAAGAAAAACTGCACATTCAGCTTGTTACCTCTGAACTGCTGAAATATTCAAATTAGCGTAAAGTCAGAAGAGAACAAGAGTTGATCAAGAGAAATCTAATTGAAAAGATGAAAGAAAAGACTAGAAGAAAAACTCCACATTCAGCTTGTTACCTCTGAACTGCTGAAATATTTAAATTAGCCTAAAGTCAGAAGAGAACAAGAGTTGATCAAGAGAAATCTAATTGAAAAGATAAAGGAAATGACTAGAAGAAAAACTGCACATTCAGCTTGTTACCTCTGAACTGCTGAAATATTCAAATTAGCGTAAAGTCAGAAGAGAACAAGAGTTGATCAAGAGAAATCTAATTGAAAAGATGGAAGGAAAGACTAGACGAAAAACTCCATATTCAGATTGTTACCTCTGAACTGCTGAAATATTCAAATTAGCTTAAAGTCAGAAAAGAACAAGAGTTGATCAAGAGAGATCTAATTGAAAAGATGAAAGTAAAGACTAGAAGAAAAACTCCACATTCAGCTTGTTACCTCTGAACTGCTGAAATATTCAAATTAGCGTAAAGTCAGAAGAGAACAAGAGTTGATCAAGAGAAATCTAATTGAAAAGATGGAAGGAAAGACTAGACGAAAAACTCCATATTCAGATTGTTACCTCTGAACTGCTGAAATATTCAAATTAGCTTAAAGTCAGAAAAGAACAAGAGTTGATCAAGAGAAATCTAATTGAAAAGATGAAAGTAAAGACTAGAAGAAAAACTGCACATTCAGCTTGTTACCTCTGAACTGCTGAAATATTCAAATTAGCTTAAAGTCAGAAGAGAACAAGAGTTGATCAAGAGAAATCTAATTGAAAAGATGAAAGTAAAGACTAGAAGAAAAACTGCACATTCAGCTTGTTACCTCTGAACTGCTGAAATATTCAAATTAGCGTAAAGTCAGAAGAGAACAAGAGTTGATCAAGAGAAATCTAATTGAAAAGATGGAAGGAAAGACTAGACGAAAAACTCCATATTCAGATTGTTACCTCTGAACTGCTGAAATATTCAAATTAGCTTAAAGTCAGAAAAGAACAAGAGTTGATCAAGAGAGATCTAATTGAAAAGATGAAAGTAAAGACTAGAAGAAAAACTCCACATTCAGCTTGTTACCTCTGAACTGCTGAAATATTCAAATTAGCCTAAAGTCAGAAGAGAACAAGAGTTGATCAAGAGAAATCTAATTGAAAAGATAAAAGAAAAGACCAGAAGAAAAACTCCACATTCAGCTTGTTACCTCTGAACTGCTGAAATATTCAAATTAGCCTAAAGTCAGAAGAGAACAAGAGTTGATCAAGAGAAATCTAATTGAAAAGATGAAAGTAAAGACTAGAAGAAAAACTCCACATTCAGCTTGTTACCTCTGAACTGCTGAAATATTCAAATTAGCCTAAAGTCAGAAGAGAACAAGAGTTGATCAAGAGAAATCTAATTGAAAAGATGAAAGTAAAGACTAGAAGAAAAACTCCACATTCAGCTTGTTACCTCTGAACTGCTGAAATATTCAAATTAGCGAAAACTCAGAAGAGATCAAGAGAAATCTAATTGAAAAGATGGAAGGAAAGACTAGACGAAAAAATCCACATTCAGATTGTTACCTCTGAACTGCTGAAATATTCAAATTAGCGAAAAATCAGAAGTGAACAAGCATTGATCAAGAGAGATCTAATTGGAAAGATGAAAGGAAAGACTTGATCGAAGAAATGTGTAAATCCAGCTAGGTACCGCGGGACTGTACACCCGTACTGGCTAAAAATGGGAAGGGTTGTGTATGAATGTGTGAAGAATTTTTTGCAATGTTTTATTACACATTTCACTGCTAAGGCATTACAACCTGACACCGCTAGACTTGGCAGGTCTCTATTGTAAACTGTCTGTTATACTTCAATAAGTGGTAACTTTATAGGTGTTGCCATCTCCAACACAGCATGACCTGACCACAGTTTCACGCTAACCTTACTCGTATTAAATTGCACAGTCTACATTGCTAATCTGGTTTAACAAGCAGACAATTTCTTTCAGTTTATCAACTAACTATAGGCGATCATAAATACCTAGTAATAATATATCACTGGTAAAACAGCCATAAAGAGAATGCGATCAATTGTTTGGGCGGTTAGAAGCTACACTTGAGGAAAATTTCATACAAATCGTATAAGACAATCGTCATTTATTGTGTTTGTTTATCGAATCTACCCAAAAATTATGAATTGTCAAAAAAAAAAATGAAAAAACTATTCCGAAGTTAACAAAAATAATCCCAAAATCGATCCGCTCGTTTGAGCTTTACAGAAATCTTTCTCAAAAATCACTTTTTTTCAATTCAAAACGGATATTGTGTCCACCGAGCGGCGAGTGGTTTGAACGCCGCAACTCCATTTGACAAGGGTCAGAAGGATTTGACAGGTCTAGACATTATCCCCTGAGAGGCACATTTTTCTGCTACAATCTTTCGCTCCCATGCACTTTTATACATGTTGCTGACACTGCCTAAAGGTTTAGGTTCCACTCCAAGGGTGGTTATAACTCCTAAAGCATATCTCTGGATCCAAGAAGCCTAGAGCTATCAATTTGTTAACATGGTTTGGGGTAGGTCTGTAGACGCGTACTAAGAAAGAGTTTTGAAAATGTTCCACTCCAAGGGTGTTTTTTTACCTCTAAAGCATATCTCTGGATCCAAGAAGCCTAGAGCTATCAATTTGTTAACATGGTTTGGGGTAGGTCTGTAGACGCACTAAGAAAGAGTTTTGAAAATGTTCCACTCCAAGAGTGTTTTCCCCCTAAAGCATATCTCTGGATCCAAGAAGCCTAGAGCTATGAATTTTTTAAACATAGTTTGGGGAAGGTCTTTAGACGCGTACTAAGAAAGGGTTTTGAAAATGTTCCACTCCAAGAGTGTTTTCCCCCTAAAGCATATCTCTGGATCCAAGAAGCCTAGAGCTATCAATTTGTTAACATGGTTTGGGGTAGGTCTGTAGACGCGTACTAAGAAAGAGTTTTGAAAATGTTCCACTCCAAGAGTGTTTTCCCCCTAAAGCATATCTCTGGATCCAAGAAGCCTAGAGCTATCAATTTGTTAACATGGTTTGGGGTAGGTCTGTAGACGCGTACTAAGAAAGAGTTTTGAAAATGTTCCACTCCAAGGGTGTTTTTTTACCTCTAAAGCATATCTCTGGATCCAAGAAGCCTAGAGCTATCAATTTGTTAACATGGTTTGGGGTAGGTCTGTAGACACATACGAAGAAATGGGTTTGAAAATGATCCACTTCAAGGTTGTTTTTTTTTACCTCTAAAGCATATCTTTTGATCCAAGAAGCCTAGAGCTATCAATTTGTTAACATGGTTTGGGGTAGGTCTGTAGACGCGTACTAAGAAAGAGTTTTGAAAATGTTCCACTCCAAGGGTGTTTTTTTACCTCTAAAGCATATCTCTGGATCCAAGAAGCCTAGAGCTATCAATTTGTTAACATGGTTTGGGGTAGGTCTGTAGACGCGTACTAAGAAAGAGTTTTGAAAATGTTCCACTCCAAGGGTGTTTTTTTACCTCTAAAGCATATCTTTTGATCCAAGAAGCCTAGAGCTATCAATTTGTTAACATGGTTTGGGGTAGGTCTGTAGACGCGTACTAAGAAAGAGTTTTGAAAATGTTCCACTCCAAGGGTGTTTTTTTACCTCTAAAGCATATCTCTGGATCCAAGAAGCCTAGAGCTATCAATTTGTTAACATGGTTTGGGGTAGGTCTGTAGACACATACGAAGAAATGGGTTTGAAAATGATCCACTTCAAGGTTGTTTTTTTTACCTCTAAAGCATATCTTTTGATCCAAAAAACTTACAGCTACGAATTGTTTTAACATGGTTTAGGAGAGTTCTGTATAGACACGTACTAAGAAAGAGCTTTGAAAATGTTCCACTCCAAGGGTGTTTCTTACCCCTAAAACATATCATATCTTTGACATTTATGGGTCGATTTTAATCAAAATTTGTGTGTTGGTATATTTGGGCGTAATTTATTTCCAACCATTAGGGTTGTACTAAAACAGTAATTTCTTTTAAAACAAACTCAATTATCCCCAGGTGAAATTGGGGGCTTCAGCTAGTACACGATAAAACATGTTCCAAATACATACTTTGGAAAAAAACATAAAAAAAAAAAAAAAAAAATCTGCTTTAAGAAAGTGTACCTTTGTATAAACACAGCCAGTAGGTGACTCATCGTCTAGGCAGTGTACAGCTCAAGAGGACGCGGCGAGGGATTATAGGGGTGGCCTCAGGTAGTCTCGTGCCCATCCGCCAACCTGAACTTGACAAAGTATAAGTATTTAGTAAAAAAGAAAAAAAGAAAAAAAAAAAAAAAAAAAAATGGCGGATACTTTGAAAACCAACATTTCAGGACTTATGTTTATTGAAAATTTTCTTCTTCTTATATTCACCTCTGGAATAGGCCGGTGAAATATAGGACAATATTTTCTAGACACTTTGTATAATACAGGGTGTTTATGTAATATGCAAAGATAATTCAGAGTCAAATATGGGTCAAAATAAATTAAAAAAAGTTCCTTTAAACGTATGTCCGGAAATGCTCCTTTTACCAGTTAGCCACCATTTTTTAAAATTTTTTTTACTAAATAGTTTATGTATATAGAACGGATAAACCGATTGAGTTAATATTTCCCATTTATTCAACAGTTTTTGATAGTTAGAAAATTAAACGGGCTACAAAAAATTGTTCTTGGCGTTTTTTAATAAATATTTACTGTTTTGAGTTATTTTCATTTAGTGTTTTAAAATGGCGGCCATTTTGAAATGAATTAATGGAACAAGTTGATTATATTCTTTAGATTACGACTTTAAAACTGGTGAGTACAGTGTAAAATTTCAACTCGATCGGTTAAGGTGTTCTAAAGATATAAAAAACAAAATGGTGGATAGCTGGTAAAAGAAGCATGTCCGGACATATGTTTATAGGTAATGTTTTCTTTATTTTGACCCATATAAATACGCCCTTTATTATCTCCACGCATTACAGGAACACCTTGTATAATACAGGATGTTTCAGCAATTCAGGAGCTTATTCCTCACATCAAAAACCAATGAAAATGTTTATGTAAACATATGTTCTAAAATGCTTATTTTTCTATCTTGCCGCCATTTTTAAATTAGTAAAGGAAATCTCTAGATTATTATTCTCAAATTATGTCTTTATTATATTAAGCACAATACAAAATTTCAACTCCATATCAATTTACTATTTAAAAGATATGTTTTTTTATGGTTAAAAACACAAAATGGTGGCTAGAAAACTAAGCATTTTTGGAAATACGTTTTTGATTGGTTTTGATGTAAGGAATAAGTTTCTGAAGTTTTTGAACTATATTTGTAAACACCCTGTAGATATGGCCTAAATACACCCACCTATTAAATTAGATTAAAATTGGTTCGCGGGTTTTTGTGATAGAGGATTTCGTTATGACGCATTTAAAAACATTCGATCTTATAAAACATTGCCCATGCGCCTTTGGAGACCTACATTGGGGGAAAATTTGATCAAAATTTGAGAAAAACGGACTTGTTTAACGGTTTTCAAATTTAAAGTTAAAAAAAAAATATATAGGAGTTAGGTACCTTTCGTTTGGTTTTAGCTCATGTCAAGTGCTAGGCTACAGACATTCATAATTCAACACACACACAGCCGATATTTCAACGAACAGCTCAACATCGTTTTTGCCTCATACAAAACTTTCTCCCTAAAAGTAAAAAAAAACTTTTAAATACGAACCGAACGGTCCGTCTATAGAATGCATTTAAAACGGTAAAACGGTCGAAGCGGGTCCACACTGAGAAGGTGTGGCACCGTCAATAAAGACTTTCTTTTGGCGCTCCGGGCGACCTCCCACTCACAGGGTCATTGCACCAAGGCATGGTGCTGTGTTACACAGTCCAAGACTTTAAGCTAACGTCTCTACATTAAAGAAAGCAATAACTGTCAATCTACAAAACCAATTAACAAACTTAACTCGCCCATTCGTAAATAACAAACTGAAATAAATGTATTAGTTTAGAATAGTTCGTTTTTTGGAGCTTTTATATTATGTTTAGTAACTAATTTTTTTGTAGAGTGAAAAGGTTACCGGTTTGGATCTACCGGTTTCATTCAAAGTCTGAGAGCAACCTCAATCGTGGTTGCAATACACCAGCGTGTAACACGGACTTTAGTATTAATCGCCTTGCTGCCTAATTGTTAACAACGCAACGTGTAGACTGTACTTTCTCAGCTGATCAGCAAAGCAACATAGCGTTGAAGAGAGTCCATAGGGTACGGTTGCTCGATTAGACTGCTATCGAGTCCCACGAATTCATTTAGTTTACATTTTGGTGTAATTATTATGCCGAGGTTTTGGATAATGGCGTTGTCATAATCTCGGGAATGCCGACATAATGTGTCACGCCACGGAAATATATTTAAATGGATGATGTAGCTCGATACCTCGTTCACTCGGATTTCAATTTGAGTTGTGCGTAATTATTTTTATAGTTAAGTATAACTCGTCGAAATTAGTTTATAACTCATTAAGTGCGGCTTATCTGGAGTGGTATTTGGTTGGTTGGGAATGTAATAAGAATTCTTTAGGGAATGAGGAAACAAGTTTACCGCAAAATAGCTATCATAACTGGTATTAATTATACTATTAATAATGAGGAATGCAGCTGAACGAAGGGCCGTCACACACAGGTGCGCAGAGCCGGGGGCCACTAAGTAGTAGTTACCTACTGTGCTTCACTTGATCAATCTTTGATTAAAAAAAAAATCTGTAATATATTTATCCTACACTTCATTATAAGAAAAATGAGACCAAACAATGTACAACTTACTTCAATAGAGTCCAAAATCAACAATGTTTGCTACAAAATGAATGACAGTATGATGACTAATAAGTGTGAATAAACAACACTATCGTATATCTTTTTTCGAAAAATATGTACTTCGGTTTTAATGAAACAAAGGAGCACAATATAATAATAATAGTATAAAACATAATTTGTACTTAATTATTTACATTGTGATAAGCTGTGTATTAAAAAACGGTAATATTGGAATTTAAACAATTTATTTTTTGTAAAATTAACATCTGCTCATCTAAGCAACAGTAATACAGAGAATATTGTTAAAAACAGCAAAATATTGCCCTATTAATTTTTTTATATATATAGTTAGTTTGACTAAGCAACAATAACGGTTTCTAGAGATATTGAAGTGACACTTTTGGTGACTAGTTTTGAGGTGAAAGTGCAATGTTTTAGCACGAGTGACAGATATTTGTTTACGAAATTTTACGTATTTTAGGGGGGGGGGTAACAGAATATAATCACTTTCGACGTAATTGTAATAATTCATCAATAATATGTGTACACTTTTTATTTCTCTCGCTTTGTTCGAAGGGAATATCTATGAGGAAAATATTTGGTTTGAAATTGAGAAGGGGATGGTCAAGCTGTCACAAAGTAAGCTACCAGATGTGAAGGGTTTTGGTCACGTGATATTATCACATCTGTGAATACCTCTGCTGTATATCGGTCAAAACAAGAAATCACCCTTTCCTACATCTGGGTTCTCACATCTGCTGTTTACATCTCCAAGGTTCTCTATTTCAATTTCAAACCTATATCTGCAGGGGAATTCTTATTTGAATTGTTATGTTTGTCCTTAGTACAAGGAAAATAGGGCGTAAAGAAAACTAAATAAGGTCTTACAAAAATAAGCTTATTGACGCCATCATGGTACTTACCCACCCCGATCATACAATGTAATACAAGGATGTACTTCCCAAACTTTTTTTGGACTTGTAGGTAATATTTGTACTGGTAGATCAAGAGGTCTTATAAAAGTTTATTTATACACATTTTCTTATACATGTTTTATGAACCTCTTGATTACGTGTATTACTACTGTCTTGAGGTCGACTAGACCAACAAGCATCGCAGAATTGTGTACAAAGTGATTGATGTAAATGTGCCAGCTGTTTGGAAGTTTTAAATTTTGATACCATCAGCCATTTTTTCCAATATGGTCGCCAATTTTAAAATTTCGTGTAGAATCCAAATCTAGTGTATTAAAAAAAGTGTATCTATTAGAAATTTTTAATTTGGCCGCCATATTGGAAAAATGGCTGATGGTATCAAAATTTTAAAACCACCAAATAAAGCAATATAAAAAGTTCACGTGAATTCCCAGTTGACTTTTTCTACACTTATCAAATACTATCCAAATAAAGCAAGCTGACATATTTAAGAGTATCCAAGCTCTTGAAGGTTTTCATGTATGAAGGAATCTCAACTTGCTAAGCTCGTATCCGTGATTCGACTTTGAAAGAATTATACATTCTATTAATTTCTCCGAACATGTTGATCAGGATAGTAAATATTATCCACCCAACTGTCAAGATTAGACCTTGAAATGTTGCCATCTTTTGACACCCACTGTTTAGGAACTGCTTTATATCAACCATTCCTAGTAGATAACTCGAATACAATATTTATACTGAGGGATTCTTCAAATCTGAAAATAAAATAGAAAATACCAAAATCGAACTGTTTTCGAACTGAACGAAATACATTATTTATTCCACGTACGGTTTGACAAGTTCGTTTATACCACAAACCTCACTAAATCAAAATCGGTTGGACTGATTTGACATATTAGTTCTTCTGTATTACCAATGACTACATAAATACTATAAGACAGGACATGGCCATGTTAAATATTCTACGCTTATTCTTGAGTTGACCAATACCCGCTAGGTCGCTCTGCTAGAGAATCTGAAGTTGATGTGACTGGCGCTAGGTGGCTCTACGGTCAAACAATGTTTCAGGCGGGTAAGAGAAAACGCACTGATGCCACATATGGGACCAGAGATGCGAGGGAAGGTCGAGAATCGCTTATCTCAGAGCACGAACTGACAACACTGACTATGCTGACGGAAGTAAGTGAGAAGGTTTGTGAGAGAGAGGTCAACAGTTGTACGTTGTACAGTCTCAACCAAGTGGGATGCGTACAGTCAAGCACCTGCTGCTAGCGCTTTCTGATAGCTGTGTGTCAAACTCGTGACGAACAGCACCAGTAAAGCGTAGACTATTTCCCTATCCTATGTCGTGTCTTATAGTATTTATGTAGTCATTGGTATTACTAACCTTTTATCGGTAAATCTTGTATCAGAATTTTAGGCGAATAATTTTAGTTTGCTTGCGTATTTATTACGTTCTTAAGTATTCACTACATTCTGTTGAGAAAGACGTGATAATGAAAACATCAGAAGTGAGATCTTTGTAAACTGTAGAACCACATTTTTTAAATTCGTTCCACAACATTAAATTTAGAGGTTGCAGCCGTGTTGTGTTGTATATAAAGGTACACATGAACTTGTATAGTTTTAAAATTTGAACTGAGAACCGACGCATGGCCGCCTTTCGGCACAACATTGACCCACACAAAAGAAAGAGATTTACTATCAGCAACATCACTACCCTCAAGAGTCCAACATCTAAAGCATCGGTGACAGAATAGAGTTTCCACGCCCCGTGGTACGGACCCGCGATTACAAATAGAGCGTCATTCACGACCGTAGGGTTTTGGCTTCCCTTCATGTTCCACCTGGGACTTAATGGAACACTCCTGACCACTGAGCTCCGACCTTAATAGATCTCCTGCCCCCCCCCTTCACTATACCTGAGATTCTCAGTTACATAACCCTTTCCAATCCCATAGCCACCATAAACTGTATGATTTAGAGAGGGTAGATCCTCCACTTCTAATTGGTATTTTCCCAAGGTTCTTGCTATTTCAATGGTCTCTATGAAATTGCTCCGATGTTTTAGGTACGTTTGAAATGATGAAACTGCCCCGCTCATTAAAGAGGATCAAGAAGGGTCGCCTCGCAAGACCAGAAATGCTGAAATTGCCCCGCTCATCAAAGAGGATCAAGAAGGGTCGCCTCGCAAGACTAGAAATGCTGAAATTGCCCCGCTCATTAAAGAGGATCAAGAAGGGTCGCCTCGCAAGACCAGAAATGCTGAAATTTCCCCGCTCATTAAAGAGGATCAAGAAGGGTCGCCTCGCAAGACTAGAAATGATGAAATTGCCCCGCTCATTAAAGAGGATCAAGAAGGGTCGCCTCGCAACACCAGAAATGCTGAAATTGCCCCGCTCATTAAAGAGGATCAAGAAGGGTCGCCTCGCAAGACTAGAAATGCTGAAATTGCCCCCGCTCATTAAAGAGGATCAAGAAGGGTCGCCTCGCAAGACCAGAAATGCTGAAATTGCCCCGCTCATTAAAGAGGATCAAGAAGGGTCGCCTCGCAAGACTAGAAATGATGAAATTGCCCCGCTCATTAAAGAGGATCAAGAAGGGTCGCCTCGCAAGACCAGAAATGCTGAAATTGCCCCGCTCATTAAAGAGGATCAAGAAGGGTCGCCTCGCAAGACTAGAAATGATGAAACTGCCCCGCTCATTAAAGAGGATCAAGAAGGGTCGCCTCGCAAGACCAGAAATGCTGAAATTGCCCCGCTCATTAAAGAGGATCAAGAAGGGTCGCCTCGCAAGACTAGAAATGCTGAAATTGCCCCGCTCATTAAAGAGGATCAAGAAGGGTCGCCTCGCAAGACCAGAAATGCTGAAATTGTCTCGCTCATTAAAGAGGATCAAGAAGGGTCGCCTCGCAAGACCAGAAATGCTGAAATTGCCCCCAGCGCAATTTCGGTAGTATGTGTTTAAATTTAACCTCAATCAAGCCTGTAAGGTTAGGTCAGGTTAGGTCCCGTACAGTAACAAGTAAAATTATATTTTCAATATTATTTGTGCGCTCGGGGCAATTTCAGCATTTCTAGTCTTGCGAGGTGACCCTTCCTGATCCTCTTTAATGAGCGGGGCAGTTACATTGTTTCAAAAGTACCCAAAAAATCGGGGCAATTTCACTACGCCCCTTTTAATAGCTACGACGTCGCAGTCTATAAGTAGGTGATGAGAGGTTTCCTCACCCTCCTTACAGAACCTACAGGTCGTGTTATCCATTAGGACAAGTTTCCCGAGATGTTCTCTGAGTGTCTCATTTAAGCTCGTTCGTATTCAGCCTGAACTGATGATTGTAGAGCTTTGATGGTAGCTTAGTTGTTTGACACGATGTTAGGTTAGTTAGGTACCTGGGCCAAATACTCCAGATCTAGTTTTATCTTCAGTCAGTCTACCAAACAATGGTTTTATTTGTCAATGAGTATATGGATAGCTGCCGTAAGAATAAAAAAAAACTGTTTTTTTTTTCAAAATCGTTTCAAACGATTTTTATCAAATTTTGCTCAAGTGTAGCCTGTAAAAGCCCAGATAAAGCGTATTGGCAGCTTTCTACCTACAATTTACGGTTCATGAGTTATTGATTAAAAAATACCTTTGGGTGTGTGGTAAAATATGTAATACTCAACATGTTTTACAGAATTCTTTCAAAGGTTGGTGAAATTTAAAGCCCAAAATCGTAAAGGAAACAATACAAAAAAAATAGCTCAAATGAAACATGATTGGGCGTTTATTTTAAACATGTACATTTTTTTTTTCAAAAACGGTTAATTTTAATTTTTAATTTTTTGATTAACAACTACTCGAATGATATTTTTTATGATGAATACCTTTATTTTTTTTTATTTGATTTTGGACATTTTTAAGAGTGAGAGATTTAGGTAAAAAAAAATCTGCAATGATTGTGGAAATTGTCGTAAAGATTAAATGGAGCCACTATTACGAAACGATAACTGTGGTTTTACGTATTGGCGTAACCCATTAAAAAAACTTATCCTAATTCATCCTGTGGCTTATAAAATCATGTAGCGTAACAATCCGTGAAGGACGTACGTCTGTGGTCAGCACATCGAGTTCCCGTCGTTGTAATTCTAACCATTGCATTTAGCTTTAAAACATAGCTTCCTATTTTACTCATGATGGGTTAACACCGTAACTTTTGGCTTCGTGAGGATTGAAACGACCATCTCCCTCAAGAAGCGAATTCTAATCAACTCTTGTTTTTTAACTACTCTGACGCTATTAAAGTCTTCTAGGGTCAGGGATCTACATATTATGTTCTCTCTCTCTCTCTCTCTCTCTCTCTCTCTCTCTCTCTCTCTCCCTCTCTCTCCCTCTCTCTCTCTCTCTCTCTCTCTCTCTCTCTCTCTCCCTCTCTCTCTCTCTCTCTCTCTCTCTCTCTCTCTCTCTCTCTCTCTCCCTCCTCTCTCTCTCTCTCTCTCTCTCTCTCTCTCTCTCTCTCTCTCTCTCTCTCTCTCTCTCTCTCTCTCTCTCTCTCTCTCTCTCTCTCTCTCTCTCTCTCTCTCTCTTCTCTCTCTCTCTCTCTCTCTCTCTCTCTCTCTCTCTCTCTCTCTCAAGCATATTGTTGTCGAAGTTTAGCGCGGAAGGGCGCTCCACATCTTCAGTGAACAAGGGGTCAGAAGGGATTGCCAGGTCAAGGGGATTTCTGCTAAAATAGATTCCTAAGATGGCCCATAATAGGTTAGGTTCGTAATTGACATGAATTAGTCATCTTACTTCACTTTGATGGTTTAACAGAATAATAATTTAACATGTTTAAAAATATATTTGAAATCTAATAAAAATTTATGAAAAATGATACCAAACTCGACCTAGGTATTAGAACATTTAATACGAACTTTAATTCATTGTGACTGCGACTTTTTATTTAGACAATTTAGAAGGCAAGTTTTAAGCTGTAATGAATATAAAATAAGCTATACTTAGGGACTGTTTGGGTAAAAGTAAATTGACCGTAGAATTTGTTAGTAATAGTAAATCTTTTACTGAGATATAATGTGTTTAATACAAATTACAATAACAATCGGAGAAAAATTTATATACACAATATGCTATATACAATGGAATATAATACTATACAATACAAATCCTACACAACAATAAAAATACAATACTACATAATAGTTTATTAACTATTAAACCTACAGCGGTCTGAACTATAGATATAATATCTTTGGAAATAGAAAAGATATTGAGCTCAAATTTAGTGTACTTATTTGTTACTTAACCTTTTACCCCTAAACAAAAAACCAGAACGTTCTTTTGAATATTTTCAAAATGGCGGTCATTTGACATTTTATATATCTCTAAAACTGCTAATTTAATAAAAAAACTTTCAGGACACAAAAAAAGCTACCTGTTTAACGACCGAAAAACGTTTTTGTTATTTCTTCCATAGAATAAAAAATAACTCAGTTATCGATCAAAAATAAAAACATAATTTATTGGTGTCTATAATACACAAATTTACAGCTGAACTAATTTAAAAAAAAAAAATTTATTACTCATTAGAATTTCTCAAAAACGCTTAATTTTACAAGAAATTCAAGACATAAAAAAAATTGTAGAATGTAATAACAAATCTAACTTGATTATTAACATGCCAGAGCAGCGGTAGATACATGGATACGGGAAGGGATGAATAGGGCCTGGACGAATTCAACTACAAATATACTTGCAAAGAGGCTACTTAGACCTAGCAAGAAACATGCTGAACAACTCATATCTCTCAGAAGGGATAACGCGAGGTGGGTGGTTGGGCTCTTAACGAGCCACTGTCGCCTCAGAAAACACCTACACAGGATAGGGATTGCTGCAGAAAATATTTGCAGGAAATGTGGTTTGGCTGAAGTGTCCGCAGAACACATTCTCTTAGAGTGTGAGGCGTTAGGACGAGCCAGGCTATACTCTCTAGGCCCTCCGGGGAAGGAGATGGAAACCATCCTAGTCAACCCTATAGGTAGCATCTGTTCCTTCATAAGGATGACAGGTATTACTGAGTGGGTGTAGAATGGAACTTGGGGCGGCAAAAGACCTTTAGGTCGACGCCGGTGAGGCCTCTGATGGAGGCTATCACAGCCCATAACAAACAAACTTGATTATCAGAATCAATTACTTTAAAAATCCGTTTACAAATGACGGAGAAACACTTAATTTACCAATATTAGAAATGCTCTGTTAATAACTAACAGCACCTATTCGCCTGGTGAAATTTGGGACAATATTTTCTTGACACACTATATTTAAATGCGACATAAACTCGAGGCATTCTTATCGTAAACTCTTACTTTATTAATACCGAACACTTTATAACAGTAGTCGAGGACATTTTTCTATTTGTGAATTTTATTCCAAAACTGGAATATTTCCTACTTGTTATTTCGTTCACAGATTTGGATCATTACTCCGCACGTTTCACTAAAAATTTCAACGAAATCCGTTTTGCGTACGGTATAGACAGACAGACATTGTTACCAAAACCACTTTTTTTTAACTCAGAGGATCTCAATTTTGAAGTAGTTTTTTGACAAAAAAAAATTTGAAAATGCAATTTATAACTATGAGACAATTGTCTACAATGAAAATGTAACTTGAGCAAATTAAAATCTAGTAAATATTATTATTACACCTTTATAAAATAAATTGGGTAATATTTTCTTCAATCATTACATTTTATTCATTGAGTTTTATTTTATTGTCAAATTAAGTTTTCAAATTATATAACTATTTTCTATTGCACCAAATACTCGATTATGAGTAGAAGGCACATAAAGGGATTGTTAAAAAGTTATTTTACTAAATATAATTTGTAAAAAAAAGCAACATCAAAAACTTATAATAAAATTGTCTCTTTTCACTTTTTAACTACCAAGAAGCGACCCGTTTATGTCGTACAGTGTGATGTGCCTAGTAACACGGACAGAGTTAGACTGAGGCGCACGGATCCCCCCACCACTGAACACTGGCTAGAAACCTGTTTGACTGATCAGGGTCAAGCGTCACCACCTACCGGCTCTGCTATACAGTACCAATGACTACATAAATACTATAAGACACGACATGGCCATGTTAAATATTCTACGCTTATTCTTGAGTTGACCAATACCCGCTAGGGTGTGGAGCTGTCGCTCTTTGCTGGAGAATCTGAAGTTGATGTGACTGGCGCTAGGTGGCTCTACGGTCAAACAATGTTTCAGTTGCGCACTGATGCCACATATGGGACCAGAGATGCGAGGGAAGGTAGAGAATCGCTTATCTCAGCGCACGAACTGACAACACTGACTATGCTGTGTCAACAGTTGTACAGTCTCAACCAAGTGGGATGCGTACAGTCAAGCACCTGCTGCTAGCGCTTTCTGATAGCTGTGTGTCAAACTTGTGACGAACAGCACCCGTAAAGCGTAGACTATTTCCCTATCCTATGTCGTGTCTTATAGTATTTATGTAGTCATTGACAGTACTGATGGGTCCATTTGTCTGTGCGCGCGGCTTGCTATGGCGCGGCGGGGGAGAGGGGAGTGGTTATCACTCATTTCCAAAAACATGTGGTCCCGCGCGGCGCGCCGGACGTAGATTATTCACCTGTCTTCAATGTAGCTTCGAGAGCATCAAGTCATTAGCAGAGGAAAAATTCAACCTCATTGGTGCAAAAGAATGGGAGAACAAGTGCGAGCATGTAAAAACTATTGAAAATAATTACGATTCAGCTGAGCTGCGGATGGACGACTTCGTGGAATCAATGATTATATCAGTAGGAAACAGCGACAGCAGTGGGGAGGACGATGAAGACGATGATTTGAGCGGCATTGAAGAGCTGGATTAAAATGTATGTAGACAATCAATAAATAATATTGTAAATCAACATTTAGTATCACATTTTTTAGATGTTACCTTTGCTAGTACTGATATTTTAAAGGACGTAAAACAATAAAAAAAAATTGTAAACATCATGTTTCTATATGCACTACAAATCTTGTAAACTGTAATTATGTCTCGCGAAAGGTAGACAAACATAGTTGGGTGAGCGAGCCCTACTTTTACAGAACGGCTAGTAGCGTCAGAGCCGCGCGCACAGACAAATGTCCCATCAGTATATACCGGCGCTGAACTTACCCTTGCACGATGGGCGGTGGATGCGGGGGAAGGGTATAAGTGGAGGGAAAAAAAACATTTCCCAACACCGATTTCTAATGCGACTCATCCTTTCAACGAAAAATACCTCACCCTTTTTTTTAAATGTGATCGATTTATTAACATGTCAAGGTAATTATAATATCTTAAAATATACCTCAGATATAAGTTGAAAAGCATACAATTGGAATATGGAACTGGTTTATCTACCCGCCGGTAGTACTGATGTTTTTAGTCAGGTTAATAGCGGTTGGCCCAAGTGCCATCATTCGCGCCGCTATCTATAGCATTGAATAATTATGAAATCAAGACACCCCTCCCCCACTCAAACATCTTTGAATCAGGTACGCCCACAGTTTACAAACACAAGTTTTAAAACCCTTCACTAGGACAAACTTCCCAATTCTGCAGTAGTCTGACCAGTAGCGTGCAGTACTAATACATTCTAATTATTTGACCCACTAATTGTCATCCAATCTTAAACGTTTTTGTGAACACAAGCCTTTTTTTGAGCTTGAGTACATTATCACCAGAATCGAAAATTTATCAAAATTTGTCGCCTTATTCTATTTTTCTTCACACAAAATGTGACAGATTTGTTTTAGTTAAGTTTTTTCGACTAAGAAACAGGAAGGTCAACGCATGCGCATGAAAGAACATCTCAGACTGTGACAAGAGACATCTGTTCATCTCTTTACGACCAATTAGTGTTTGACATGTTTTGGATGATGACTGCGCTCAGCTGTTGGTGACGAGGCCTTACATTTTATATTAAAAACCGTCGCATGCGGCTCAGATAATACGAATTTGTTTTGGTATTTTTCATTACGTATTATTTAAATAACTACAGGGTGATCCAAAGTTCATAAAACGTGTTGTCGATATATTTTTATATGTAATAATGTCACTTTTTAATAAATAAAGCAATTTATATATATATATTTTAAACAAGGCGCATTTAAAAGATTGTCTTTTACTAAAAAATATATTATTAGGTTTATCGAATTTTCATTATTGGTTGAAGAGTTAAAAGCTAAATTAATAACACGAGGTGTAAAAATTACTTTCATGTACAGATGTTCCAAAATTATAGCTTATACATCTCGTAGGCCTACACCTAAAATGTCATTCACGTTTTTAGAGTAAAATAAATTCACCATAGTAAATTAAACGATTTCGGAACACCATGTATTACGTTAAAACGGTTTTTGAACCGTCATGGATGACGTCAAAATTCGAATAAGTTGGATAACAAACAAGCTATTTAATAATTCGAAATGGTGGTAATTTCTATTAATTATTTTAAAAGAAAGTTTAAATTAAAATGTATTTTTGGAACACTCTGTATTTAGTAAACGTTTCAACCGTCCTGTTATATCTGAAGCCAAAATTTGGACAAGGTGGTTAACTTACAAGCTGTCTAATAGTTAGAAATGGTGGTCATTTTAAATATTTTATCAAAAAGAAATTGTAAATTGAAACTTTTTTGGCACACCCTGTATTTAGTAAAAAAAAAACACTTTTGAATCACCCTGTTATAGCTTCAGCCAAGATTTGGACAAGTTGGTTAACTAACAAGCTGTCTTGTAGTTCGACATACTGGTCATTTTAAATATTTCATCAAAAAGAAATTGTACATTAAAATTTTTTGGCACACCCTGTATTTAGTAAAAAAAAACTTTTGAATCACCCTGTTATAGCTTCAGTCAAGATTTGGACAAGTTGGTTAACCTACAAGCTGTCTAATAGTTCGGCATACTGGTCATTTTAAATATTTCATCAAAAAGAAATTGTACATTAAAATTTTTTCGGCACACTCTGTATTTAATATAAAAAAAATAAAAAAACACTTTTGAATCACCCTGTTGTAGCTCAAGCCAAGATTTGGCAAGTTGGTTAACCAACAAAGCTGTTTAATAGTTCGAAATAATGGCTATTTTAAATAATCCATCCATCAAAAAGATATTGTAATTTTTAATGTTTTTTGAACACCCTGTATTTAGTAAAACTTTTGAATCACCCTGTTATAGCTGAAGCTAAGATGTTTTACAATGGTGGCTCATTCGCTTTTCTAACTTCGAGTGGAGCCAAAGATATGATAACGTTTTCATACCTTTCTATCCCCTGTATTGTGAATAATTCTCATTCAAAGTTGCCTTGAGTATTTAAAATGTTTAACAACTTACCACAATAGATTTAGTAATTCCAGAAACTTTAACGCAAGGTTTGACAGAAGTTCTTATTTCCTTACCTGAAAAAATAAATAAATAAATAAATTTCACAACAAAGTAAGAACTCTAATTCCATTGTATCATCTAACTCTAATTTAGAAAAAGAAATACATTTTATTTTACATTTATTTTTGAAAATAGATCTAACCTAACCTATAAAACCCTAGACCGTGAATTTTTTTTAAGCTAGAAAAAAAAAGAGAAAAACAAAATTATTAAATATTTTGTGATAGGTCAAAAACGATTTTGACGATACACCCGTCTAGAAGGTCTCCTGAATCAAAAAAAGTGCGCTTTGGAATTATGTCTGGCGTCTGTACAGTGTTTTACAATCAAAACGTGATAACAGTTTTCAATCAAATTTGGAATGTAGGCATATTTTGTACCTTGTTATGTCTTGAAAAGAACAGCCATGGTCACCAATAGGCGGATGAATAGTTGTGGAATCTGGCAAATGCAGATGGACAAACAGGCCAGTGAAAGTCGTGGAGAAATTGTTGAGTAAAAACCAGGGGAGAGAGGAGTTTCTATCTGACCCCGGTCTTGTAACGATTGTGGATGTTTTAGACAATACCTGAACATCTAGAGGAAGAACTCTTGCATCAGTTGCGACGCAGATGATGTTCATCTGTAAATTCAAGGAAAAGACGAAGAGAGAACTAACACCACAGATAATATCGGACAACATAGTGATCCTCATGTGAGTAAGGGAGTAAACAAGGATGGATATACTCTCACTGAAGGGCTCTACGTTCCTTCCTTCCTTACAGTCTGTAGTCATTCAAGGCAATCCCCTATTCTCTCTTCACTTTCTGTGCTGGAGACCGTCCTCCACAGTCCACATTCTCCAACCATGTTGGTCTTCCTTTCAACCTACGTTCACCCTACTCTCCACTCCACAAAACAACTTTCTGGGTCTTCATTATTCGGCATCCTTAATCTTAGTGTTTCCTTTTTATATTATTACTACGTCAATCTCGCCAAACAGCTCCCAACTCTTTATTTATCAGCACTCTTCCGGATTCTTCCAAAAAACCGGATCAAAAATTCTGCCAACACTAGCAGGGCCCTTTTAGACTCCAGACCCCCATATTTCAATGTTACATAAAAATTGGTTCCATGATTGTTTTTATATATATATATATATATAAACCATTTTTATTCATATACAGTATATTGAAAAATATACAAAAGATATCTTAAGCCTGAGAAGCAGTTGACACAACTATTTTCAGTGCTAAATTCACCTTCCAGTATATATATTGGAGATAGCATATATACAGTATATACTTACTACGTTGTAATGATTAAAATAATCTTTTAAAAGTTACAATCAAATTTTACTCTCTTCAATTATTTATAAATGGACAGGTTTCATCTGAGCTGTGGAGTTTGGATACGCAGTGGGTCTAGGCGTCAGTAAGGTGGTGGGGGAAGCGGTCGCTTCAGTCTGTGTTGGGTGTTGGTACTAACACAGATGTCTGCAAGACGGCTAGATCGTGGACAGTAGTCGGCGCCGACTGTTTCCCCTACAATGCCTCTAACCCTCAACGCGGCCACGAACTACAAACTTGTACCTCCCCTCCACGCGCAGCTCACAGCTCAGATGAAACCTGTCCATTTATAATGAGGCATACTTAAATGTTTTCACTCGTGAATGTATACATTTTATTCTATTATGTTTGTTTACAATTACATGAAATATATTTAAAAAATAAAAATACTTATAATTTTACGTTATTAAATTCGTAGTAGGCTAGAGAGGAAGCGTTACTTCCATAATACTGATAACATTAAGTCGTCAAAGCAACCTCCTACATAATCTTTGATCTGCGTGGATTGAAACTTCTTTTCACCTCTACAGAAATACAACCGCCGTCATCCTAGATGAGAGACGAGACTGTACATATAACTTTTAACTCTGTCTATACACTGACAGTTCCTAAATAAACAAATGGATTCCATCGCCTACCTGCTTCACAGTATTGATATCGCTTTTAGTTACCTAATGGATGAATCATTCTGACCTTATCGGTGACAGTGGGATACTGAGAAGTCTACAGCGGCATCACTCTTTGCTCACAATGCTGATACAAAGGGATTCTATTATTGCCATCGTTGTCACAGAGCCGCAGACAACGACAATATGAAACGTCCATCGTTTATTTAACACTGCACTACAATCCCTTGGGAAATGATGCTACAGGGTGTCGCAAAAGTATCAGAACGGCGTTATGTTTTTTGAACCCTTGCAGATTAAATAATAAAACTTAGCACATCAATACTACAACTTAAAATCTACTTTCTGAAGCAAATATCAATATTTCATCGCCTAATGGAAGGCGCAACACAGGGAAAAATCTTAAATGAGAGCATAGGCCGAGTTTATCATATTAAAGGTCTCTGCATATTAAATCCGACCTCAAAAAGTTCGCCCTATACAAAATGGCGACGGTTAAAAGTAACAATGTTGAGCTTGTTGAAAATGGCTTAATTTTCTACAAAATTAAACTATCTAGTGTAGCTAGATGTTTTCATGATGGCTAGTAGCGCTGAAATTCCCGTTTGATTTATATTGCTTACGCACTTGTCGTACTGAAAGGTGAAGGTGGAATCGACAGTAGATTGAGACTACCAGTTGTGTAGCTAGATATTTTTATAATGGCTAGTAGCGTTGATACTGCTGTTTGATTTATATTGCTTACGCACTTGTAATGAAAGGTAAAGGTGGAATAGATAGTAGATTGAGACTACCAGTTGCGTAGCTAGATGTTTTTATGATGGCTAGTAGCGCTGAAACTCCCGTTTGATTTATATTACTTTCGCACTTGTAATGAAAGGTAAAGGTGGAATCGATAGTAGATTGAGACTACCAGTTCCGTAGCTAGATGTTTTTATAATGGCTAGTAGCGTTGAAACTGCCGTTTGATTTATATTGCTTACGCACTTGTAATGAAAGGTGAAGGTGGAATCGATAGTAGATTGAGATTACCAGTTGCGTAGCTAGAAGTTTTTATGATGGCTAGTAGTAGCACTGAAACTCCCGTTTGATTTACATTGCTTACGCACTTGTAATGAAAGGTAAAGGTGGAATAGATAGTAGATTGAGACTACCAGTTGCGTAGCTAGATGTTTTTATAATGGCTAGTAGTGTTGAAACTGCCGTTTCATTTATATTGCTTACGCACTTGTAATGAAAGGTGAAGGTGGAATCGACAGTAGATTGAGACTACCAGTAGCGTAGCTAAATGTTTTTATGATGGCTAGTAGCGCTGAAATTCCCGTTTGATTTATATTGCTTACGCACTTGTCGTACTGAAAGGTGAAGGTGGAATCGACAGTAGATTGAAACTACCAGTTGCGTAGCTAGATATTTTTATAATGGCTAGTAGCGTTGAAACTGCCGCTTGATTTATATTGCTTACGCACTTGTAATGAAAGGTAAAGGTGGAATAGATAGTAGATTGAGACTACCAGTTGCGTGGCTAGATGTTTTTATAATGGCTAGTAGTGTTGAAACTGCCGTTTCATTTATATTGCTTACGCACTTGTAATGAAAGGTGAAGGTGGAATCGACAGTAGATTGAGACTACCAGTTGCGTAGCTAGATGTTTTTATGATGGCTAGTAGCGCTGAAACTCCCGTTTGATTTATATTACTTACGCACTTGTAATGAAAGGTAAAGGTGGAATCGACAGTAGATTGAGACTACCAGTAGCGTAGCTAGATGTTTTTATGATGGCTCGTAGCGCTGAAACTACCGTTTGATTTATATTGCTTACGCACTTGTACTGAAAGGTGAAGGTGGAATCGACAGTAGATTGAGACTACCAGTAGCGTAGCTAGAAGTTTTTATGATGGCTAGTAGCACTGAAACTCCCGTTTGATTTACATTGCTTACGCACTTGTACTGAAAGGTGAAGGTTGAATCGACAGTAGATTGAGACTACCAGTAGCGTAGCTAAATGTTTTTATGATGGCTAGTAGCGCTGAAACTTCCGTTTGATTTACATTGCTTACGCACTTGTACTGAAAGGTGAAGGTGGAATCGACAGTAGATTGAGACTACCAGTTGCGTAGCTAGATATTTTTATAATGGCTAGTAGCGTTGAAACTGCCGTTTGATTTATATTGCTTACGCACTTGTAATGAAAGGTAAAGGTGGAATAGATAGTAGATTGAGACTACCAGTTGCGTAGCTAGATGTTTTTATAATGGCTAGTAGTGTTGAAACTGCCGTTTCATTTATATTGCTTACGCACTTGTAATGAAAGGTGAAGGTGGAATCGACAGTAGATTGAGACTACCAGTTGCGTAGCTAGATGTTTTTATGATGGCTAGTAGCGCTGAAACTCCCGTTTGATTTATATTACTTACGCACTTGTAATGAAAGGTAAAGGTGGAATCGACAGTAGATTGAGACTACCAGTAGCGTAGCTAGATGTTTTTATGATGGCTCGTAGCGCTGAAACTACCGTTTGATTTATATTGCTTACGCACTTGTACTGAAAGGTGAAGGTGGAATCGACAGTAGATTGAGACTACCAGTAGCGTAGCTAGAAGTTTTTATGATGGCTAGTATCACTGAAACTCCCGTTTGATTTACATTGCTTACGCACTTGTACTGAAAGGTGAAGGTTGAATCGACAGTAGATTGAGACTACCAGTAGCGTAGCTAAATGTTTTTATGATGGCTAGTAGCGCTGAAACTTCCGTTTGATTTACATTGCTTACGCACTTGTACTGAAAGGTGAAGGTGGAATCGACAATAAATTGAGACTACCAGTAGCGTAGCTAGATGTTTTTATAATGGCTCGTAGCGCTGAAACTCCCGTTTGATTTACATTGCTTACGCACTTAACGTACTGAAAGGTGAAGGTGGAATCGACAGTAGATTGAGACTACCAGTAGCGTAGCTAGATGTTTTCATGATGGCTAGTAGCGCTGAAACTCCCGTTTGATTTACATTGCTTACGCACTTGTACTGAAAGGTGAAGGTGGAATCGATAGTAGATTGAGACTACCAGTAGAGTAGCTAGGTGTTTTCATGATGGCTAGTAGCGCGGAAACTACCGTTTGATATATATTGCTTACGCACTTGTACCGAAAGGTGAAGGTGGAATCGACAGTAGATTGAGACTACCAGTTGCGTAGCTAGATGTTTTCATGATGGCTAGTAGCCCTGAAACTCCCGTTTGATTTATATTGCTTACGCACTTGTCGTACTGAAAGGTGAAGGTGGAATCGACAGTAGTTTGACACTACCAGTAGCGTAGCTAGATGTGTTTATGATGGCTAGTAGCGCTGAAACTCCCGTTTGATTTACATTGCTTATGCACTTAACGTACTGAAAGGTGAAGGTGGAATCGACAGTAGTTTGACACTACCAGTAGCGTAGCTAGATGTTTTTATAATGGCTAGTAGCGCTGAAACTCCCGTTTGATTTACATAAGCGTATACAAATCGAATAAAATATAACTGATTTTTTAAAGACAACTACAAAATCCGCTTTTCCCAGTAGGCCCTACATAGTAGGCTAAATTCCTGTAGAATTCCCACTTTTCCAGAAATTTCCAGTCACTGAACACCTTGATTTCTGATCATTACTTTTACTATTTCTTAAAATACATTTCGCGGAAAATTTATTTTATTTTTTCCCCTTGTAGTTATATTGGTTATATACTTGGTTTATATCCTCCAGGAAACAGCCAGACCCTAGATCTTAGATTGGAGTCATTTTAACAGATAACCCTTATCAAGTGATAAGAAGTGCCTACTAAATCCTGTTGTCATCTTAACTCATAGTTGTTAGGATTACGAGGGCTGTGGCAGCTAAGAGGATTAGATAGGAAGAATGCTGAACACACTATTCAATATCATCAATAACAGACTTCCAATTTCGAGATGCTTTCAACAAAAACATTTTTTATATCCCTCCGTACCGGCAAATGATATTATTTTGATAATTTACTAAACCAAAATAAATAGTACAAAGTAAATTAAAAAGTTCGTAAATATTGCACAATCATTCTCACAATCCGCAAAACCAAATAAAAATGTTGCGTTCCAAACATATTTTTCAACATTCCTATCATGTCTCACTTGACCAATTCTTGTTCTTTACCGACCCTGACGCAATCACAGTATTCGATGGTTAGCAGTTTTTTTTAATGCTGTTTCTTCCTTTCTTTTAGGGTAAGTTTGGTAAAAAATTTCGATTTCTGTTTTAAACTGATCTTCATGTTACGTAACCTCAAAAAAAAAAAGTTATTTTCCACAAGCCGTCCGTCTGTCGTCGTTGTCGTCTGTACGTAAACACGACAGCAGAAAATAGAAACAAGATATTTACAGGTTTATAATGTGTTCAAATAGAGAAACCTATAAAATTCAGAATAATCGAATTATGAATTAAAAATGGCGTCCATTTTAAACTTTTTTTTTTCATATCTCGTGTGTAATTCAACTTGTAACACGATAAATTAGATACAAATTTACCGATTTCTTGGCTGAATTTAGTAGTGCCAATCCCACCTTTCTACGATGACAAATAGCGAAGTTATTGTCAAAAAATGTAATTTCGAACCTTCCCTTTCGAAAAAATTTCACAGTTACGAGATTCGTTATAGCTGAGTCACCGACAAGAGCGAAGCGAGTGGAATTTTTTTAATATGTACAAATTTAAAAGGTCCGCTTACGCCTATCAAGAGAATACTGATATGTACAATACAAGGTTCAGAAAACCTCAAACACCCTACTGTACAAAACAGCTTGTCCAACCAATACAATTTAACATTTCCTACAAGTAACCAATTTTTTTTGCATTACATTTAAATTATCTGATTGCATTATATTGTATGATGGGGCGAGGTCCTCACAACTTGCTTCCCTGGTGAGGATTATCCAAGGTGACAATCAAGGTTACAGGTTAACCTCAGACCATAACAGTACGAGACTATGATGGCATTTATCCATTTGCTATTGTTCTCATTTCTTTTACTGGCCAGTGCTTATTGTCCATGATGGATATAATGACCAAAAAGACCTTGCATTGCTGACGCAACATTTACAAATCTAAACGGTTAATATTTTAGACGTTACAAGCTTTCAATTGAAGTCGACATGACGCTTTCATTTATTATCGCTGTATTAGGCCAACATTTTATTTTTTAGATTTCTTTTAAGTAGTTTTTTCTTGTTGTTTAGGGAGAAAACTTTTCGGTCATCATCGCCTTATAAAAAAATGATGGGAAATAAAACATAAAATAAAGACCTAATAACCTAGCCTAACCAAACCAAACCTAAACCTTTTAATAGCGCCAGGGTCAGAAAGGAACAAGAGTTAGTCAAGAGAGACCTGATTGATAGAAAGGGATCTAACCCTAGATTACATGAAGAAAGATGACGGGAAGACGGGTAATCATAACTTCCTCCTGACGACTGGCACGATCTTGTAGGTTAGGTTAGGTCGAGTGATAGTGGAGAAATCATAACTTACACCTGACGACTGGCACGATCTTGTAGGTTAGGTTAGGTTAAGTGATCGTGGAGTAATCATAACTTCCTCCTGACGACTGGCACGATCTTTTAGGTTAGGTTAGGTCAGGTCAAGTGATCGTGGAGTAATCATAACTTCCACCTGACGACTGGCACTATCTTGTAGGTTAGGTTAGGTTAGGTCAAGTGATCGTTGAGTAATCACAACTTCCACCTGACGACTGGCACGATCTTATAAGTTAGGTTAGGTTAGTTCAAGTGATCGTGGAGTAATCACAACTTCCACCTGACGACTGGCACGATCTTGTAGGTAAGGTTAGGTTAGGTCAAGTAATCGTGGAGTAATTACAACTTCCACCTGACGACTGGTACGATCTTGTAGGTTAGGTTAGGTTAGGTCAAGTGATCTTGGAGTATACCTAACTTCCTTCTGATGACTCCACGATCCGGTAGTATCTATTTCTTTTAGTATATGATTTATTTACAGCTACCTATTCTTCAAACTTGGTTGGATACATGGTTTTATGTATGTAGTGTGTGTTAAAATTCGTGTTTTATTGTAAACTAAGATAATGGTATAGGTTAGGTTACGATAACACCAAATGTTATGGAATGTTAGATTACTGAAACATTTTTGTAAGTCTTCAAGAAAGGATGTAGGTCAGTGTGGAATAACATGAATAATTTAAGACTTCCTGTTCCTGTTTACTAGGGAAGGAAAGCAAGATGGCCGGTGTAAACTTCCGCCCTGACCTACAGATTTTCAAATCAGTTGAGAATAACTTTGAAAACATTGTACTTATAATCTGTATACAGTAACTTTGCGCCTGGACCCGGACCGTCCCCCCTCGCTCCCTTCCTCACCCAGCTGTATCCGTTATGAGTCACCTACTAGCGTTAACACTGCACTGTTTAACTTTTTTATGGGAGACACAATTTTAATTTTTTTTCAGCATTGTTATAATGTTTAGGAAAATATAAGCAAATTGATACCAAACACGACACAAATGTATGTAAATAGTACGTAAACATGTAAATAATAAGTATGTGATTATGCAAAAAGTAGCTGTGTAAAGAGCTTTCTACTGGCGGCTTTTACAAACGGAATAGTGTCGTGTTTGGTATCAATTTGCTTATATTTTCCTAAACATTTTAACTATGCTGAAAAATTTTTAAAATTGTGTCTCCCATAAAAAAGTTAAACAGTACAGTGTTAACGTCAGTAGGTGACTCATTACTGAAACAGCTGTTTGAGGAAAGGAGCGGGGGGACGGTTCCGGCCGCTCGCAGGTAGCCAAGGGTTCAGACGCCAAGATACTGTATACCAATGACTACATAAATACTATAAGACACGACATAGGATAGGGAAATAGTCTACGCTTTACGGGTGCTGTTCGTCACAAGTTTGACACACAGCTATCAGAAAGCGCTAGCAGCAGGTGCTTGACTGTACGCATCCCACTTGGTTGAGACTGTACAACTGTTGACACAGCATAGTCAGTGTTGTCAGTACGTGCGCTGAGATAAGCGATTCTCGACCTTCCCTCGCATCTCTGGTCCCTTATGTGGCATCAGTGCGCAACTGAAACATTGTTTGACCGTAGAGCCACCTAGCGCCAGTCACATCAACTTCAGATTCTCTAGCAGAGCGACCTAGCGGGTATTGGTCAACTCAAGAATAAGCGTAGAATATTTAACATGGCCATGTCGTATCTTATAGTATTTATGTAGTCATTGCTGTATACAGACTATAGGAATGTGTCGGTATATTAAACATATTGTAGTACGATTTGATTTATTTTAGTCAATCCTTTCTCTACTTACGAACAACGTAATGGAGGATTTCGTGACACTACAGCCGCCACGAAGGTGACATTGAAACCCAAAACAATCAAAGGTGGATTAACCCATGACCCCCCCCCAGAACATGTTTCGAGTCTTCATTCATATTCGTAAATAAACAAGGGTATCACGAAAAAGGTGGACTGGCTATTAATTTTCGAATTATATACATCAAAACGATAAAAATAGTCAAATAAACATATAGTCGAATTTCGCTTCATTATCCATTTATTCGCCATTTTGTTCTTTTACAAAAAAAAGGCATTATAACTCCAGTAACATATTGAGTTCAGATTTATTACAAGCATTTTATACGTTACGTTTTACAAGTGTACCGAACACAAATACTTTATTTTTATAATTGTCAAAATAGCGGCCATAATATTTTCTAAACTTAACAATTTTTGAGATATTCAATGTTAAAAGTTTTAAACGGCCGCCATTTTCAAAATTATAAAAATAAAGTCTTCGTTTTATGTACACTTGTAAAACGTAACAAACAAAATGCTTATACCAAATTTGAACTCAATATTTCTGGAGTTGTTTCTTGGTGAAAGAACAAAATGGCGGATAATGAAACGGAATTCGACTATAAGTTATTTGTAAATTTGAGCTGGTTTTTAAACCAATCCAAACATTAACTAAAAGCGGAAAGACTATACTGACGAGTATAACCTAACCTTCCAGTTCAGTTCAAATCCATTGAACTGTTGGATGTCATAAATCATATCACTCTCCCAGTGTATTGTACAATGTGACATACTGTACAATACTAGACCGCGTCTCCGTGACTTTAATTTGGCTAATTATTAACTCAATGCTCAAATTACAACGTTCAGGATGTGTAAACTTTGTCGGTTTAATTACGAACAATTTTAGACAACAATATACAGGGTTATCGAAATTTGTGTCCGTGCGATTTAGAGGTAAATTAGCTAAGCTAAAGGGTGAGGTAGATTATTAATTTTTACACCTAACCTAACCCCACCCTCAGTGGTTGCTCTGCAATTCGCTTAGGTTCGCACGAGTAAAAGTAATCTTGAGGGAGCCTAACTGGATCTCCAACTTTACCCATGTAGTTTGGGTTAACTCTCTTTCATCTTTCCGAACTGTTCTCTCGTGACCTCTTCTTGATCTTTTCTGACCCCGACAGACTGAGAGGGCAAGGAGTCTCACCTATAAAAAGGAACATACCAGGAGTGACAGTCGTTATCGTGGCAGTGATTCTCTCTTAAATTATCAGCGTACAAAACGTTCTTATCGTAACCCCAGAAGAAAACCTCCATAGGTGTCGGACCGCAGCTTCGTGGCCACTTAACAGAACTTTTCCTTCCAATCTACCAGCCAGGAAACCTGTCACTGAGAGCTTCTCGTAATCGAGGCTGTACAGTAATGAGTTAGCGCTCCCTCTTTCCTTTTCTCCACCTACGTAATCAACATGTGGGAAAACAAAGTTCGAACTAGTTAAGTATTGTGTATTAGGGATTACCATTGCACTACGACCAAATAGATCTACTATTATTCCTGAAGTAATCGGTTACAACATCCTTTCCAATCCTGTAGCTACCAAAAATTGTATAATTTAAAGAGGATTTAGAGAGGGTAGATCTTCCACTTCTAATTGGTATCTTCCCAAAGTTCTTGCTTTGTTAATAGCTACAGTCAATTAGCAGATGACAGAGGTTTCCTCACAGTAACTAAAGGTAGTATCATCAGTTTACCAAGTTTCCTGAGATGTCCTCTGAGTGTAGTCCCAGTAAGAAAGCTCGAAGTCCTAGAATATTCTCGCATAGTCCTGGAACTCCTACGATCGTAATTCCCAAGAATCTCCTTAGCTTGCTCAATTCTTGTTTCCTTCCAGAGTTGCGATCTACTGGCTTCTTCACATCTCCTGAGTCTCATCTTGACGTTGTTTTCTCCAAGTCCACGCGGTTCTGATCCTATGAATTGAGTGGGTGGGAGTCTTCGCAAGTTCAAGTAAGTGAAACCTCTTGTCGTCTTTTTTATAAAAGGGTCAACAACTCGAATCACGCATTATTCCACTCACATGTTTATTACAGGAAAACTAAGAATATAGTGAAAAAAGGTATTGCTGAGCCCCACACAGTCACCTATGTGGAAACTTGTTTCATCACTGAATTATTCTATTGAGGTACATTCATCATCTGAGAGGTGGTCGGAGGTATACGGGAAAACAGCCAAAAAAGAGCGAAGTAATGCTCTGGATATAAAATGAATTCTAACCACCCTTCTCTAAAAAATGGTATCCCAGTTGGGTTTTGGATAAAATAACTATTTCTTGTGACTTGTTTTAAAATAGGGCTCACTTTATCAGCTACTTTGTACTTTTTTAAATAAAAATTGATTTTATTATTGAAAATTTTCTAAATAGATATATTGTTTTACACACTTTTAATCACAACTACATTATAAAACTTTTGTATATCGAGAACGAATTTTTGTTGTTTTTGTAGTGTTTTGGTTACTGCACATTTTTTTATTCCCGACATACTAACTCCAACATTTTTACGTCTACTATTTTGTTTAATACGTAGATGAATTCCAAGTACTTTTCTCTAAAAAATGTATAATACAAGTTGTTTTGGGTAAAATAAAAATTTTGTTGATTTTTCAAAACATGCCTAACTTTTTAGCTTTTGTACTTTAAAATATATATTGAAAATTGTCTACATTGATCAATTGATAACACAGTTTTATTTGGAACTATATTACAAAAAACTTTGAAAAAATTTAAAAAATGTATATATAAGCGTTTTTGAGGCGCTTTTCCTTTGTTTATTACACATTTTTATATTCCAGACAATCCCACTCAAACTTTTTTTAATTTAACAATTTTTTATTACGTAGATCCATTCTATGCACTTTTCTCTAAAAAATAATAAATTACAAGTTGTGTTTTGGATCAAATAAATATTTTTGGTGATTTTTCAAAATACACCTAACTTTTCAGCTACACTGTACTTTTTTTAAAAATTGTTTATACACTTTTATACCGCCAATCCCTATTACAAAACTTTTGTACATCTTGAAAAAATAAGAAATGCACCTTTCTCTAAAAAATGGTATATTACAAGTTGGGTTTATGTTAAAATAACTATTTTTGGTGATTTTTTTCAAAACTTTGAGCTATTTTGTACTTAAAAAAAAGACTTTTCTTTAACATTTTCTAGATTGATTAATTGTTTACACACTTTTATTCCCAACTATATTACAAAAATCTTTCTTTTTTTTTTAAATAAACAAAAATGTATATATAAGCGTTTTTATGGCGCTTTAGTTTAGGTTACTGCACATTTTTAGATTCCAGACATACCAATTAAAAAATTTATACATCTAACAATTTTTAATTACATAGATCTATGCACCTTTCTCTAAAAGAAAAAAGGTATATTATAAGTTTTGTTTTAAATAAAATAATTATTTTTAGTGAATATTTTATAAAAAGATTGGAAAACGCACAAAAATGGGCCGTCTTCTGGTAATTCTACAGGGAAATTTAGGATTATACCAACGAAATTGTATCTTGTCCAAATTTGACGTTACACTGTAACTACTGTTAAATACACTACACCAAAACAAATTAAGTTAAGCAGAGTGACCATTACAGTACTGTTGCTGCAAGAATGAACGCGCAAGGAATTCAGAGAATTAGCAAATATTTTAGTCGATACTGAACATCTCACGGTAATTTTATAGCAGAGCTGCCTCACTTCAAAATCAATTTTTATGGGTTTTATTCGTCAAATAAATGTTGGAAAAATATTTTACTATCGAAAAAAAGTGTCGGAAAGATGATTACATAATACAATAATACAATTACACAAGTAGTTTTTTAGTGAAAAAATTAACTCTGTGTTATCTTTCATACTCATGACATTCACTTCAATAAACGTACGGAAGGTTTGGCCAGGTTGCTATATATATATATATATATATAGCAACCTGGCCAAACCTTTCGTGACATATAATAATACAGCCCTACATATGCCTACACTGAAGCACATACGCAGACAATTGAACGTCAATGGAGGGAGGTGCGAGGAAATGTGCCGCGATATGGAAATTCAAAACAACATTTCCATGGCCATATAGCCGAATTTATGTTTAAGAGAAAGTACAATGAGTATAATACTCGTTTTCATCATTTATGGCGAATTACGAGTGAAATACATTTAAATTCAATAAATTCCTCTTCTACTGAATTTGCAGCAGAATTTGACTCTGATTAAGATTTTCTTGTGTAATTATATTATGTAATCATCTTTCCGACACTTTTTTTCGATAATAAAATATTTTTCCAACATTTATTTGACGAAAAAAACCCATAAAAATTGATTTTGAAGTGAGGCAGCTCTGCTATATAATTACCCATCTCACTACTACTCTAATTAATAACATTGACTCAATAGTTTGACACGATAAATACTCCGAAATGAGTTACAACTGCTAATTTGAATGCTTTTCTTAAACAAGATTTACACAACCATTTATGAATGAGATTATTTAATATTATTAATTAAGTACCACTTTACAAATAATATTTAAACATAGCACTAAAGTGACTACAACCGGGTTGAGAGTGACAAAAGATGCCCGGCGCAATGCGGCGACACAGCGATGAATCACAACCCAATGTTTATAAACAGTCTATCACTGGATTAAATAAAGATAGGTTGATTGCTCATGGCATTTAGAAATGAAATCAAGGTCACAAAATTCTACGAAACATTACAATCTTCTACTACAGAATCAACACAACTTGAAAAGATGTATGGAGTAATGTAAAAACGGAAGAGGTGCCTTTAAAGTATTTTTTTTTTTTTTTTTTTTTATTCTAATATAAATATGTTTAAAGTTCCTCAGGGTGTTACTTATCAAAGCTAAATAAGCACCCTTTTCAGTATTGGGTCCCTGTCATCTTTCCTATAAAATCTCCCTTGACCAACTTTTGTTCTTCTCCGACACTGACGACATTAAGGAGTATTCGAGGACTACAGGTATATTTCATTTCCTTATCTTAGGTTAAGGTGACCGAAAGGTTTTTGCACTTAGACTTCAACAAATCCTACAGCAGTCAGTGTTACACCCAAAACACGATTACGTCATTGTGAGAAACCAAAGTGCCCTTTGTGTGTACATGCATTTCATCCTAATGATTGATTGAGACTAAAGCGTCCAAAATAGAAGTGGCCTAAACCACGCGCCAGCTGGGAACATATGTTGCAGATAACGATGCTATATCCTTTCCATTAGACTAGCTTACTTGAGATTGGATGTAGAAAACTTTATTCTGAACTCATTTCGCAGCGGGTAGAATAATTGCGAACATCAACAGATGAACACCATTTTATTTTAAATGTATATAATAGTATACAGAGTGTTCGGATAATTACCGGATGGATTGTGAATAAATTGTACGAAATTTGTAATGATTTTAAGAAACTATACTAGGCTCGAAACTAATTTTGACGGTTTTTGAAGTCGAATAAATGGTGTCAAAAAAATTCTAAATTTAAACACTCGCTAAAATCCCCAAATTTAGAGGGAAATTAGTCCGAAAATTGATGAGAAATGATGTAACTGGGAAGTTTTTGTACATGCAAATGAGTGAGAAACCGAAAAAATTAGCAAAATCGAATTGGAGCTTCACTAGAAGCGCATTTTAGATGGATTTTGAGTGCATCGTCACACTATTTTTTAAATATGGGTCGTAGAAAAAAAACATTTTTAATGAAAATAGTCGGAAATGAAGGGACTTTTCAAATGGTAGAATATAGTAACATTAACAGTACTTCCTAACCTTTAAAAATTCGAATTTCTTGATTTAAGATTGCTTCACTAATAATTCAACAAATGGGGGTAAGAATCATCAGATATTCACGAAAATTGGACAAACTACAGTATCCTCAAGGTAAGAATGGGAATGTGTCTCGGGTGGAGAGAAAAATAGGGGGCCCTACACTTTGTTTGTTGCGTTTACTTTCAGCGGTACAACCCCAATAAAAAAATATAGACCTCGAATGCTTCTGTGTAAACGCGTACCCTACTTTCGTTTCTTTTATCGGTGTAAATAAGAATAAAACGTTTACAAAAGTCTGTCAAGAAGTTACAACTTTAGGAATTAAATGTAGCAAAGCAGTAATTTGTGTACCTAGTTTTCTTGGAATGGTTTGTACCGTCAAGTCAGGTTAGGGAAGCAAGTAGAAGGGAGGACACGCCTCTTACACCAGACACAATCCTAGTCTGAGGCTACTGTATGTGTCTTTACACTAGAAATCGATGGTTCAAATTTGCAAAAAAAACAATTTTAGATCTGTTCTTTCATAAGACCCTCAGCGGCGCACTGTAGTTGGTACAGGGATGGTAACCCCGAGGGGGTCTACACCTTCTTTCATGTAATCTTCTATCACATCAGGTCCCCTTGAAGAAGTCTTTTACTCCTCCAACCTGACGCTATCAGAGTATTCAAATGCTAGGAATCTTTTATTTTATCTTCTTTGTTAGAAGGAGAAAATGAGCGAGAAGTTTTTCCCCTTTAAACAACAAGAAAACTAAATACAATGTTCTAGATCGAATGTGCGCCACGCGGCCCACATAAGACCTCCGATCAGAGGGACCAGACGTCAGGCTTTAAGGAGAACATGTCCTCCTGTCCTCGCGGCTTTTGAAGTTATGTAAAATGTCCGGCTTTTTTTTCGAAAACCAGCAGTAATAATAATAAAAATAATGACATTAAACTTATCATTCTTTCTTGTGATAAAGAATTTTACAACCGCGGCGTCTTGACGCTCGTCTTCATGTTTCTGCGCCTGCGCTTCGTACCTTACCCCCACACCTGCACTGCACCGTGCCTCCCTCCAGCCCAGTCCCTCCAAAATTGTTTTGTTATTTTTAAGGTACAATTGGTATAATATTTAAGCAAGCAGAGTTAAATTTTCTTCTCATTACTTATAAGAATACTTAATAAATATGTATTTTTATTACGTTTTGTATGAAAATACTAGGAATAAAAGTTTCTTTAAAATGTATAAAGTGTATTTAACATTGTCCTTTTTTTTTAGTCCAAGTGCCCTCCTTGTAAAAGTGTTCCTCTGGTCACTCTGCCTCCGATAGATAGATAAAACAACAGTGATGTGGCGCTAATTCTTAGCAGCAACCCTACGTTAGCAGTAGCAGACCACTGGTAACGTCAATAAATAGCAGCTATACAATTAGCAGTGCATATAACAGCTGTTGGTAGTATCTTCAACTGAAGCTTTTCGACTGTTTTGACAGCTGATTCTGCTAACATTTAAAAGAAACAGGAATACGGATTTAGCAGTTAAATACAATGCTGAATGGAAACTGATTTAGCAGTCACTGGGTTTGTAGCTTAATGTTATTAATATGGTTATGTTAGCTAATACACATTTTTTTTTTTTTAACAGAATATATTTTTAATCAAAACAAAAACAAACAAAACAAATTATTTGTTACAAAAAAGTACAAACGAAATGATGGAAGGATATTCTTTGGGTTTCACAAACAAAATATATATATATATATATATATATATATATATATATATATAACACAAATGAAGTGAACAAAACTTAAATAAGTCTTTTGGCTCTTTTAAAAGCTCATAGACTTAACACTACGTTATATAAGAATTTTTTTGTACATAAACAAAAGATAATTACTAACGATACTTTGCGTTCACTTAGCCTACAACAGTTAACAGTTAACAATTTTAGCTGCTAATATATATTAGCAATAGCAGCTTAAGCTGTTAATCACAATTAGCGCTTTTGTCCATCACTATAAAACCATTTGTTATTTAACCTTACACTTCATCAAGGTTTCACGCTTTTCCCACCATGATATCATGAACGCACTGTAGCTAATAAGTAACACAGTAACCCATTACAGGGAGAACAGCCTTCTTATATTCATTTAGTAATAAACTCTCAACTCCCCTCCTACTGTAAACTGGGTAAATTGATCACGTAAACACATTGCCGACTTCTCCGACAACCCAATAACACTTCACACAGTTATTTACACCATATGGAACTTATATATTACATGTAAACATCGGTGCTGGTGTTGAGAACAAGGCGAAGCCTTCTTAATTCCACTTTTAGTGGTGAAGGACAAGATCAACAAGGCGGTGTATCTAGGCTACCTGTTGTCACATCGGAGACTGATTTGAATCCAATAACAGAAACACGCGGTTGATTTCTTTGCGTATCCGATAATTCGCCGAGTCGAAATGGTCTAATTCGGAGTCATTGTGCAAAAATATGCACAAACTTTCTCACTTGGCTATCTCCAAAACGAAACAAAAGTAATCGTAAAAATGTCACTTCGGTTGTCATAAAAAAAAAATAATTAGCCATGTCTTTGGAAAAAAATAATTTTAAACAAGTAAAGGTCTGAACTTGCTCGTTTCTGCCATACAAACATCCTCAGTGAAAATAGTAATTGTTTACTGAGCTTTTAACGATGGCCGATAGTATTTTGTTTTTTGCCAAATATTTCCGAATCGTAATATTTGTTCACATGCAATTTTTCAGACGGATTTGAAAAAAATAGTTAAATTTTTTTATATAAATTTAAAAAATCCGACTTTTTAAACAACACAATGACCTATTCTTTGGTTTTACTGATAACTCGCCAACTAGTGTTAGTGGAGATATGGCAACAATGCATTTTATTTGAGTTCATAGGGGCTACGTTTCAACGAAATTTGATTAAAATTGTTATAGCAGATTTTGAGATATTACGTCTTTCTTAAACAAACTCTTGGTCGTTTTTGTGTGTGTTTTTACTGATAACGCAGGAATTAGTGTTTATGAAAAGATGTCGAAAAAATAAGTCTTACAAGAATACGGAGAAGCTACGTTTAAAAGAAATTTAATTTAAATCGTTACAGCCGATTTTTAGAAATTACGTCTTTCTTAAACAAACTCTTGGTCGTTTTTGTGTGTTTTTACTGATAACGCAGGAATTAGTGTTTATGAAAAGATGTCGAACAATAAGTCTTACAAGAATACGGAGGAGCTACGTTTAAAAGAAATTTGATTAAAATCGTTACAGCCGATTTTGAGAAATTACGTCTTTCTTAAACAAACTCTTGGTTGTTTTTGTGTGTTTTTTTGATGACGCAGGAATTAGTGTTTATGAAAAGATGTCGAACAATAAGTCTTACAAGAATACTGAGGTGCTACGTTTAAAAGAAATTTGATTAAAATCGTTACAACAGATTTTGAGATATTACGTCTTTCTTAAACAAACTCTTGGTCGTTTTTATGTGTGTTTTTACTGATAACGCAGGAATTAGTGTTTATGAAAAGATGTCGAACAATAAGTCTTACAAGAATACGGAGGAGCTACGTTTAAAAGAAATTTGATTAAAATCGTTACAGCCGATTTTTCAAAAATTACGTCTTTCTTAAACAAACTCTTGGTCGTTTTGTGTGTGTTTTTACTGATAACTCAGGAATTAGTGTTTATGAAAAGATGTCGAACAATAAGTCTTACAAGAATACGGAGGAGCTACGTTTAAAAGAAATTTGATTAAAATCGTTACAGCCGATTTTGAGATATTACGTCTTTCTTAAACAAACCTATGGACGATTTTTTGGCGACTAATACGTTTTATTTGAGCAAATAGGAGCAACCTTCCAACGAAATTTGATTAAAAACGTTATAGCAGATTTTGAGAAATTACGTCTTTTATAAATAATAGTTTTTTACAGATAACTCAAGCACCGTAATTTTTTGACCTTACGCTAAATCGTAATTATAAAAATATATCTTTTCAGAAAAGAAAGGGGAAAAAAAAAAAAAAAATGAAACCTGACCGTTGCCATTAAAAAGTCGATTTAGATCAAATGCAGAGGACGCGCGGAAGCTGGTTTAGGTAATTTTAAAACACATAAATTTCTTAAAAAACGCCTTCGATTTAACTTTGTGGATAAGTGAGTGAGAAAGTTTATATTTTCCACTAATAGACTCCACGATTGAGAAACATAACCACAAAAACACGCCTACCAACCTAAACAGCCCTTGTGACTCTCAAGTGATTACAATTGAGTTGCTATTTCCAACACTCCCGCCGGTTTCATGCTACATTTAAACATTGCCGTTTATAATTTGATTGCTTATGTTCGTGACTTTTGTCTTCCATTTTGTAACGCTTGTTTTGCTTCTGGGACTCAAGTGGTGCACCACGTGGCTCACATTACCAACGTCCCACTCGTGTATTGGCGAAACAAAAATGTAAAATCATCGCCACAAAACCATTCCACACTTTAGACATCATATAAACGGTTTTAATACCTTTGAACGATCAACAATTGACGCTAAAATTCAAACAACCCCCTACCATAAAAGAGAGAAAGTGCTTCTTATAGATGCAATCTAAACGAATATTATATTTTTTACAAAAAATCTGTTAACCCGTTAGCATTTCTCAAAAACCGATAGATTGATTTCGTAGTATAGTTTGCAAAACGAACCAAAACTGCTGGCCAAAGATTTGCCTCACTCACACAAACACAGGTGATTATACGTGACCCTTAGCGGGTCGTATGATTTACCTTATTGCAGAATCAATACACCTTGCAAGTTAGACCATTTTTTTATTCTGCGCAAAATTTAAAGAAAAATGACACCAAACAACCAATTTCAAACAATCACAGTCTTTTACTTGTCTTCTTAAGGAGATGATTACACAGCTGTCGTCAACCTCAGTAGTTAAGGTCCAAAGTAATACTTCCTTTTATCTCCTATTGGAGCATAGGGCGTCCAGAAGAGCTCTCCATCTGTCCCTGTCTCCAGCAAGTACCTTCACTTCTCCCCAAGTCTTGTTAACCTCTTTTGCTTCTTTAATAATGGTCCTCCTCATAGAGAGGAAGGTTGTTGAATCGAAACCTCAGAGAGTGAAGAGAAGCGGAAGACCCGAGGAGAACATGACTTCCTTGACTTATTTCCTTTTATCTCCTATTGGAGCATAGGGCGTCCAGAAGAGCTCTCCATCTGTCCCTGTCTCCAGCAAGTGCCTTCACTTCTCCCCAAGTCTTGTTAACCTCTTTTGCTTCTTTAATAATGGTCCTCCTCATAGAGAGGAAGGTTGTTGAATCGAAACCTCAGAGAGTGAAGAGAAGCGGAAGACCCGAGGAGAACATGACTTACTTGACTTATTTCTTTTTATCTCCTATTGGAGCATAGGGCGTCCAGAAGAGCTCTCCATCTGTCCCTGTCTCCAGCAAGTGCCTTCACTTCTCCCCAAGTCTTGTTAACCTCTTTTACTTCTTTAATAATGGTCCTCTTCCAGGTTTCTCGGGGTCGACCTCTTCTTCTGACACCCTGCGGGTTCCAATCCAGGACCTCTTTCTCAATGGTTCCGTCTGGCTTCCTCAGTGTATGCCCCAACCCCTCCACTTCCTCTCTTGAATCTGCAGTTTGACCCGAATTTGACCTGTTTCTCTCCATAAATCCTCGTTTGTAATGATCTCAGGCCAATGAATGTTCATGATACGGCGAAGACACCTATTGATGAAAACTTGCAGCCGAGACGTAATTAAACTTTCCACGTCTCACTTGCATACAGCAAAACAGACTTAACATTTGTGTTGAAGATGCGAAGCTTCGTTTTCTTTGAGATGTTTAGAGGAGAACATAGACGAATGGAAACACTTGTGGAAGACCTATCCTCCAGTGAGAGTCAACGGAATTAAGCCAACTAACGTTCCTTCAGGACAATATTCGCCTTGATCCTGTCGCTCTGACGATGGAACCGTCGCGGAAATTCACGCGGGATGTCCTACCTCATCGAACTTACAAATTGTAAACCAATCGTGCCATCCTTTCTGGAGATAATGCGTGACTAAAATGTCAAAGGACAACATTTCAGGTTATAAACGCCCACAATACCAGTTTAATCAAATCTCCGTCGTATTCACGCCACACTTCAATGGACTTTACAACATCCGGTCTGTGCTATATCATTGTAGTATGGTAATACCATTAGGTTGTTGGAGGCAGACCAAATAACATCTCTATGCAAATACGTGACTGCGTCTTCCTGATGGCTATAATGTACTGTCTTCGTATTCAGAGAAAGTATTACGTTGGTGCAGAAAATTTCTGTTACCGTGGGTAAATAAATTGAGCGTCGATAGGGTAGGTTAGAGCAGGTTATGTCAATTCAAATAAACTTAAGAAATTATAATAATTTGTTTTCGCCATTCCGGATATTAATATACTAATTCAAATATATAAGACTTACCGTCGTCAATATTCTGTTTGCGTCGTTCAAACGTCGGCCGTTTCGGCTATTCAGCCATTATCAAGTTGTAAAGATGTAATCTGGTTTCCCTACGTCAATTACAAACACTTATACACATTACACAAGAGCAAGATTACACACGAAACACTTACACGTACATACGATTAAAATTGATTCATGAATCATTGTCTACGTCCTTACTGCACAGAGTCTCGAATATTACTGGTATCACAGCTTGACATTGGGAGGGGTTGAGTTACGTTATCTACTTGATTAACACGGTGTCGTACAATGCATTGGAATTAAAGTTTAGTTTTTCGTTTAACAACAAGTTACTGTCAATTTTGAAATATCTGTATATTTCATATTGTTCCAATGCGTTCATGAAATTTCCTTTCTTACATCCATGTAATATTTTAAGGGTGTTTTCTATTGATGAATAACTATGATCTTGCTGGATGATGTGTTCAGTAAATTTAGACAAGGTTCTTGTAGGGTTCATATATTGTTTGGCTGTAGGGATATGTTCTTTAAACCTTTTGTAAAACGATCTTCCAGTTTGCCCTATGTAAGTCTTTGGGCAATCCTTACACGACAACTGGTACACTCCAGTGCCATCGTATTTATCCTTTAAATTATTCCTTCTATTTACACGATATTGTAATTTATAAGCTACTTTGTAACCTTGTTTATGGAGCACATTTCCGAGTATATGTTCAAGACTCTTGTAATAATTAAAAACTAAATATTTGTTATCCTTTTTTTGCTGTGTTAATTGATTGGTTCTGCTTTTTCTGATTTGTTTGTTTAACAATTTATTTACGATTGAAACGTCGCAACCATTTTGGACAACAATAAATTCTATTGTTTTTAGTTCTTCTTGGAAATCTGTTTTAGTCATAGGGGCACTTCTTAATCTATAAATCAAACTATTGTAGGCTGCCATTTTATGTGAAATGGGATGGTTAGATGAAGCGTGGATAGTATGGCAAACAGAATATTGCCGACGGTAAGTCTTATATATTTGAATTAAGAAATTATTCAGTTTAAAAGAAACAAGTTAATAAATCAGCAAATTATAGGCAAACCAGATGGAAAGAAACCTGCGCAGAACCGTCAGCGTGGTTCGCGCGCGCATGGTGGGAAGATGATTGGAGCGGTGGTGGGGAAATATTAAGCCCTACGCAATGAAGCAGCGGGTGGCCTAACTCGGGCTCTCCCTCTCTCACGAAAGTTCTACCTGCGCGAGACAAAACTAGTGCGTGGTACTTTTCTAAGCGGTACTCCCATAACAACACAAACCGCTATTTAAATACAATGACTCTCGTAAGAGTGTTCCAGTTGCACTGACCTCTTAGTGGCGCGGTATAGATCGGATGAATGGCCGAATTTGAAAGGATTTAAGTGAGGTGGTACGGAAGTCATTTTTGTTTGTTTTAGCAGCAGACAGATAACAGAACTTAAAAATATTTTCAAAAGGATGTTTCGAGTTTCGAACTTACAAAATATGTGGGGGGTCCGTACAGTACACTAGAACCAAAATTTTTACTTCCAAATCTTTCAGTAGCTGAAAGGACAACTGACTTATCGACACACCTATAATAATATGCAGTAACTAATGTCATAAACATCCGTGTTTTGTATTACGTCATAAAGCTGTAGCCTACAGTGTAGGCTGGCAGACAATATTAGTTATTACATATCATTATTATTGGGTGTCTCAACAACTCACCCTTTAAGCTACAGAAAGAATAAAAAAAAACATTGTTCAGTAAAAAAGGATCGAGATATTCGACGTTAAAAAGTTAAAATAGCAGCCATTTTGAAATGATCGGTTGATTATTTCTCTGAAATCGGGTCTTTATAACACTTAAGTGGCATGTTAAATATCAACTACATATCATTTACAGTTAAAAAAATGATTTTTTTAAAAACACAAAACCGGCGGCTAGATAGAAAAATAAACATTTTAGGAAGTATGTTTATATAAACTTTTCATTAGTTTCGAGTGAGGAATAACCTGCTGAAATATTAAACAATCTTTCGAAACACCCTGTAGCAAATGCGAATTACGTTTACAAAACACGATGCGATGATGGGGCTCGATTTTGTGTCTTGTTCACAAAAAACCTTCGGTCATTATCCCATTATATTTTTTAAAAAAAGGATAAAAGAACATAAATAAAATAATGACCCCCCCCCCCAGTCCTAGAATACTCTAATAGCGTCTTAAAAGAACAAAAGTTGGTCAAGAGAAACCGTATAGGAAAGATGAAAGAGAGTGACATAACCCGAGACTACATAAAAAGGGTGTAGGTTAGGTTAGGTGTGGTTAGGTTAGGTTAGGTTAGGTGTGGTTAGGTGTGGTTAGGTTAGGTTAGGGTGTAGATCCTACTAGATACCATCAGGATTACCAATCTGAGCCCATGAAGAGACCATTTGAAAACAATTGTCAACACCGCGCCGCTCTGTCTTCATAAATCATTCTTCAAAAACTTGATGACGGCAATATGTAGCGACAAAACAGCCATAAATTCATTACAATCGTTTACACCCCGTGACATTTGTTGTTAATTACTCACAAAGAACGATCATAACTGTTACTATTTCATATTTCATTTTGTCATGTTGGTAAACAAACTGTATAAAACGGATTTAAATCCAGCCGTTCGGGTTTTACGATCGAGTTTATGGGAAATTAATGTTCGTCATGTTGTCAGAACTGATTGGTGTTGGATTTGTCGTATTGTGGAGGGTGAGATTGTTTTGTTTAGCCGCAACCTGACAAAGAACGCACTGGCGATAGGAACAAACGAAAATAGGTGCGCAATTCCAGAACAAAAGAGATCTTTGTGAATATGTAAAATAGGAGGAATTAGTTTCATATACTGTACATTCAAACTATCACATGTAGAAGACAATTTTAAGTTGTCAATAATATTATAAACATTGTGGGGGGGATAGAAATAGCTTTGTATCTTTGCTTTTAGAAACGTCATTTAATACTCTACAGGGTGATACAAAAGTTTACCACAAAAGCTTTTAAATGACGTGACCCAGATGCTTCAAACTTTGGTAGAACCATATTTTTCCATACTGCATGAACAGGAGGGAAAACACTATTTTCAGCTGAAGTACTTAAAGAAGCAATCGGTGTTATGATTTTCTGATTAAAACACTGAAATTTGAACGAAATCGGTAGAGCTGATTGTGAGAAAAACGTTACGTTTTAGAGTACCGGCAACCTGAATCTCGCACTGTGTAGCAAGGGTTTTTGATACGAAGTCATATACAACATGTGAGACAGAAAAAGAGAGAACTTTTAAAATCCGTCGTGAAAAGAAAATATTTATAAAGCTAACAAAGGTAAAACTCCCATTATCAAATAAAACCATTTACACTTGAAAATTAATTTTGTGTACACACGATAATGTAATGATTTGTCAAGTACAGTCTAAACATTAAGTAAATAACAAATATCAGTACAGTCACTGTTCATAACAAGTTGTACACACGACACACTTATCTGTAAGGAATATTGTAGTCTGATGCTATTTTAAATAAAACTATAAATATTAACTGTAAAAAGAGCAACGCTTGTAGATAAACTTGATAGAATCAAACTTAAATTATCACAAATCGTATGTTTGTTCTTAGTAGACGCGTACTAAGAAAGGGTTTTGAAAATCTTCCACTCCAAGGGTGTTCCCCCTCCCCTAAAACAAGTATATCTTTGTTATTTATGGTTAGATTTTGATCAAAATTGTAGTGTTGCTGTATTTGGGCATAATGTATTTCCATAGCACCACCATTAGGGTGGTGATAAAATCCATAGCACCACCATTAGGGTGGTGATAAAAAAATTTTTTTTTTTATAAAACTATCTCAACTATCACCAGGTGAAACCGGGGCCATCAGCTAGCGCAGTATAAAACCGTTTCGATACTTTTAAATCACCCTGTATACTAAAATAGATACAGCTTTTGATCACCCATATCACCGTTAAAGTTTGAGTACATATAGTTTTATACTTAGATTTAAAACCCTCCAATTAAATTAATTATAATTAACTCATTAAGAACTGGTTACATGGAGTGGTGTTTGGTTTGAAGGGAATAGGGGATTTAACGTCCTCGCAAGGTATGAGGAAGCACGTTTTCCATCATTAAGCGGATTAAGCCTATCATATAAATGGACAGGTTTCATCTGAGCTGTGGAGTTCGGGTGCACAGTGGGTCTAGGCGTCAGTAAGTTGGTGGGGGAAGCGGTCGCCTCAGTCTGTGTTGGGTGTTGGTACTAACAACGATGTCTGCAAGATCGTGGACAGTAGCCGGCGCCGACTGTTTCCCCTACAATGCCTCTGTCCCCACGCGGCCTAGAACTACAAACTTGTACCTCCCCTCCACGCGCAGCTCACAGCTCAGATGAAACCTGTCCATTTATACCACAAACCGTACCCCCTGTATGAATTGGTGACCTCCTCCCCTCCCCCTCAAACTACAAAACCCACCTGTTACTGACGTTTCTACAAATAGTTTCGATGTGAATGTGAATATAAGAAAGTTTGAGTGACGTATATTTGTACAGTTTATTTCAATTCAGCTGAATACAGCCGTATCAGTACATTAATTTATCGCTTCTCGGACAATTTGATCTCAAGTATTCTTGTAACAAACATTTCTTCTCCACAAAGTCTTGTGTAATTTATCGCTTGTTCTGTAAATACCCGGTCCGGTAAATTTAAACTTCTCAAATTATCTTTAAAACAAATATTTGCATTTCAACCTTTGTCCATTGTTATTTATAAATAGCAAACCAAACACTGTGAATGTCTGCAATCTAACTTGATAGATTTACGCGTATTATGCATACCTATTTATCATTTTAAATATAGGTATTGCATCCGATCCGATCAAATGTGTTTTGATTATATCCTGATAAACACATGTTCTCATTGTACGTTTTAGATTCATGATTATTGACAGTAATATTTATAGGAATGATAATTTACTACAGAGAATAGAAAACATGTTAATTTTTTTATGTTGTTTAAAGGAGAAAACCCTAAAGCCATCATCGCCTTATTAAAAAATGGAAGAAAAGAAGATAAAATTAAGACCCCAAGGGAAGAAAAGAAGATAAAAAGACTACCGAGGGAAAAAAGAAGATAAAATAAAAAACCCAAGGGAAGAAAAGAATGTACTGTAAAATAAAGACTCCTAAGGAAAGAAAAGAAGATCAAATAAAAACCCCAAGGAAAAAAGAAGATAAAATAAAAACCCCAAGGAAAAAAGAAGATAAAATAAAAAACCCAAGGGAAGAAAAGAATGTACTGTAAAATAAAGACTCCTAAGGAAAGAAAAGAAGATCAAATAAAAACCCCAAGGAAAAAAGAAGATAAAATAAAAACCCCAAGGAAAAAAGAAGATAAAATAAAAAAACCCAAGGGAAGAAAAGAATGTACTGTAAAATAAAGACTCCTAAGGAAAGAAAAGAAGATCAAATAAAAACCCCAAGGAAAAAAGAAGATAAAATAAAGACCCCAATGGAAGAAACAGAGATAAAATAAAGATCTCAAGGGAAGAAAAGAAGATAACATAAATACCCCAAGGAAGAAAAAATTAAAAATAAGACTTCCAAGAGAAGAAAGGAAGATAAAATAAAGGCCCCTCAGGGAATAAAATAAAAATCAAGACCCCCCAAGGGAAGAAAAGATAAAATAAAGAAAATTAAGACAAGAAAGGAAGATAAAATAAAGACCCCCAAAGGAAGAAAATAAAATAAACTCATAAGGGAAGAAAAGATGATAAAATAAAGACCCCCAAAGGAAGAAAATAAAATAAACTCATAAGGGAAGAAAAGATGATAAAATAAAGACCCCCAAAGGAAGAAAATAAAATAAACTCATAAGGGAAGAAAAGATGATAAAATAAAGACCCCCAAAGGAAGAAAATAAAATAAACTCATAAGGGAAGAAAAGATGATAAAATAAAGACCCCCAAAGGAAGAAAATAAAATAAACTCATAAGGGAAGAAAAGAATGATGATAAAATAAAGACCCCCAAAGGAAGAAAATAAAATAAACTCATAAGGGAAGAAAAGATGATAAAATAAAGACCCCCAAAGGAAGAAAATAAAATAAACTCATAAGGGAAGAAAAGATGATAAAATAAAGACCCCCAAAGGAAGAAAATAAAATAAACTCATAAGGGAAGAAAAGATGATAAAATAAAGACCCCCAAAGGAAGAAAATAAAATAAACTCATAAGGGAAGAAAAGAATGATGATAAAATAAAGACCCCCAAAGGAAGAAAATAAAATAAACTCATAAGGGAAGAAAAGATGATAAAATAAAGACCCCCAAAGGAAGAAAATAAAATAAACTCATAAGGGAAGAAAGATGATAAAATAAAGACCCTAAAGGAAGAAAATAAAATAAACTCATAAGGGAAGAAAAGATGATAAAGTAAAGACTACCCTCCCTCAGGGAAGAAAAGATAAAATGAAGACCCCATATCCTTCGAATACTCTAATAGTGTCAGGGTCGGAAATGAACCTGGGTTGGCCAAGAAAAACCTGATAGGAAAAATGAAAGACAACATGAAAAAACTGTAGATATAGCTAGGACCCTCAGGATTGTCAAGCACTTACTCCTGAGGGAAAACATATTACAAATAGTTACATTTAAGGGAAATCATAAATATTAATATAACAAAACAATATTCCTTTTTATTATTATTATTTTACGGGTTTATTAAATAGAGAAAAAAAATCATTTTAACTACCTACCAAAAACTCTACCCCCCCCCTTAAATCTCCAGTCATTATCGCCTTAAAAAAAGAAGAAAAACAATATAAATTCTTCTTCCCTTAGCCATTGGGGAACCCAACAAAGCTCAACAACTTCTTTCCTACATTTTAAAATTTAGCACAACTCTTTATTGTTCTATGACAAACCTCCATAGTTAAAAATGAATTAAGTTCGCTAAAAACAGTACGCCTGGCATTAACAATAAATTACAGTAATTCATTCAAACCGCAGAAAGACGATATTAACTGCCAAGGCTGTAATTGTAGTATTTACTCAATCGTAACGCTTCTTAGTTTTAAAGCATTGCTTTTAAAAATGAATATATTAAGAGAAACTAATGTCAAGATAAAAATAAAACCTGTCATGTTACTGAATTTTAAGAAACGGATCGACTGCTTTTGATCAAAATGGGTAACAAACCGTATTTTTTAACTGTTAATTTAGAAAGTAAAATATAATTTAGTTCAAATATAGCGATAAGGGTTACGCGAAGTAATTGACAAAAGCGGAAATAAATTTCAACCGTTGCAACATTGCACAAACTTTCTCACTCGCCCAATCACAAAACTATATATAAAACAAATCTTCACCATAAATCTCAGTTCGGTAGAATTCAACTGAAAATGACGTTTATTTTGCATATAAGTTTGGGTTATTAATCTTCAATTTCAACGAAATTGGTAGAGTCGATTTTGAAAAATTAAATATTTTAAAACAGCATCAAAGCCGATTTCCCCCCCGATAATTCACGAACTGGTATTTTTGGAAAGATGGCGACCAATACGTTTTGTTTGGGTTCTTAGAGAATTGAGCAAAGTTTTCTCAAAATTGGTGTAGCCGATTTTGAGAAAATCGTAATTTTGTATTTTTTATGACAGTTACTCTCAAAATGTGGGTTAATCTAAAATGATAGAAAACAAAGTACGAGAAAAATACCTACATATTAAATTTGACTAATATCAAACCACTCTGGGGCTGGAGAAAATCGTAATTTTGTATTTTATGACAGTTACCCTCAAAATTTGGGTTAATCTAAAATGGTAGAAAACAAAGTCCGAGAAAAATACCTACATATTAAATTTGGCTAATATCAAACCACTCGTTAGGGTTGTAGAGCACAGCATATACAACTGACTGATGTCAGATAATCCAAAATCTACTTTTAAGGTTCAAAAGAGTAGACAATCGTTGTAGCTAAAGTGAGTATAGGTCTGGTAATCCCAAGGGACCCTAGCTAGACCTACACCTTTTTTCAAGTAGTCTTGAGTTATTTTCATCTCTCTCACCTCTCTATTGACCAACTCTTGCTCTCTTCAAACCTCTCTTTCTTATAAAACGATGATGACTGAAAAGTTGTTTACCTTTAAATAAAGAAGAAGAAGAAGAAAAGCCTAGAGATTAAAACACAAAATCAAGTGTTAGCTCCACACCATCGTCCAGCACGTGGGACTCTCAAGTAGGCAATGTATTTCTAAACCTTTATCTACCCCCTACGGTGTGAGTATAGACAGAGAAATAACCCTTGTAACAATTAACAGAAGCATTAACCCAACGTGCCTCCAGCTGGAGATAAGATAAACGTACATCCGACCTGCGCAGTATCACTTCAAGTCACGTGTACAAATTGCTGGTTTGTAGTAAGAGTATAGTTCTGGATACAACCAGAAAAGCAGCACCGTCGATCGAGTTCAGATTTTTCGTTTATTTGTATGTCTTTATCCTATTGTCGTTCATAACCTGATAGGAAAGATGAGAAGGATGTAACCGAAGACTACAAGAAAAAAGTGTAAATCCAGTTACGTCCCCTCGGGATTGCCAAACCCCGTACTCACTAAAAGCATCCCCTGAGGGTTGTTTGTTCTTTATAAACACGTACACATCGTCCGTTATGTGGGATGAGCCTCTCAGACGCTCATTAGTGAGCCCTAGCTTAGCAATCCCGAGATAACTAGCTGGATCTACACATTTCTTCGTGTAGGTTTGGATTAGATCCCACTTTCCTATAGGTCTCTCCCCACCAACTCGTATTCACTTCCGACCTGAAATTAGAGTATGCCATCGTCTAAGGGTGTTTATTAAATAACAAAATATATTTGGAATGAGAGCATGTTTTCTATACCACCCGCGCTATAAACCACCCGTCAAGAGAATGTATGAAAAACTCGGTTTTGTTCAAAGTGAATTTCGCACATTTCAGCACTACTACAGTACAGCAAAATCTATAAAATCGTCGTTAAATAATAACTTGACTGTCTAAGAATCAAAAGAATGTATTTTTCAGTCACTCTTCTCATTCAAGGGAGTGGGTTTTTGATGTGAAACATCTACTGCAGCGGTACGACAGTAAGAGCGACTCTTACGTAGCGTCGCTATGGATGGTCAAACGTTTAATGTAGTACCTCTCTGCGCCACGAGTAGCGTGCAGAGTAAGTTGTATTGTTAAAAATATTTTGATTTAAATGTGGAGTTTTGTTTGTTCTTGGACACTAACGCGCGTGAAATTGTAAAGGTCCTTGGTTTTACCTACAACACATGTTAATGATTTTTAAATATCAAATTTGAAGAATTATTCACGTAGTTAGGTCCTTTGCCCCCATCTGTCTACAATTCTCTCTCTCTCTCTCTCTCTCTCTCTCTCTCTCTCTCTCTCTCTCTCTCTCTCTCTCTCTCTCTCTCTCTCTCTCTCTCTCTCTCTCTCTCTCTCTCTCTCTCTCTATTTTATTTTTTATATGTATTTATTTAAATTAGGACATGCTAGATAACATTTTTGTCGTTTATGTAATGATTCAATACGGTTTTATCAATGACAAAAATATTTCAACATTCTTTACTTTTCCATTTTTCGTTTATTCAAATTATTTCTCCTTTATTTTAAAAATGTTAGAGGAGTTTGTTTTCAGTCAAACTTTATAAACATTTACAATCAGTAGGTATTACTCAACAATTAAAAAGCCTTAAGAAAGTTGTCTTTATATCAAAACTTGCAGTGGGCGAGTCACTGATAAGGCAGCTTGTCTGGGGCTGGACGTCTGTGAGTGTGCGTGCGTGAGAGAGGGTACTGCCAGGTAGCAGCCGCCTTTGTTCATTTTACAAAATAATAGCTGTGGTATCTATTGTTATTATGTGACATCACATATTAGACAAGGATGACCTTGGTCTGCTCTGCACAGAAACGCCAATGTAATTGTACTAATTAATGTTTCTCTTAATGCCTACATAAGCTTTGAAATTCTAAATTGGCAAAATTCCAAAGGGAGATCGGGAAACGTTCCCCGGATGTGTGTTATTAAACAAGTACTGGGTAAATTGATAAAATGATAAATTACGTCATAAGCCGTTCTGAGGAAACTCGACTGTTGTAGTTTTGTTTTCATTCTGACATATAAAAGTAGTATAGAAAATATAATGAATGGGTCAATTACAACTAAAAATTTTGGGGTAGCCGCCCCAAAAAACATAAAATTACGATGTTCCCATACAAGACTAAATAACGATTTTGATCAAATTTTGTAAAAATGCAGGTTTGTGAATAATTCTTTAAAAAAAACTAGCCTATAAGTCATGGAGAAGTAGACTCTCTCTAATCCGACGCCTATGAAACGAAAGCCTGGAGAATGTCCGGACTACAGAGTCATAAGGAAAACACACATTGTACAGTACGGTGGCAGGTATATTTTACTGGAAAACTACAGAAAGGCTATGGAACATTATCTGTCATTAAAACAAGGTTAGTACAGCACTTGTATTGAAACAATGATAAAAGGAGATGCGCGGGAGGAAAGGGGTTTGTGTTTTGATCGGTAAACCATGACTCACCTCTGAATCAAGAGCATCTAGATGCTTTGGATGTGGGGTGTCTGATTAAAGAAAATCTAGGGTCTGTTCAAGAAGAAGATCGTCAATCATATAGGCTACAATTTTCCATTGTCTTGGAACCTAACCTGACAGAACAGCTGAAACATTATTGGGGTGTATTAAGGACAGTATTTTACCAGGAACAGAATGTGGAACCAGCAGAGATTTGTTAGATTCCTATTTATGTGAATTCATGTGGCGCTTTAAGAATAACGATGAAGGTATATTCTGACACCATCGGGAAGAAAATAAATTTATATTGCGTCTCCAGAACAATAAAGTGTGTATGCATATATTAAGTATAAAGTTGGTTAGGTTAGGTTAGGGTTGGTAGGTTAGGTTAGGAAACCTTCTGGTTGCCACTGTTGGAGTGAGGTTCCTCTTCTTAAACAGACAGAACCTGACCTGACAGAACGGCTGAAACATTATTGGGGTGTATTAAGGACAGTATTTGACCAGGAACAGAATGTGGAACCACCAGAGATTTGTTAGTTTCCTATGTATGTGAATTGATCTGGCGCTTTAAGAATAACGATGAAGGTATATTCTGACACCATCGGGAAGAAAATAGATTTATATTGCGTCTCCAGAACAATAAAGCGTGCATGCATATATTAAGTATAAAGTTGGTTAGGTTAGGTTAGGGTAGGTAGGTTAGGTTAGGAAACCTTCTGGTTGCCACAGTTGGAGTGAGGGTCCTCTTCTTAAACAGACAGAACCTGACCTGACAGAACGGCTGAAACATTATTGGGGTGTATTAAGGACAGTATTTGACCAGGAACAGAATGTGGAACCAGCAGAGATTTGTTAGATTCCTATTTATGTGAATTCATGTGGCGCTTTAGGAATAACGATGAAGATATATTTTGACACCAACTGGAAGAAAATAGATTTATATTGCGTCTCCAGAACAATAAAGTGTGTATGCATATATTAAGTATAAAGTTGGTTAGGTTAGGTTAGGTTAGGGTAGGTTAGGTTAGGAAACCTTCTGGTTGCCACAGTTGGAGTGAGGGTCCTCTTCTTAAACACACAGAACCTGACCTGACACAACAACTGAAACTTTGATGGGGTGTATTAAGGACAGTATTTTACCAGGAACAGAATGTGGAACCAGCAGAGATTTGTTAGATTCCTATTTATGTGAATTCATGTGGCGCTTTAGGAATAACGATGAAGGTATATTTTGACACCATCTGGAAGAAAATAGATTTATATTGCGTCTCCAGAACAATAAAGCGTGCATGCATATATTAAGTATAAAGTTGGTTAGGTTAGGTTAGGGTTGGTAGGTTAGGTTAGGAAACCTTCTGGTTGCCACAGTTGGAGTGAGGGTCCTCTTCTTAAACAGACAGAACCTGACCTGACAGAACGGCTGAAACATTATTGGGGTGTATTAAGGACAGTATTTGACCAGGAACAGAATGTGGAACCAGCAGAGATTTGTTAGATTCCTATTTATGTGAATTCATGTGGCGCTTTAGGAATAACGATGAAGATATATTTTGACACCAACTGGAAGAAAATAGATTTATATTGCGTCTCCAGAACAATAAAGTGTGTATGCATATATTAAGTATAAAGTTGGTTAGGTTAGGTTAGGGTAGGTAGGTTAGGTTAGGAAACCTTCTGGTTGCCACAGTTGGAGTGAGGGTTCTCTTCTTAAACAGACAGAACCTGACCTGACAGAACGGCTGAAACATTATTGGGGTGTATTATGGACAGTATTTTACCAGGAACAGAATGTGGAACCAGCAGAGATTTGTTAGATTCCTATTTATGTAAATTCATGTGGCGCTTTAGGAATAACGATGAAGGTATATTTTGACACCATCTGAAAGAAAATAGATTTATATTGGTCTGCAGAACAATAAAGCGTGCATGCATATATTAAGTATAAAGTTGGTTAGATTAGGTTAGGGTAGGTAGGTTAGGTTAGGAAACCTTCTGGTTGCCACTGTTGGAGTGAGGATCCTCTTCTTAAACACACAGAACCTGACCTGACAGAACAACTGAAACTTTGATGGGGTGTATTAAGGACAGTATTTTACCAGGAACAGAATGTGGAACCAGCAGAGATTTGTTAGATTCCTACTTATGCGGATTCATTTGGCGCCTTAATAACAAGAATGATAATCTGTTTGGCACCATCTGGAAGGACATCCATTTATATTGGGTTCCAGAACAATAAAGCGTGTATGCATATATTAAGTATAAAGTTGGTTAGGTTAGGTAGGTTAGTTAGGAAACCTTTGTTTAACTGGAATCTCTAGCCCTCTACTTCAATTGTGTCAGAGTCGGAAAAGAACAAGAGTTGGACAAAAGAGATCTGATAAGAAAGATGAAAGCAAAGAATCTAACCCAAGACTACAAAAACCAAATGTGTAGATCCAGCTAGCACCGTCGGGATTGCCAATCCCGTACTCACTAAAATGAGCTCCGGAGGGCTCCGTTATATAAAGAACGATTTACGCTGATGGCGTGTTTATGACACTAGTGTAACAAGTTTACACCCTATTTAAATATTGTTTTGAAACACGGAATCTATAGTTCATATTTACCTTTCATGGTGAGAAAGTTTGTGCAATATTTTTATTATCACGTAACATAATCGTTAGGAAACAATAACCGTCTGTTTTAGTCTTGTACAAGACGAGGGTCGTGCACTTCCTACTAATGTTCATCTTTCACAACACGTTGTTTAGACAACACGTGGTTGCCATTTATACAGCCGTTGGGTTACAAAATACTGGAATGAATTAAGGCGCCAATGAAGCCTAACCTCTAAAAAAAAAGTACTTTGACTTCTCGTTCACAACATGAGATAAAACAATAGAATTGAATTTCAAGCTCAGTCAATGTTTTCTAAATTAAAATTTTAGTTCCCTCTTAGAAACGATAACACCCGAGACCATAAAACGATGCTACCTTTGGGAGGATTTGTTTGAGTCACTATATACATAGGGTGTTCCAAAAATCCAAGAGCTTAACATCTCTGGATCTAATTTAGATAAAGAAACCAAACAAACGTAATTTTGTAAAAATTAACCTTTCTCTGTGTACGGGGTGAGCCAAAATTTAGGTACCGTATACAGGGTGTTCCAAAACTCATCAAATTATTTTTTCCCGGGTATGTCTTTGGAAACATGAAAAAAATGTTTGTTTTTTAATTACAGCGAAAATAGTTATTGAAGAACGCGAAGTTTGAAAACTCTGTTAAATCATTTATCAAAACACCATGTTGCCATTTAGAAAAATAATTCAATTCTAATATGGCTGATCCAAGATGGCGGACGAAAATTTGCAACAATTCATAAAACGTAGGCTTAGACAGAAGCTTCGGGTCTGTTCAAGATGATGACCGCCACTCGTAAACAATTTTCTATTGAAATTAATTGATCAGACATCTGATCCGACAGAATATCTGAAACATTTTTAACGTGCATTAAGGACGGTATTTTACCAGGTAGAAAAAGAATGTGGAACCAGTAGATTTGTTAGATGTGTGAATTCATGTGGCGCCGTAGGAACAAGGATGAATATCCGTTTGATACAATCTGGAAGGACAAGTGTGTATGCATATATTATGTACAAAGTTGGTTAGGTTAGGTTAGAAAACCTTCTGGTTGCCACTGTTTGACTGGCGGTCCTCTTCTTGAACTGAGATAAAATCTACTGTAACAAATAAAACACAATTTTTCTTTTGTAAATTCTATAATTTATTTCGTCTAGCCGACCATGGTTTCGCCAGTTACGGCATTGACGAGGCTCTTACTGGAGGCCTCATCAAGATCCTCGTCAATGCCGTAACTGGTGAAACCATGGTCGGCTTGACGAAATAAATTATAGAATTTACAAAAGAAAAATTGTGTTTTATTTGTTAAAACGAAATTCTATCAAGTACCATCGGTCATCAGTGTAAACAATATAAAATCTACTGTAGTTGAAAAAAAGTAATTTCACAAATTCAGCTATACAGATTTCGTTTAAATCTTAGCAAAATGTAAAAATCGTATGTAAAGTTACATGTTAAAAATATTGCGGTCCAGGAATAATAAACAACAAAAAATAATAATAAACATGTACCTCGACCTGTAATTTATTTATCCTCCCCTTTCTGGTGTTCAAAGGCAAAACCTCCCTTATCTTTAAAACCGTTTATAACTAACTGTACAAAACACTACTTTTTGACATTTTGGAACACCCTGTACATACGCAGTAAGATAATTTAAAACTTTTTCCCCCAAAATGATTAGTGAACAGAAACATTTAAAATGAGGTATCACTCAACCTACCTTTACATTGAAAACGACCCCCTCAATACATTTTCCAAAAACGCCCCCCCTAATACTTTTGGGGCATTTTTGAAATTTGAAAACAGTATTTTTTTAAATTTTCTATACAGCTTGTTTATAATTTAAATATTTTACATTTCTTGTACTGTTAATAAAATTAGTTAGTAAGATCGAAACTACTAATCAAATTTGAGAAAAAAGCAAATTACAAATAGCGATCTCCAGAATGAAAGCTTATAAAATGGTTCCGATCGGTGGAGATTACTTGGTCTCCGGACAACCGCAGTTTCTATATTAATTCGTTAACAAACCATGTTGATGTTGCTTTGTATCAGAGGCTCGCGTAACAATAGTAGCAAAGCCAGGACAAACCGGTCCCGCTACTGTTAACACGCGGAATAGAATAGGTGCTCTATTCTATCCTTGGGGTATCCCAGAACAAATTAAAAAAGTCTGCTAGTTTGTTGAACGAGTGTCGCTCGAAAACCTGATAATTCTTACATGCTTACGTAATACAGTTATGTACGGATGAGGGAAAAATTATTTTTATTTTTTGCTTACATCCAATTTGACGCCCCCTTGCCTCAAAAAAATTTTTGAAATGAAATCATATAGTGCAGTACTCTACATTTTTCGTCATATCTCGGAACTATTTTTATTTAAAAAAAAAAAAAAAAAATAGGGGTAACTAACTACACACAAAAAAACACAAAATTACGATTTTCTCAAAAATCGGTTACACCGATTTTGATCAAATTTTCCTCCTGTGGAGCTTCCGACGACCGGTTTAAAATACAGCTTATGACAGTCCAAGTTTTTCCTCTTTATTTTTTGACAATTATTCTTGAACCTTAATATTTTTAATTTCCGTGGGTAAAACCAATCATTTCAACGAGCGTGGCTGCAAGTCGCTAAATCCTATATATTTCAAACTTTATTTTTATATTGTTTGCATTGTCCACATATAGGAAAAATATAGTGGGAACAAAAAATTACCTTGGGGTAGTTTAAGAAGAAAACAAAATTTGATGTTTTATTTTATTTTTTATTATTTTTTTTTTTTTTATTTTTTTTTTTTTTTTTAATAAAATATTGTGTGTGGTTTCAAATAAAAATAGTATTTATTTTGATTACGAATATGCATGTTCAATTGACGAAAAATTTGTTGGCACTTGGCCAAACTAAAAATGTCAGATATCACCCCCCCCCCCCACACTAACTTAAACACAGCGTGACCTACAAATTTGAAAAAAAATTATTTGGATTTTAAATTAAATTGCCGTGCGAAATCATAGTTTTATGTGTGATGAATAAAACTACACAATGACCTAGTGTAGCGTATTTAAAAACAATTTTTGTGAGAAACAATTTAACAACAATTAAAAGATAGATTGTCTGCACAATTTAAGGTAATTATATAGCAGAGTAGCCTCATTTCAAAATCAATTTTTATGGGTTTTATTCGTCAAATAAATGTTAGAAAAATATTTTATTATCGGTAAAAAAAAGTGTAGGAAAGATGATTACAGGCTATTAGGCCTATAAACTATTTCACCTCTGCGCCTTAGGAGGTTAAGGTGGCGCCGTATTTTCCTTGTTTTATTTTTTTATCCTCTACTACATACCATAGTTCATAAGAATAAATAATGTTTTCTTTGCTGTAAATATGTCGGGCTGTATTATTATATGTCACGAAAGGTTTGGCCAGGTTGCTATATATATAAAACCACCTGGCCAAACCTTCCGTACGTTTATTGAAGTGAATGTCATGAGTATGAAAGATAACACAGAGTTAATTTTTTCACGAAAAAAACAACTTGTGTAATTATATTATGTAATCATCTTTCCGACACTTTTTTTCGATAATAAAATATTTTTCCAACATTTATTTGACGAATAAAACCCATAAAAATTGATTTTGAAGTGAGGCTACTCTGCTATATAATTACCCAAATTAAACTGTTGCATAAAAGATTTAGATATTTAGTTGACTACGGAATCAAAGTTACGTAATTTTAACAAACGCTTGGCATTTTTTATATTTACATACAGTTTGCGTCATTAATCTTCACGTAATCTTAATAATTTAACGAAATCGGCGGAGTGGTTTTTGAGCAATTTCGTTTTAAATTCTAACTCACGAACAGAAATTTTAGGAGAGAGGGGGACATTAACGTTTCGTTTGGATCCAAAGGCTAGTTTTGGGCAAAATTTGATCACAACTGGAGCTATTTCATTTCATTAAAATCTGTCGACAAGTTTGGGCTGTAAGACGACAATCGTTCCCTAAAACTACATTTTTTAACTCGCATTGAAAATCGTCATCAAATTTCAAAATTTGAAATATAAACGATTTATCGTCTTGTCTGTATCGAATGGTTGCTTGAATTTATAAAAAATTGTTTGATTTATAAATCCTCTAAAAAAAGTAAGGAATGGTGGCCATCTTGATTTGATCATCCTGTATAGTCTGACAATCATTCTATTGTATAAAATCCGTGCACATTTCATAGTGCAAATTGTCGGCGTTACCAATTAGAAATTACCAAAGTAATAAAAAAAAAAAACAATATTTCACAGCACGATAAAAAAATTTCTCTTTTAGCTGTATAAGAATGCAATGGAAGACTCCCTGTGGATCTAGGCAAGTAGACACAGATAAAGGACAAAGCTCTGTTTCGTGCCTTACAGGGTAAACCAGGCGTGGAGTTATGGCAGTCTGTCCTTACCCCCTCGTTCAAATCTCTCCTCACGGCATAGCTGTCTGCTATATTTGTTCTATAGTAAAGTAAAATAATTATATTTGTCTACAGTTGTTAACAAAGTGGCATTTTGTTCATTTAAATTCGTTTGCAAAACAGCTGATTTCTCAACAGTTTCACTTTGCCCACTACTTTTCTCACTCCGAATGGCAACCGAACAAAACGAAATTTAGGTTAAGTTTATTTGAATTGATTTATAATATACAGGAAATGTCCCATATGTAAGGTTAGATTAATTCTTACATGTAAAATAACATAAATAAACAACAAAACAACGTTTTAAAGTTGAAAAAGGAGGTAATTATTCATGAAGATGATTGACAGTGTATGTACACGGAGAGTATTTTTCGTTTGCCGAGTTTTGAAGTTGGCAATCCCGTTTCCTCAAACAATACACATAAGTTATTTGTAATATTCATAAATAACCTCAGTTTTGACGTGAGGTTGAACACTATTGTATTAAATTATTGTTTTATAAAATTGTGTTACTGCTGATGTATGTTTTTTATTTGTCACAAAATAACTGTAGACAAAGTATAATGTGCAATTCGTGAGCAAAGTGTCTTTTTTAAACTCGATAAAATTGACGCACTCGGCAAGCCTCGTGCGTCAACATTTTTCTCTCGTTTAAAAAAAGTGCCACTTTGCTCATTAGTTGCACAAATAACTGTTCTTCCGGTAAGAAAATAAATACTGCATGAAATTTACCACTTAACCACCCTCAAAAGTAAATACTGTCACCGAAATTGTTATCGGCAAGTTTGAAATTAAATATGGAACAATGGAAAATAGTGTTCAGAAATTGTGCCAAATTTTGAGAGGTGGTTATATGGTTCAAAATGAAGAAAAAAGTTCCTATAAACATGTGTACAGAAATGCTTGGTTTTCCATCTATCGGCCATTTTATGTTGTTTTATTAAAAATAATTATAGTTTTGAAATTACTAGATTTAAACAAATTTTGTGTGCAAGGGTTTAGCACTATACTAAACAATAAAAAACTTATAAATTGTCTAAATATTGACTGTTTAAATTTGTAATATTGAATATGTCTAAAATTAACTTAACACAAATTGTGAACGGGCGCCATTTTGAAATTTTAAAGTTTTGATTCTTGGTATAATGGTAAATAGTTGCATAAAAATTGTGCACGAAATCTTAAATTTCAACTCGAAATTTTAATAATTTATTTCAAAAGCTATAACTATTTCACCAAAAAATACAAAATGGCCGATGAAACGTTTCCAAACAAATGTATTTTTCTTAATCTAAAATTTAAAGTTAGGCACAACATTTATGAAAATATGACCAATAACGTTTTTTGATATGTAACTTCTTTGCAAAGATTATGTACAGTTTTCGAAAACCTTGAAAGCCTTCTTTATTTATGAATTCTAGGCTTGTCTCTTATTACCACATTATAAAATTTTGTTGGGTAATAAGAGGCGTTTGTTAATTTAAAATGTAATGGTGCTTTTCATGTTACCCAGGGTGAACTACAATAAAAAAGTACACTTGAAAGTCTAACACTAGGCTACAAGATGAAGGAAAATAAAGGCCTATAATGTTTACTCTTTAGATTTTGCTAAATAACCAGTGTGTAACCTTAGAACCTAATAATTATCATAACCTATGTATTGTTTTTTCTTCATATAATTTTTAGCTAAAATGAAATTAAAACTAAGTTTGGGAAGTGTAATTTACAAGTTACTTATTATTTAACCATCATAATATAGGTCATTTCAAATTAATAAAATAATTTATAACAGAAACTGTATTTTTAAATAATGTGGTATATTAAAATTTTTAAAGTTTTTTTTTTCAAAATCTATTTTCAATCTTATCTCAATTTTTATTATCTTGTAGCAGGCTTATCTTTGGTCTATGAAGATTCTATAGAAAAATAAGAAAGTATATTTTCTCATTGGTTGAAATAAAATACTAAACTAAACGTTTTTCCAGAACCCATTTTCGAATAGATAATTTTTCAACCTAAAATATTTTTAGAACTGTTTTTGGCTGATTCAGATGTAAATTGTCTTTAGATGTTTCCTATTGCTCTGCTTGATTTTACATTTCTTTATATGGATGGAGGGAGGGGGAGAGAGAGAGAGCGCGAGCGAGAGAGAGAGAGAGAGAGAGAGAGAGAGAGAGAGAGAGAGAGAGAGAGACCTTGTGCCTTTTACCCCTTGAGGTTTTTCAAGAACATTATCCAACTAAAATTGTTTATGAAAAAATTCCCCCAAAATTAAGGAGAGCTTCATTTAATTACTGTACATAATTGAATACCTAATTAATTAACATTTTAAATTAAATATAAAATTATAGAATGTTTCTTCTCTTTTATTATCCCTGACTTATCCTAATTTTAATTCTACATCCATTAATTCAGTGAGATTAAATATTAGTACAAAAAAGTTTAGACAAAATATAACAGCAGGTTAGATCTGCAGTGAAAAAACTTATGAAAAAAACACACAAGGAAAAGACAAAGCAATAACTTATAAGAATGTAATTTTTAATTGTTTTTAAAGTAAGATATGGCCTACACTAATTTATTTTCAAGTTACAACAAGACTTTCAAAAAAACTATAGCAAACAAGTTTTATTTTTCCTAATCAATTAAAAAATATTTCTTTTATTGTTTTTTAAAAGCAAAAAATCTCTATCATTATAGTCTTATAAAAAAAAAGAGGAGAAAGAACATAAAATAAAAACCTCTAGCCTCGAATACTCTATAGTGTCAGTTTTAGAAGAGAACAAGAGTTGGTCAAGAGACTTGAGAGGGATATAACCCAAGACTAGTTTTCCTTTTAAAATTATAAATGACTGATTGTAGTAGATCCCAAATATTGTATAAGTTATGCGTTACTTTGCAATAACTTTAATAGGATGGATAAATTTAAATTGAACTCTTAGAGGCTACAATAGTGAGCTCTTATTTTAGGCTCTTAGAGGCTTGTGTTTAAAAATAATGCTAAATTGGATCTAAAGCTTTTACATGTAGTCAAGAGTTAGAGATGCTCTCTTTCATTTTTCCTAGCAAGTCTCCCAAAGGAGTTATTAGGAATTTTATGGAGTTAAGGTTATTTTGACCAAAAGGTATTTTGTCCTTAAATAACAAAGATAATCTAAATTGAAAATAAAGCCTGCATTTTAATAGTTTTACATTTGACCATTGATGATTGGCATTATTTGTTTAAACTGGGAAATTCAACATTATGTTCCCACAAATAAAATTAGAATCTTCATGCATGCTTTAAAATAATGTTGTTTTCTTACCTCAGCTGATGTTCGAAGACATGCTGCCTTTTTACAAATTGGAAAGAGCTGTGAATGCGGAGTTCTCGGCCAAAGGATTGCCAAAATCAAAATGACAATAACCAAAGTAAATAATAGGAATAATATAATCGCTGCGATAATCAGACCAGTTCTTGAAAGCCCAGTCTTGTCTTGTAAATTCTTTTCAAAATCTGTAATGGCTGGATGAAATTTACTAGAATTTACTCTGTTTCTTTTTTTACCAGCAGTTAATTTATAACTATGTTTGTTATTCTTATTTATTTCAGTTTTTAAGGGTTTTGTATCTGTTGAATCATTGTCATTCTTTTCCTTAATAATTTCTGTCGATTTAAAGCCATCAGATGGCAAACAAGGATCTTTTTCACAATTAGTGCTTTCTTCACTGTCATTAGAAATACCATTTTCCAGTGGTTTCTTTTCCATTTCTGGAGTACTGCAAGTTGAATTTGCCATGACTACATATGTTTTCTATTCAGGCCTAACGGTTTAATCTAACAAGTATTCAACTTTCTTTCACATTGAGAAAACCTTTCCACATTCCAAACTTCTACACTTCAATAATAGTTAATAAAAACACAACTACAAAATAATTAACCTCTAAATATTCAGAATCATGTATTGTCATTCATGAATAATACAACTAAGCCTAACCGAAACCTGTTGGGGACTAACTGTAAAGTTATACACCTCCGAAAGAGAACACAACACATAAGTCTAAACACATTATTAAAAGTTTAAAACTGTTAGGCCTACACACACAAGCATAGTTTAATTGTACAGGAATTCAAACAATACTAAAGTACACAACTACCGGCTGAAGTACGCTACCTTTACAAACACTAAGTGAAACTAAAAGAGAAAACAACTTTACAGTCTAACACTACTTTCAACTTCAACGCGTTTATGACAACTTCTGATTCTCTCCACGAGAGCGAAGCACCAGGCAACAGGTGGTTGCTAGGCACAATAACTGTTACTGTCTGAGGAATTTATATTCCAAACTTTATAGTTTGTAAGCTAGACTTCGACAATAAAAATATGTGCAACGGGCATTGTCGTATGATTTTAGCACACGTTTTTGTTTCTTAGTTTTCTCCATTTCTGTGTATACAGTTTCTTCTTCTTCTTTGTAAGGCAATGATGATACAACGAATGCCACCTTGATTATGTTGACAAAAGAAACAATAAAATAAGAATCTGCACGATAGCTCTAGTTAGTTGTGTAATAAGTTACTGTTATTATGGAGAAAATGTAGATATAAGAAAGTTATGACATAGGTCAAAAAATCGATGTCGAGTTTTTTGAGGTTAACGAGGATTTTGAGAAAAACTATTTTTGATGTATCACTTATTTTCTTTACTGATATGCGACATCTTCAGATGGTGATGCGGTGATGATAAAGCTGAACAAAAAAATATAATTCAGAGAAATTCCAATTTTATCAACTCCAGACTAAATTTAATCATACTATTTTTGCTAAAAAGATAAAAAACAGTTTCCACCAACGTGCCCCTTCAAGCTGCTTAGGTAGGCAGTCTGCCATACAGATGTGTCATTTATGTAGTATCCTGAAAAAAAGCAGACGCTATTACTTTTTTTACTAAATTAATATTATGTATAAAACTTTTAACTTGGAATTTACTATTTCCACTGAGGATGCGTTTATGACACAAGCAAATAACTTTAAGGACCTGTTCAATATTTTATAAAGACAAAGTCTATGGTTAATTAAATTTATTGATAAACAACTACTGGAATTATGTGTTTGTAGACTGTTATTTTATCTTTGTGTGATGTTATTGTAGCATTTATTTTTATTACTATAATGTATTGTGGTGTATTTGTAGTTTATTATTATTAGACGAATATCTTTCCAAATGAAATTTTAAACCGTGTAAAATTAGCTTATGGAACCATATTTGAATACATTCGGCTTAAAAGTAAGCTTAGTGTTATTTATGTCAGTCTTGAAACTCCAAAGTTACAATCTCGCTAAGTTTAGGAATAGTAACATCATGGTATCTGGACTCAGAGATGTATATACATCTGCAGAATTTATTTTGGTAATTCCCTGTAACACAAGCTCTGTAGAATGTTCCTTCTCCACTTTATTGCTGGTGTATTCAAGGTCAAAACCGTTTATGTAGTTTAGGGTTAATTTCAACTGAGAAGGAAATGTATAAAGAAGACTTTTTCTACTTGGGAGATCATGTGCGCAGTATTATGAAACAAACAAGGACCCTGAGTCATATATAGTGAGTATGCATGTAGCAATACCATGCTACCTAGTTGGATCTACAGTTTCCTTCATCAACTTGGGTTGGATTCCTTACACTCTTGTTATCTTCTAACCTTGCTATTATGGTATTTAAGGGCTTGGGGTTTCTATTTTCTTCTTTTTCATTAAGGCGTTTAAACCAAGATGTTTCTTGCCTTTAAACAACAAGGAATTTTTCTTGCAAATTCTTGCCTAAAGGGCCATATGGATATCTTACTTAGAGTTTTATGCTGATTCAGGACAATACTAGTCTACAAGTAAAATCTTCTTACGACATTCAGCTGACAACAATTAGATACCCTCTCCCCCCTACAATCCAGACTTTGAATTCCTTCCTTGCTGGCAGGCGGTTCTACCAAAAAGACAATGAGGTCAAACAAGTCATTAGCATGTGGTTTAAATTCTACAATCAAGAAATAAAACAACTGGTGCTTTGTTTTTACAAGTGTCCTAACAATTGTCTCAAAAATTGTGAAATACATCAAAACGTAGTGCAAGATATCTATATAAAATCGCAATAAATATGGTTTTGAATTATTTTCTTGTTTTTCCATAATAGCCAATTAGAACTGATTTTCTGATTATCTCTCGTATATCATTTTTATGTTATTAGCTCGAATCAGGGCGGTAATCCTTTCCACCTCTCGGAGGAACAGTCCCTTCTGAGATGTTGGCCCCTTTCGGGGCGATGGTCCATTTCAATGCATTATCCCTTACCAGGACGAGAGCTCTTTCCAAGACGATAGCACCATTCGGTATGGTATTCCCTTTCAGAACCATTTTCTAATAATAATATTATACTATAATTTCATCCTATATTACAAACAATTAAATTTATCCATATGTTATCTTTTTTATAATTACAAAATGGTTTAATTTTGTTTGACAAAACAGATGTTTTACTAAACAGTGGATCAACCCCTAATTATTACAGGCTATAGATTAGAGGGTTGATCATGCGATAAAAATGTACTAATATTGTTTTATACCTAAAATTGTGATGTTAACATTTTAAAATAATTTTTGAAAATATGTTGTTGCGAAATGTTGTTAAATTCAAATGTTTCTCAGTAAATAATAGCATTCATCCTCATTAAGAACAAGTTTGGATTTAAGGTTGCGTAATACCAGGATAAAATTTGCCTTGGAAGGGGTCTCCGTATTGGAAGGAGCTAATGACCTGAAAGGGGTTTTCGTTCTGGAAGGTGCTTGGAAGGAAACACCACTCTGATATGTCCTAGAAGAGACCACTGCTCCTAAACATACCAGGTGGTACCACTGCCTAGAATCCTGTAAATGACCATCACCCCTATAAGGGCTAATTACGGCAGAAGGGACGTCCTCCGGCAAGGAAAGGGCAATGTCTTCAAAGGAACTACCATATCAAAAGGAGCTAACGCCTCGAAAGGGACCACCACACTGAAAGAGATTAAATTATCTCCACCTAGAAAACACATATTAAATTATTAATTTTAACAGACTAAATTCAGGATTTCACAAAATAAATGCAACACAAGTCTTGAGTTATGAGTTTAATAGTAACAAATGTCTTCCAAACCCCATGACTACATGTAATTTAAAGCCAAATAGATAATATAGCATAATTTGTATTATTCAGATTTTTATTATTTTTTTATTTTTTGTGTCATACTGATAGTTTAAAACTGATGAAAAACTAGACATTATGATTTTTAAACTGGCCATTAATCCATGTGGTTTTGTTCATTTTTATTTTAGTTAAAAATATTTTATAAGACTAGGAAATTATTTAAAAATTTTATTTTCTATCTAATATTTAAAAAATATATTTATAGGCATAACAATATGTATGTGTACAATATTATAGGTGAGGATAATTAATGTGAGGGTTAAGCCTACGTGGGTTTTGGAGGTTAGGAAATTATATTATAATTGTACAATGTGTTCTTGTCCAAACTTTCAAAAAGTAAGAAACAATTTTTTTATAGACAATTTTTTCTTTTAAACAATATTCATAAACTGCTTTTCAATTTCTGTTATATTTTAATTCACTCTACACAAAACTGATTTTTTCAGTACTTTCACAAAAAAATTATTTCTGTAAGTTATAGTGTAAAACTAAAACATAATATGATAGTTAATTGCAACCTTCATTATTTGAAGATTTAATTTCAAAGGCACTCATATGAAACATGCACTAGTAAACAGAGGTTTTTAACCAAGTTTTCAAGATGATAGAAGTTGATTTTCGTATATTTTTACTCTTGCTTTCTTAACTGTTACGATTTTTCAAAAAGTCTCTTGTTGATATATGAAATGTATATTTTAGTTTTCTTTTAAAGAACGACTTCAAATTTGAACAGAGAGAGAGAGAGAGACATGCTGTATTATTATCCCTATTTTAAAAAATCAAAATCAGTTTAACCAGTCTGTATTAATAGAGATATAAAAGTATATACAGACTTGTTTTAGACTCATCAAAGCTTAAAACTTTTAAAATAAAATTGTCAAAATAATAATAAAAGTTGCTGGTTATATTTTAACACAACTAATAAATAATTGCAGTTTTTTTAATAATAAAATATATGGTTTTAAAATTTTACGAGGTAACAACTGCTTATTTGTTCAAAAAGGGAAAAGTACGAAGGAAATTTTTTTTTTGCCTTGCTGTTTAAAGGCAAAAATCTATTAGCTATCACCATTTCATATTAAAAGAAAAGAAAATTAAATAAATATTCCTAGCCCTCGAATACTCTAATAATGTCAGGATCAGAAAAAAATAGAGTTTGTCAAGAGAAACAGATAGGAAAGAAGAAAGTGATGATTAAGCATAAGTCTATATGAAAAAAGTGTAGAACCACCTATAAGGGTCCCTCAGGATTCTCATACCCCTACTCATTATGTGAACTCTGATTATCTGTAGCTGGTTATATATTAACACCTTTAAGGTATATTTCATGGTTTTAAGTCAAATAGGCATTAAGTGTGGGGGGGGGGAGCAGTAGATTCGCAAAAGTATTTTGAATCAAATTGACAAATTCAAACCTAAATTGGATTTTAGATATAGACTTGTTAAATTAAAATGATCATACAAATTGAGCCATTAAAAAGCAATGCAGTCTTGTAAGTTATTTTATTATAAACAGGTAATATATCTAATTAAGGACTTATTCAAGATCTGTCTTGCAAGTGATAATTCAATGCTAATTATTGCTCATTTCAGATCATGGAGATATAATTTACTGGTGTGCCTTATACAAGAAAATAAACCTTTCATAATTTCACAGATTTTGTCACCAATATTAATATCCCTCACATTTCTAGGTTGTTGAAACCCTTAATGTATCTTTCTCTTAACTCTATTATCTTACAATTAAGAAGATGTTCGCACAACTGACACATTGGAACCAAATGGATCCACAGTCAGTAGATGATTTCTAAAATTGAATTTTTCAGTGATGAGGGAGATTATCTGTTTTAAGTTGCTCCTATCAAATCCTAATTGTGGCCCAGCCAAGGAGCCCACCAAATAAAAACCATAATAAGTATAAATTTGGATGTAATGGGAAGGGATTCTAAATAATAAAATATGAATTGGCATTTGCGATTTTGTTGAGCAGTGCAAGATCACGTAGAAGGGGGGGAGAGACGAGGAGTGGAGGGCTTGAACCAACGAGCCGAGCGGGAGTCTGTTCCGAGAGCCGCGAGAAGCAAATTGAACGGCAGACCGCTACGGGACGAGGTCAGTCCATTTTCGGCCACGTGCTATATAATTAATCGGTATGCTTTTCGGCCACTATTAAGGCTTTATCTAGACGTTATGTCTTTTTTATAAATTATAATTATTTCTGTAATCTTCTAATTCGGTGCTAAAATAAAAGAGAACATTTAATTTAACTTGCGTTGTGTGCGTTCATTAGCGTCCTAACCCGACTCCTTGGCTCATCCTAACAAGATTCGGCTAAAGTGTACGCGGTCTCCAGCCAGCCGGAAAGAAGTGGAGACGGTCACATAATCATGGATTTGGTTAGCAGAAGGCTTAGACAATTGGTACGGCATTTGGATATAAGGCTAGAAACTTGCCGCCATCTGTGTGTGACATTGTTCATCTCTGCCCAATTCGTTGACAGTGCAGCACACCGGCTATGAAGGGAGTTGATGTTACTTATTTGGCAACAGTGTTTGATATCTCTGATGACTTGGTATCTGCTGTTCGTCAAGATTCATTAACTTTTTTAAGGACAGAAAGAAAGTCTGAAGAAAATTTGAACTGTATTAAGTGATTGAAAGTTGTTTGACTATTTTGTAGGAGAACCAAAACACAAAAACTCCTGATTTGTCGAACTAAATGTATGAAGTTTGTTATATTGTGAAGTGATAAGATAAATAAAATATAATAATTAAAATTAATCATTTAAAAACTATTAAAAGTTACTTCATTAAAAGATATTAAACAAATTAAATTTGAAACTATATCTGTATCACTAACACGTGGTTTCAAAGCACACTAATTAAAACTATGGACAAAAACATATTGTACCAATAAAATTTTAATCCACCATACTAAATATAAATTTAAATATTAAAAACATTTACATAAATTACAAAAATGATGCGCTGGAAATATGTGAAAGACTTAACAAATATTTACAATTTCTTTAATTGTATACATAACAACTCACAAAATCTAAAGTTTCAACAACTGAGAAATTACAATAAAAATAATTGAGTCGAACCATACTCGTTGGACTAAGTACGGTGTTCACTATATTTAAACAACAGAACTTTAATTAGGCCTGTGCAAAGTCGTAAAGCTTTCTTTTTAAATTAAAGGCTTTACCTACAAGTTCAAAGAAAATTGTCTTTTTGCTGCATTTAAAATTATTTATGTCACAATAAAAAAATGTTATTGAATCTTTATTAATATTATAAAGGGAAGTCTTCTAAATAAATAACAATATGTATTAGTAATTAAAACAAACTTAAATAATTAATACAGCAAATATATGTGCAAAGAAGTATAACAACTTAATTAAATTAAATAAATTTATGGGGTACTTGTTTAAGTTTGTGAAATTATTATTTTCATTATGTTTCTTTTTTAAATAGAGATAATAAATATACATTTGAATGAACACATATATTAGAACAAAAACTAGTTTGGAGTTCACTGAGATTTTAACTTGGGAAGTAGATTTTCCATGTTTTACGATCTCTGAAAGAAGGAAATAGTGGTTCAATTCACATTTATATATTATATACACTAACTGTGTCGGCAGCTATGCCCACGGGGATGTCAAGTTTTATGTAAATATCCCTAATTTGTCTACAGTTCTGCCTCGCATTATTTAGCTTTTTTAAGCTCAGGACAGCATATTGTAAATACGATAAATAAAAATAGAAAAATATTCCCAGACAAACGCATAAAACGAGTGATAAAAATGTCCGCACGACTGGACTGGGTTGATTTGCTTTTTATATACTCTTGCGAGTCACTGTTCAAACAAAACCTACATATATCTTTGAAACTTCCGAAGTGATTTCAGAAAGTGAAATTATTTTAATTAAAATGTTAAGTTGTCCATTGCAAAGCCAAAATATAAGGGAGAACATGAATTGTCTTATAATGGCTGACAAAAAATTAGTCAAAATTAGAAACTACTCCACCGATTTAAAAAAAATATTATTTCAAATTAGATTTTAAATTATATAGATAAATATTGAAGAACAGAAGCTTTTTGAAGGTGAATTGAAATATTGCAAAAAGAAATTGTATTTATTAAACTGTTGAATAAAATCAAAGTGAAATTCTTCAATATTTTATTTTGAACAATTATACTCTGACAAGAGGAAACTTATAATCAGAAAAAGATAATTTGGATTTATTTAATCTTATATCCAATAATTTTTTTAACACTTTGCATTCCAATATTGGTTATCAGTCGTGATGACATGTTAACCTACTTATTCTCAATGGCTTTTATAATATCCATAGACAACAGAGTTTTTTTAAGTACACAAACAAAACAATATTTTTTTTGACATAGCGTAATCAAAGTAATATCACCAGTTTGATGTTTAAACATTAACAAAATTATTTATTAATTTTTTATGAATACAGAAACGAGAAATAACTTTCGATGCTGCATATCCATCTTATTTGTATCGTGTTTTGTGCGAGTGTAGTCAGAATAGTTTTTTAGTTTTGTATAAATAACTTTGTGAAAAACCGTTATTTATTTTCGGAATTAAAACGTATCTTTCTGAGACCCTATATAAATTGTGAATTTGGAATTTTCATATTACAAATTTAGAAACTTTATTTTAAGTATAATTTACTTAAAATGAAAATCGTAACTACCCAAATATTTATTGAGATATAATAGTAATTAGTTCATAAAATCATTTTCTAGACTATTTTATTTATATTTTTCCTTTCATTAAATTACATATTTAAAATTTACATGACTATAATATGAAATGTATATTTGCTGTATTTAACATATAGATATAAAAATGTATTTTTATAATTCATTATTCATTAAACACTTAAATTGAATAAACATCATAATTAATAAACTTTATATTTTAGTCATTAAAAAATTTTCAATGACCCAAAATATTGCAATGTTTTACAGAACATGTGAAGAAATAAAAACAGTATTTCTTGTATCAACAAATCAGATCATTGTAATACAAATTTGATAAATTATTTTTATCAACATAGATATTTTGTTTTATCGTGAAAAGGTAATATTATAAACAGAAAAGTAAAAGATTTGACAGATGTGACACGGTTATATTTTTAAAAATTAGTTGAAGATAAATTAACTGAAGTGTTCACATTGATAAATATATTATTTATTATACTTGGTAGAGTAGAAACTGAGAATTTCTGCAAAAATATTTAGGTTTAAAGTTGTAGAAATGTGGAAACTAGTGGTTTGATACCTGAGGCGGTTATAAAGTTTTCCGTGTCAACCAAGCATTGTGAGGAATGAAGCGCTACAATACTCCTGCTCATGACAGATAGAATCAAAGTGAGGAGAACTCAATTTGCTAACCACACATCACCCAATGTTATAATCATCACCCAAATGTGTTCTTCACCACCTTACCTAAACTGCTGGTAGTTATCGATAAAAAAAGTAGATTTGTTGCTTAACATTTTTATTTTATGCCCATTAGACTACTAAAGATTGGAGAGTGGTAAACACGAAAGATGAAATGCCATCAACCTGCGTAACCTGTGACAGTTCACTAAATCAAACTGTGAACCAATGGATGGTTTTGTTAAATCTAATATTTTATAAAAGTAGTTTAAATAATTTAATTAAAATTTTTGTGAAATATAAACAATCAAATACTGTGCATATACTAAAATTAGAATTCATAGGTAAATTGAAAAAAATTAAAAAATTTCTATATAACTAAACTAAATTCTGTAGAACAACAACCAGTGAAAAGCCTATGATTGATAGGCAATCGGGTAATGTGTGGTTAGGTTAGGTAACATTGAAATTTCCGTCGCTGTTGTTCTAACCAAAGTTCACTACCGAGTGTAGGTTTTTCTCATGATCCAGGATCAACACTACAAATGTTTGAACCTTCACTGGAATTGAATCGTAACCTATCACTTGTAAAGTCAATAAATCACCCGAGGTTTCATATAAAATATAACCAATGTGAAATCTTCACTGTAATAATACAGTAATAACAAACTTCAGACATACATAGTAAAATATCGAACTAGACGGGTTATTAAATTAAGTGCACATATTATATAAACCTTATTTTAACTTGTTATAAAAACCATATTGTACAATATACATATAATATAAATAGGGTAAAACTAACTTAAAAAGCGATAACATATTAAGTGTAAAATATAACTTACTTTAATAAAACTAAACAAAAAAACCGTTGACTTGAACTTGGTGTTATTCTTGTGTACACACTTTATTACTGGAGGGAACTGGAGTGTGAGTGAAACTAGATATAATCATGTCTAAGCTAAAAAGGCGCTGGGTGTGAGCGTTTCATTTGCATTCAATCATTTATATCAAATCTATATCTACTTGTTTTGATTTTTTTTTATTCCTTCTTCTTTTTTTAATACTGGAATTTTTTACAGAATACTTTGAAAACTGTAAATATGACATTAACAAGCGTATTAATGAATGAACACATAAAATGATTATATTTATTTACATTCATAAATTTGTTTGTTTAATAAATGGAAAACAAAAATTGGAATACTTTTTTTTTTTTTAATTTGACAAACAAATGTTGAAATATTGAAGATGAAAAACTATTAATTTATCTGTACATCAAGAATTACATTAAAATAGCAACAATAAAACTGATTACATTTAAATATAAATTTTAAAGTAACATTTATTAAATTGGTAATTAAAATATATTTAAAAGGAAAAGTTTATTTTACTTAAATTGCCGAAAAGAAAATTTGTACTAATAAAAATCCTAATTATATTGAATAATGTCATAGCAGGATATTATAGTTTATAGAGCTATAATTTTCACTCACCATAAACAGTAGAAAATTTATAAAAAAGAAGAACAATAAAGATATTGAATATTATTATTTATAAAAAATTAACAATAAACAAGATTCATTGTAAGGCCTACTCGAAAAAATTACTAGGTACTTTAAAAAACCCTGATTCTGTAAATTTAATTTTAAATTTTAATACTCTTATCTTGCCCAATAATTTTAAAAATCGTTCATAGTTTCGTTTGGGAATCATTAATTTTATCATGTTTTTAACTTATGTTATTTTAATCTACCAGTACAGTAGACTCGACTATCTGGCATGGTGTGAATAATATTAATTTGATCAACAAATCGAATCTATAAAACAGTTATATTTTTAGATCGTTAGCACCTTATCAAAAATATGTAGTACACATAGTCTGTGCAAGAACTTAATTAATACATCTCCAAGAAAAGTAACCATCTTTCAAATACTAGTTTCATAAGTAACACATTTGTTTATATTTGTTGTTGTCAGTTTGTTTTCACCATGAACAATGTCGTTCTAAATACAAGCCGCCAAGAATCAAGTCTGTTGAGGGGGAAGTAATTGAAGAAACCAATAAGGACAGTGCAGGTTTGCCAACTTGTTATCCAGCTGTGGCAGCGCTTGGCATTGCAATCTTCTGTAGTTAAATTCGCGTAAGGTGATCGGTAGTATCATGATACTGTATTTAATTTTGTATGACAGTTGCAAAGAGCATAATTTAACCAACAAAATTTCATCCGTACCTGGTTTCCTTTCTTGTAAACAAATCATCAGAAATTTCTCAACGAAAACAATATCTTTCCAAATAAATAAATAAATGTGAATAGAAATATTTCCCCTTACATTGCAAGAAATTAATTATTTTTGTTTTGGGTTATTATTATTATTACAGGGGAATTAATTATTACTGTTAAAGAAAAAATATTTAAGAAATAAATACTGTATGTTAATACCGCTGACATAATTTTAATGTATCAGTTAAACTAAACATGTTTAAATTATTTAAATTATTAAAATAAAAAACTATCGTTTAAATTATAAAAAATTACGCGAACATAATGAAACTAATTATTTACTCAACTCTATTCGCATTGAAAGATGTCGGTACCCTTGCTCGGGATTAGCCTTGTGTAGAGAGCTATTCGAATTGACAACCACGTGTTACTCTTGCTCTCCTATTGGCTATTACCAAACGGATTTGATTTGTGGCACATAGCATAATTAAAATACTAATTTTGTTACAACAAAATTCGTTTAAACATTCAACAGTGCTGAATTTGAAATATGTTTACATACAATCAATGTTATCTTTATTTTAAAATGTTGGACAATAAATAAAGTAACATTAATAATAATATAATAAATAATAATAACATTCTTTTTGCACAGGGAGTGATTCACGTTCATATTATCTGCTCTGTCTGCCTTTTAGCAACCTGAATTGGTTGACTGCCACATAAGACCAGATAGTTACAAGCCTACTGTAGTTAAAATCTAAATAAAAATAAGCAAATATTAAAAATATCCTGCTATTACATTATCATTTTAAATCCAGTTTAATTTTAACAGTCAATATTTATCATTAAATAAAACATGTTCATTTTTATACAAATGAAGGTTATCATAAAATATATTTCAGTATTATGATTTTTAAAATGACTTAAAAATGTATTTATAAATTGTGAAAATGTCATAAAGATTTAACTACATTACTTAAATTATGTAAGATGGATAAATTTGAATAAAATAGTAAATATTTACATGAATAAGCCAAAAATACAGGAAGTTCTTATAAGTACGTATAATTCAGTGTTATACAGTTGGTTCCATAAAATTGTGGAGGGGAAAAAAATTAAGTTTAACATTTTAGTAAATTATTTGTCTTCTTATTATTCTCTTATTTGGTTTTGAAAGAAAGTCATGATAAGCACACATGGATGTTGTGAATCAAATATTAATACAAATTATAAGCAAAATAGTGGAATATTGTCACATTTAGTCATAACAACGTTGTAAGGAACTTTTGTAACCAACATTTATTATACAATATTCTTGTTCTTTAAAAATTATAGTAATGTATTATTTTTGTATACATGACATTAAAATCTTTCGAGTCGCATATTCACATATATTCGAGCGGAAGGTAGTCTTTGACATAGTCCATGATCGTGTATAAGCGAGCATTAGATTGATTTCGGCTCCAATTTTAATTTATACACTCATCATATAGATTACTTGTTCGGTAATCAAGTGTCCAAGGAGCAGTGTGATAATATTTAGCATAAGCAAAACAAAAATTCCACAAACCTCAAAAACAAGAAACGAACGAAGATTATAACAAATTTAGTATGTTTATTATAATATCCTGATATAAAATTCAATGATATAGTCATCATCCTTAGTGGTTTAGAGTTTACCCTGAAGATATTGACTATGTCATCAAAATTTACAAAAAGGTTTCATAATAAACACACTAGATTTATTATAATCTTCGTTTGTTTTTTTGATTTTGAGGTTTGGGAATCATTGTTTTGCTTAGTATTATTCGGTAATATTTGGGAATCGTAGTAAATTTTTGTAATGTTTTGAGCTTTATTGTAAAGTAGTTGGTTATCCACTGCAACATATTCGTATTAATTTTCGTCACTTTGTTTTGAATTTACCAGCTGTTGTTTATAAACATGAAATGACATCTCAAGTGACAGGGTGTTAAAGAAATAAAAGAATATGATACTAAAAATAATTTCAGTGATTTGTCTGTTATCATTCACAGTTATTCCGTTCATAATGCAAAGTAGGGCACAAGTAGATGTGTTATCTACATTTTTTATGTGCTACAATGGGAAGCACATAAAAAAGCTAAATGCTCATGTAAAAAATGTTATCTAACTTTTTACTACAAATATTTTTTCCTCATCTACAAGATCTGAGCAAATAAAAATTGTGATTTTAAACCATACACAGGAGAGTGGTATTCCCCAAAAAATCTGAGACTCAAAGAGCTGTCAACGAACTTATTTTTCGTTTTAACATAATTATGTTGTTATTATTTTTCTGATGTTCAGCAAATGTAGGCCTTATTTTTATTTCATTATTTTAACTTGTATACCAGTTATACATGCAGTATTTCAAAATGGTTTATTTCACATAATGTAAATCATTGTATTTTTTGCAAAACACATTATTTATTATTAGTGCTAAAAACAAATGAGTTTTCCATTAAAATATGCATTCTATTTTTCCATTAAATTATAATTCATTAAAAAAACTACAATCTTTAAAGGATGTTGGTAAAGCTTAAATGGCAGAAATAGGAAATAACAAATTTCCACAATTTTATGGAACAACTACTTTGTGGTTATTATGAACAATGTGAAATAGTGTTGATTATATTTCACTCTAGATATATCCATTTTGTACTTGTCTAGAAATAATTGTTGATAAATTACTCTAATTCTAAGTTTAATTATAGAAGAATGTTGAGCCCAGTGTTGAAGAGGGGGCAAACAGCGTTTTTTTCCATTACATTGAAGCAGGTACTTTTGTTTTTACCGATTAAAAACGCTACAGGATAGGCCTTTTATAAGAAGTATAGAATGGAACAGTACATTATTATTATTTTGTATACTAAAGTCATCAATATCAACAATAACAAATGTAAAAGATTATTATAATATTTATGATTTACAGGCAAAAGTGAATTAAATGTAAAAATTGACTAATAAGCATAAATTACTATTTCAATTTCTAGACTAAAATTTTATTTTCAATAAAGATATAAACTGATGTTTTCATAATTAACTATACAAAAGAATTTTCATCTATAATATTGTTCTAATGACAATGTAATTCCGGATGTAAACAAAATGTTTGAATCTGAAAATCGCAAGTCTATTTGAGTTTTTATAGTATTTATGTAAAATTGTAAATCCAATGCATAAAACTAAACTAAGATAGTCGATGTAGCGTACACTTTTCGTTACCGTTTGATGTAAAATATTGTCTGGAGAAGAGTAATCATCAATCGGAGTCAGTCTGGGTTGTTTGAGAATAACATCATCGTTATGGAGCTCAAATTGACTGGGTTTCTGGAATTAGTAGAAATGAATATGTGGATATGCTGGCTAACAAAGATGCTAATACATGATGACGGTCTGTAGAATATCCTATAGGCTGGTGATGCAGTTCATCCACATTTTGGCTCAGTAACCAGAAGAAGGAGTATCTCGGATCTAAGAATGAGCACTCTCATTTCACGTCCCCTCTAAGAAAATGGTTTATGACCTTTCTTGGGTTTGTTATAGGACCTTACCACCTGAGAAAATATATGTCTAGGATGAGCATACTCACTGAAGGGCTTCTGTGCAGAAAATGTAGCCTGCAAGAACACACTTGACCTTTAAATGTAAATACTTCGATTGGGAAAGAACTGACACTGTTCAATCTTTGACAAAGTCACGGACAGTCTTGACAGAAAGATTCTGAAGTCCATGGATTTTAATGGTTTTCCTAAAGATGTATAGCGCCATCAAACAATGTATTTTCTAATTAGGAGCGCAATAAGCCTTGTGGCTGACTAACCAATTAAAGTAACAGAAAAGTGGTTGTCAAGGCAATGGTGAACATGATTGGCCTCGGAAGAAAGACTATGAAAGAATATATTTTTAAACTCCACTAGTCGTATATTGGGCTGTTTTAATACTACTGAATGACATACATTATGTTTATGAGTTTACAGCCTTTAATGTGTGGTTTAAAAAAATGTAATAATATTACATTTAAAATTGTAATTATTTGGCTGAAAAGAATGACCACATATGTAACTTAAAAGTGTGATAAATTAATTGTGTTATATAAATCATTGTGTAATCCAATTAATTTTAAATTTATTAGTTAATAATAACTAGTGAATATCTAATAAATAAATATTGGGAATCTATATTATGGAAAACTTATTTCTGAAATGAATGCATTGTTCATCAAATTTACACTTACGAGTAATTTGGCACCATTTTTAGCTCTCTGTGTATTTATGTTTGTATATGCATGATTAATTTATGATCTGACGAGATCAAAATTCCTATATCTTTAACACGCAAATATACGCAATTTAATATGTGGTGTGTCTATTAAATAAGGCGACTGTATTCTAGAAGGAAGAAATGAGAACTGATTGTGAGCTCTTTGACAGACTTTGGACATGTCTGAATCTCCATGACAGATATCAACACTCTCGGCTCGTTCAGTTCACAGTAAGGGATTGTTTAGTGTAGTTGTGTGCTGGAATAATGGGTTTTCACACCAGAGAGAAAAGAACGCAGCAAGGAAATTTACACTGATAAGCTGCAGGAATTTGATGCTGACAACAAACTTTTTCAAAAAAACCTTCACTTGTGACAAAAACTGAAGCTTCCTGTTTGATCCTGAGATGAAACAACAATCAATACACCATCATCATCAAGAATAAAACAAACTCTACAAAGCAAGTCAAAATTCAAAGCCATGCACGTTGTGTTTTTTTTTTTACATGAATGATGTAATTTTGAAAGGATGGGTTAAAACAGTGAACCAGGATATTTATAAGGAAGTTTTGACAAACCTGCAAGAATGAATCAGAAAAAAATCAGGACAATGAGTCTGCTCACACGAAACTTTCTGTGAAGCCGTTTTTGGATGACAATCACATCCTACATATTCATAAAATTTGACACCATGTAGCTTTTTTCTTTTCCTTAGGGCAAAATTTGTGCTTAAAGGAACAGTTTTGAATCAGTTGATGCAACAAAGAACAGCAGATATGTTAAAATGGCTACAGAAACTCCACACAACTTCAACTACGAAGAAAACAAGGTTGCATAGTAAGTGTTAATAAGGGCTATATTGAAGAGGACATTTAGTTTGTTTTTTTAAAAATACAAATTTGCACCATAGATTTAATCTATAAGAGTTATTTTACAATACTTTTTGATCGTAAGTACCCTTATAAAATATATCCACAGTACACATTTACTGGATAGTTTTTATATCCCAAGTAATTACAGGTGCTTGCCTTTGGAATTTATTGACAGGAGATCATTGTAGCTGTGTGAGTAATATGCAAAACTCTTTCACATCCGTGCGAGAAAAAATATGGCTCTATTTTACCGTACTCAGTGGAAGATAATATAACATGATCTGTTGTGTATGCACAATTCAGTTTTTATATACAATTTATATCAGTTGTGTAGTTTTATAACTGTTCATTAAATATGAGTGACAAGTGAAAGAAATATGTCCCTTGATATATGTAATCCTAGTTACTGGGACATTCTTTAAATAAGTATTAAGATTTTATAAATATTTTAATTAACTTTTTTTTTCAAAATTAGATTACATTACCATGACTTCTTTAATTAAAAGTCTATAAATATCAAGTTTAAATATTATATTAAACACTACTGACTTGTTAACACAAATTTAAATGTTGATTGAACAGGAAGCATCTGGCCTATCTGGCTCTTTTGCTATTCGGCACAGCCGATTGTCACATTAGGTAAATAGTCTTGAACCTACTGTAATTTTTTATTATTATTTTTTTTTTTAATATTTACAAAGAGCTAAACAACCTAACACTCTTTTTAATCCATGTCAATGTAAATCCAATTATACATAACAAACTTCAATCTTGGACTTGCCCACTGAAACAACTCCACAAGTTACATAGGTTCATACATACAACTAAAGACTGATATATTGTTTTCTTGCAAATAAAGTTCATGACAGAGTTGGAACCAAATCATTAAATGAGTGCTAATGTTGATTTGCAGAAGAAATTTTGAGTATTTTCAAAATCATAAAATATTTCTTACAATAGAATGAAGTTTATACAAGTTTGTTAAAAAAAAAAAAAAGGCTGGTAAGTTTAATAATAGCGGGTAGTTGTGATCTGTAGATTCTACAATAATTTACAACATAATGACACACAAATGTGTTTTGTTAAACAATTTTTTTTTGAATAACATGTTATAATAACATATAGGATCTATGGCATCCAATAATTATTGGGTGCAGTTAGACAATCTTTATCAAATAATGCGTTTTTAACTACACAAATTAAATGAGTTTATTGCTAATGAGCAAAGTAACTATTGAACAGTGAAGGATATGGTGGACACTGTTTACAAGAGTGGAAGACTTAGATTACGCAGGTGACATTTGTCTCATAACTGAAAGCTTCAACATATCTTCTCAACTGCAGAAACTAATGCGTGAGACTTACCGTGCACAAATAAATAAATGCCTCAAAGAAAAAAAATCACAGAAAATTAACATAACATGTCTTTCTTAATTGATAATGAAGAGGCAAGTAAGGTGACCAGATTCATACTTGAACAGTTTAATAACAGCAGTTGGCGACACAGAAGCAGATATCACAAACAGGTTAAAAAGGCCAGAGAAGCTTTCGGCAAGTTAAATACGACCTAGAGGTCCTGTGACTATTAGAAATCAAGAAAATATTATACTTTCAATTCAAACATTAAATCAGTTCTCTTATACAGATATGAAACCTGTAAAACATACCAGTTCTTAAGATATTTATCAGCCTGTGAATTATTCTGAGAATCTTCTGGCCAAATCATTTCACAAATTTTCGGTACTCAGTAAATTAAAAGATGATAAGAGTTGAATAAAATAAAGGAAATGGAATGGCGCATTCTCTGCAGAGATATTAGTACCACCGCCAACACAGAATAGCGAGATTTTACTCATTTAATATCTTTGTTATTAAAAAAAAGGTATTTAAATTTCAAAATGATTGACGTTAAATGGTTTGTAAAGTTTTTCTTACCTGTAAATCATGTAACGCTCTTCTTGCACAACTTGGAGATTTATTCATAACAAGGTTACAATATCTGTGTATCATCTACACGTAGATTTGTTTACTATTATTCTTAGAGTCAGTGGTATCTAAGCAAAAATAGGTTGTGGGATGTTCAGTTTGATTTTTTTTTATTTCATATACTTTCTAAATTTATGTATACTGTAAATAACATACAGCCTCAATAAAAACGAGTGATAATTCATGATTAAGTCTAGAAATTGAAACAATTTAACAACTAAATTGCATTATATTTTTCAAATATATATAAATATATATAAAAGTAAAACTTATTACTACAGCTATGTGCATTTTTTTGTTTACTACGTAGCATAACTTTATACAAAGCAAGTGAAAAAACAAAGCTAAATTTGATTCATTTTTATCAAAAATACATTTTGGAAACACTTGAACACTTGAACAATTCTTTGCCAACCAACTCAGTAAAAATATGTCATTTGTTTTTCGTAATTAATTGGTAACAATTTAATTCTCTCCAATTACGTCTAGTATTACTGAACCAAAGTTTAACTAAATCTAACTACCAAATAGTAATAACAGTCAATAAACAAAATACATCAAACCTTTCTAATTTTAAATTATTCTCACAATTTTTTATTTTTGTGTAATATGGTACCGTATTTCTAAAGTTAAAATCCTAAAATTAAATTAATCTGTTCTACTTGATTTTAAATTAAATTAAATTAGTTAAATTTGTTTTCTTCAGATTTTAAACATTAAAAATTCAAGTTTGTTTTATAATGGCATTTATTGTATTTTATAATTTGAGTATTTAACGTGTACTTTTTGTAATAATTAGAGTGTACAAACAAAAATATAAAGGTGAAAAAAGAGATATCATTTCTAAAAAAGTGTCAATAATTTTAACTGAAAATAAACAACTCAATCTTTGCATGGAACTAATGGTAGTGGAGAGATAATACGAGAGCCATTCAGAAAGTAATCTTTCTTTTTATGTAGCGCAAAAAGTACTGAAGGTAGCGGCACCGCTCCTGCAGTGACAATGTCAGTTACTCAGTATGCATGTACCTGCACTAGTGGGAAGGTCGTGCTGCAGTACATTTGCCTGTAATAGCTTTTCAAAATAAGCGATGTCTAGAAAACTTCGCGAAATGTGAAGAGCATGCTGAGATACGATTTCTGATGGCATAAAAATTTGACAAAAAAGTTAGGCTACCAAAAGTTCTGTGCTCGGTGGATACGGAAAAATAAAACAAAAAACTAATAATCTTTACGGAGATAAAATGGTAGTTAATTTATCATTTTAGCAATACAGAGTTAAATTATACTAAGCTGGTCACAGACGATGCACAGTGATGGTTTGGAGAATGAATTTTAGTTAATATAAATAGATATGCAAAACTATTAATTGAAGAATATTCATATACGTTTGAGTGTTGTCTGTAGATAGTTTTAGAGAAACATTATTCAATATAAAAAACAGTCAATTGGTTAATAAAATCTGAGAATAGATATGAATAAAATTTTAATTCTTTAAAACTATTTCTAAAGTAATAGGTAACTAGAAAGGTAAAATAGTTTATTTAAAGCCTTTAGAAAGTTATCCTACCCTTAAACTTACAGGTTCTTTTGTAACGAAATTTAACGTACTTCATTTTCTGTAAAATCCCCAAAATTGTCTTTGAACACATTTGGGCCACTAATACACAGGGTCTAGCAATGTTAAAAAAAATAAAATATATAATTACCAAACAAATATAATTATGTATGTGTTAATAATTACAAAATTACATATTAAAATTAATATCATAAATATGTACGATTTATGAGGAAATAAAATACATTTAAAAGAACAAAAATTACTATTTTATATCTTCAATAACCAAAACAATACAAAATGAGTATACAAAACAAAATATTGGACGGTTTAAAAAAAAACAATACTAAACTTCTAAATACATGAGTGCACAATAAATGTTTTAAGTACATCCTGGTAACTAAAACAACAAGCCATTATAAGATAAACTTCGTAACAACAATTAAAATTAAAACAAACTTTGAGAAATATTTAAGAGATGTCAATTAGCACCATCAGTTTTTTTTATATACAAGTCGATCCATTTTCATTCAACAAGGTTTCTCTTTCATCTTGGATGAAAAAATACATAAATGAAATTATGATGAAATCTATATAAATGTAAAGAGAAAGAACTATAGTTAGCAATTACAATGAAGCTGAAATATCATGCAATATGATCAACTGTTGAATGATATAATAGTAGATAATAACAATTTGAAAGGATAAAACAATAAAGCCTAGCTTTGTGTGAATGGTACAGCTTGGAACAAGCAATGAAGAGGGCTGAAAAGTAGCTTAAGTTTGGTTAGAAGACAGAGGTCCAGGGATGAACAGCTTTCAGCCGGGGCTGTCCTTCTCTTTAAAACCCCTGCTTCTGAAATAAAACGAAAGAGCCAATTATTTTGTTGAATTTACAATTACTGTTCACTATCTTTATAATAAAAGACAGAATATTAACACGTTAGCTGCCGAGGCCTAATACGATACTCTTGCCTGGAGTGCCACGATTACCAAATTATTTTTCCATTATTATTTTTGCATCTACCTATGTTAAATAATATAAGACAATAGTATTTACTAATTTTATTTACATTTATGCATATATAGTTTCGAGACCGATCGGACCGAAATGCAATTTTTCGGCTTTAATTTTAATCGTAGTATAACAATTAGGTCAGATCGGACCGACGCAATTTTCGTGTAAAAAAAAAAAAAAAAATCTAAACCGGCTATTTCATTTTTTTATGTTGGCAATGCTCACTATTTTATTTGTCTAATATTTATTTTATAAACACATATATTCATTTTACAACTGTATTCTTTGTGAATTATTCATTACTAAACCAAAATGTTTTTCTAAAATTTTTAATCGGTCCGATCATGCCAACAAAAAAGTGAAAATATCCACCGATTTTATTATTATATTGAGTAACCATGGAAACGGTTATTTAAAGCATACAATATACTACGTCTAACACACGTCTTTACCCAATCTAGAGAATACCAAAATTGGCTGATAGGTTGCTGCACTATCGAACTGTGAGCCACAAAACAAAACATTACCACAGTGACTTTATTGGACCGATCATGCCGAAACGCTGCATGTACATTCACCTTAATTTCGGTCCGATCGGACCGATATGGCAGCTAAAGTGTTAAAGAGTAGGGAAAGTTTTAAGTTTTGTGCAAGTGGTTCTGGATTTAACCCTTTCCCTTCTTAATTGCAGTTTACTTGTAATTAGTTTTAAAGAAAAAATAACATTTTTTAAGATTTAAAAAACTTACATTGCCCACTTGTTTCTCATGAAAATATTATTTTTATGGTTAAATCTTATGTTATATGAGTGTTTTTTTATACATATGCATATTTTTTGCATAATTTTTGACATAATTTATGTTAATTTTGTTGCTAATTTAATTTATGTTTTTGGCTACAATTTTGTTCGTAAAAATTTCCTTTTCTTGATATATCCTTTTATATCTTTACAATACAATTAATTCTGTATTAAAAAACATATATTTTCGGAAATTTTTCGTTATCTTACTTTTTCTCTTATTTGAAATCGTTATTATTATGATGATTTCTGTAAACACTTCTTAACATCAAGATGCACTTGACTTTTACAAACTCTGTTTGAAAAAAATTATTGTTTAAAATCAGCTGATTAGAGTTATTGTAGAAGTTTTATTAACTTACACCGTACCTACTTTTAAAACAGACAACACGAAATTTTTTGAACTTGCATCTTTAACAGATATTATAGAAAAAAACTATTAGTTTTTTACAGAGAAAAAGTATTTTACATAATCGTAGGATGTGGACTAATTGAGATCCGATGAAGTTGTACACCACAGGCAAGGACAGATGGGGTTAGTTTAGGTTATATTACTGACACATAAGCTAATGTGTTCACCAGATCTGTCTCCATTATACTTATTTGCTTGGGGTTACCTTAAGTCTTCAAAACAAAGGCTCATAATTTAGATGAACTGAGACAAAGAACTGGCAAAATTCTGTAAATAGTTTTTATGTGCGTCTTTCCAACTGTCAAATAACCGGAGGAGAATAGTTCGAACATATACTCTGAAATCATTTGGTAAGTAAACATCTCTCTTTTTTCAGTAGAACCTTTGAACATCTGTCATTTTGTACTAAATTAACCTTTTGAAGTGTGGTTTGCGGCATTAAACTCTGCCATTAAAGCCTTTAAAATGATGTACAACTCGGCCTATGCTTTCATTTCATTTAAGATTTTCTTTGTACTCCTGATGGGACGTCCCCTCCTGGTCCTCCGCTGTCATTCATGGTGTGGAACAATAGTTCTTTAGAATCATAGTGTAAGTCCAGGTTTTCAGCTTTCCAGTGTCAGTTAAACAAAAAATATTAAACCGGTACGGGACTTTTGTACACCCGTTATATAAAATAAATTATTTTCATCTTTAACAGTAAGTGCAAAACTTATCTTTATAAATTCATCATTATTGTATTCAGAATAGATCGTGTAACTTACCTGTAAGTGTTATTTGGTTCTATGGAAGTTAAACTGTCGTGACAATGCAACCTTGGATGGACATCCTTGGGACATCGGGCCTCCTGCTTCTCTTTTTCTGCTCGCTCTCTCTGTAATCTGCACATTCAATAGTAATGCTTCAATAAACTATTTTATCAATATACATTAAGATGAATTTATAAAATTAGGATGGGTGGTTATGTTTAATTTGTAAAAAATATTTAACTCTGGAATGGAATCAGTCAATGCCAGATTTCCCATGATTAGCATGTTCTGATATGACAACTTGAGGTATATACCAAATATTTTTATTCACAACTATTATTTATTAAAAAATATTTTGTGTACATTCTGGTTTTTTATTTTAGTCAAAACACTTTGTACATTTTTGTTATCACCATTCTGACTATTGATAATAATTCATTTTAAATGATATATCGTCTTCAAATAGTCTTCTTGTGCTTTTTTTATAATACTATTACTGTTTCGGCATTGCAGTCATTTTTAAATGTATCTTAATACTGGGATCTGGGCACTGTCATGAATATACACATACACATAATACACAACAAAACACAACACACACTCATTTAGCTCAATTTATGGCTTAAGCATATGACAAGTGGGCACACTGTCTACATACATTTAAAAATGGCTGAATAGATAAAGTGTTATAAAAGAACAAATGAAGACAATTGAAGACGTTAAGCCATTTATAATTAAAATGAAAATAGTTCTAGGAATGTCCTGAACAAAATGATATATATGTATATATATACAGGGTGTCCTGTAGGTAAACTGCCAAGTTTTAGGAAATGATTCAGTGTAGTTAATGTGATTAGGATAGAGAAAAAAGTAGGAATAATTTTTTTTAGTTTTCTACATATCCCCACTTTCTCTTTATTGTAACATTAAAACATATATAAAAACATGTTTTTCTTTTATAAAAATATTATAACATTGGAAACAGAAAAGATATTGAATTCTGATTTAGTATACACATTTTGTATATTACGTTTAATAAGTGTACAGAAAATAGAGACTTCATTTTTTATATTTTCAAAATGGCACACATTAAAAATATTTAATAGTGAATATGTTGAAAACCATTAACTTTACAATAAATTCACCCGAAACAAAAAAGTTTCCTTTTTTAATGACAAACAAAACGGATTTTGTATTATTTCAGTAGTTCAAAGGATATCTAAGTTATTGAGCAAAATCGGGAAACACATTTTTCTTGGTAGTTGTCTACAACACCCAAGATTGAGCTAGAACCAAAATATTTTTGAATTTGAACAATTTAATAAAAATAATAAAGTCCATTGCTCTGAATAGCATAACAAATTCAAATGTGAACTTTAACTATTTCAAAATTGCGCCAATTTAAATTTTTTCGTGCCAAATATCTCGAAAAATGTAGCCTACAAAATAAAACAAATGTTAATTGTGTTTATTAAATAAATTAATGATGGTTCTAACTTTATTATATGTTTGCAATGGGTAACAAAATTATGAATGAAAGCTTATGACAAAGTCTAACCACGACAGTGGTTAATATACAATAAAGATGGAAGTGTCATTAATTTGCTTTAATTAACACAATTTACATTTGTTTTATCTTTGTACATATTTTGAGATATTTATCATGAAAAAAATTAAATAGGACCCATTTTTAAATAGTTAAGGTTGATATTTGTATTTGTTATGCAATTCAAAGCAATATATTTTATCATTTTTATTAAAAGTGTGTAGACAATTGCCTAGAAATTATGTTTCCTGTTTTTAATCAATAACTCGTTTATCCTTGAACATACAGAATAAATATGAAAAAACTGTTTTGTGTGTCATACAACTGCAATTATGAATAAAATTAGCTTGATAATTGTACGATTAATGTTGGATAAGTTAAAATTATAGACAAAGAAACCACTTCATATATGTCGAAGGTAACACGTTTCTTTGCATTAAAACTGCAAATTTATCATAACTGACTCAAATTCCTAACCTATTGTTTTTAGCAACAATTTAAATAAATACAAAAGTCAAGATAATAAAAAGTCATCTAGTGGACAAAGTTTTCTTTGGTGAAAGAATAAGCGGTATTTAGTTGTAGGATACCATTTATGTTAATTTATTTTTATTAGTTATACTTAATGGTATTGAGAAGATAGTACTTTTGTGTGCCCAAAAATAAAAATGATAATAGATTGTTTGGCTGAATTTTCCCGCAGAAAAAAAATGATGAATTACAGTTTTTAACATTCAGTGGAGAGTACAATTCACAAGAATACTTAAATTCTTTCCCATCACAGAAAGACTTAATCACCGAGAGTCAGTTTGTGTATTTAGTGCAAATCAGATTTTCATTTTCCGCAAAGAAAACATCTAGTTAACAAGCTGGCGTGTCAAGCATACCCAAAAGAACAATGGAATGGTTGTGGACAGTCTTTAATGACAGATTGATCTCAAGATTTGGTGCTTCACGGGCTTGAAAGATCCCCTGTTACAGATCCACCAAACTACTTTATCTAGAAGACAAAGTTTAAAAACAAACCACAACCAATTCCAGAAGTAAAGAATAAAATGCAGTGTAGAGACAGAACAATAAAACAACCATTGAAATGCTTCAGGGGGTCGTGGCAAATTTCCTTCAAAGATTTCAGAAACTTGAAAGTCATCATGTTGAACACCTACAAGATGGAATTTAAAAATGAAGACGTGAATAATAATAGCAATTATTAAATGTTATTTTAGATTCCAGCTGTTTCCCAATATTCCTTTGCGAGCTTCTGAAAATTGTTAGATCCTGTTGTCAGATAACATAGGCATTATACAAATTAAGAAGCGATACAGCTATTTCAAACAAAAATTTCATAAAACTTGTGGAATTGTTAACGATGGAGCACAAAAAACCTCATAGTTAGAACTTCATTGTTTCTTCCTGCATGATGTTAAAAAATAACTGAAGATTGATCTCAAAATTAACAAAATGAAAGATCTATATTTACAAAACTTGGATCGGTATTAATAAATTTACCCAAATAACAATCAGCATACAAAATGAATAAAGATTTCACATAAAAATAAGTCAACAATTAGACTAGACTCGATTCAAGTAGTTAGGTATAATATCGACTAATCTAAATGGCATTGGTTGAGATCAGTTACAAATAGTAAGGATCAGTAGAAAAATTAGATGAGATTGGCAAGATCTGATAGTTGTAGGTGTAGAACATGCTAAGCTCCCACCTACCAACTTCCTGACCACTCTAAAATTAGAGATAAGTCATGAGATATAAATCCTAGTAACTAAAGGGTCGTTATCACAGTCGAGAGACATTCAGCATTCACAAGGCTAAAAAAACAAGTGTAAGAACATGGTTAAATATAGGCAAGGGTAGAAAACCGGGCATACAATGTTAATCTAAATTTAATAAAATCCAAGCTCGGGCAACAAAATTAACAATATATACAACATTAATTAGGGTTGTCAGAATATCAGTCACTATAAACGCCGTGAGATTATTTGAACAAAAGATAATTAGGAAAATTTATGGACCTGTGTGAGAAAGTAAGGAATGGAGGATTGTAATTAAACAGAGAAATAAATGATTTATTAAGTGGTGTGAACATTGTAGACTTTGTAAAGTCAAGAAGAATTAGATGGTGGGGCGTGTGGAAAAAATGCCGTGGGAAAGACCATCCAATCAAATGCTTCTACAAGAATTGAGAGTACAAGAAGGATAGGGAGACGTAGGAGGTGGTGTGGAAGGAAATTTGAAGGACATGGAGATAAGGAACTGGAGAGAGTCAAAGACCACAATGGCCTTGGAAAAACTGGCCTTCAGGAACCACTTAACGGAAAAATCAAGTATTTATTATAAATTTATTTATTGAAATCAGTGAGCTAAGGACCTTTATGATGAGATATTTATGCAAGTTAAAAGTTATTTTTGGAGTTTAAATGATTAAGGATATTGGACAATCAATTTGAGAACATTCAGAAGTTATATCTTTATTACATTCAGGGACATATTTCTCAATAGGTGGATTTAGACACCTGCTTAAGAGTGGCAAGTTTGAGGGAAACAATATAAAAAGTAAAATATTACAAAGCAGAAAATCGAGATATATTTAATTTAAAATGCAAATTTATCTAGTTTTAGTAATAAATTTAAAATGTAAGAAATTGTAATGATGTAAGAATTATTCTATATAGCTCTTCCTTTACCATTTATTTTTTTACTGTATCTTAATTATAGATATAATATCATTGATGCAAAGATGCAATGTATGGATGATGGGCATTACTGTCTTTTAAAGTATACTGCATTTTTCCAAAACGAGGCACACTCATAATTTCCACCCTTAATGGCTTACTTCAATGATTATAGGTTTGGCCATCCCCAGCGATCTTAGCGGGATCTAGACCTTTTTTCATGTAGTCTTGGGTTAGATCCCCCTCTTTCAGCTTTCCTATCAGTTCTCTTCTGACCCTGCACTATTAGAGTATTTAAGAGCTAGGGGCTTTGTTATTAGGCATTGAAGAATGAGAGGTTTTTGCTTTTAAACAACAAGAAAAAAACTCGCTATTTCCAGCCACGTTTTTTTCGTCAAATAATTGTATGTGAATGTCTGTTGATAATAATCCATAGTCCTGTCTGTTGACTGTAGATTATATGGTATGTTATCCGTCAAAACTATATAGCTCTAAACCTTTATTTCATTGTATGAAATGTACATAGAATGTGGTATTACTTTGTGTTATTCTCTGCAAATTGTGATTTAAAAAAAAAAAATGCAGACCTAAATATTTAGTTAATTATATGAAATCAATAAATAAGATCTATAATGTGAAATATTTTGTAATTTATTTATTTTTAACCGTTTTATACATATTAATAGTTTTGGTAAAGAACCAGGAAGGATGGGGATGGGGGGGAATTGAAAGACTAGATCTGGAGCTAGTGTATTAGAGGGTGGCAAAAGTCTAAATCCATCCTTGATAACATTTGAGAAAATAATAAAAATGTGATTGTAATAGACATTTTACTATAAACTAGCAAATTATTAATAATTTCATGAAGCAGCTATACACAAACTGCTTGTGACAAAGGTTTTTTTCCCTTAATGTCAAACCAATGAACCCCAGTTTCAACTTAATTTTATAATGATTTTATATATGTAAAATATTTTTAATTAATAATAAACAGTACACAAACAAAAGTTTAACTACTAAACACTTAATTCAGTATTTGTTTAAAACTGATCTACAACAAGATACAGCTGATGTAATACTTACCAAAGTCCCAGGCCCTACTTCCCATACGCTAATGTTAGCATTCACAAAAACCATACATTATGTTACATTACTTTACATCACACAAATATACAAGACATGTTCGGAGAGTAAGTACTGTTTCAAAATTTGGTTCCTAGAGTGCTTCGGTTGTCTCAATGTATATGTGTGCTGTCCTCCTTCATATATTTATGACATGCCAATTGTGAACTACGGAGAGATATCATTTTCTTGAACAAAAGAAATGTAAAGTTTTGTTTACACTGAAAATGCAAAGAGTGATGGAATAGTGAAATAATGGGTTTGATAGTTTAAAAATGGCACAAAAATATGCATGATTAGAGAGAGAGAGAGAGATGTAGTAGGTGGCCATCTGTCATTAAAGGTGATTTTAGGCAGGAAACAAAAAAACTTTGTGAAGACAGACAGTTTACGATTTCATAATTTTTTTGTGAAGTTCCACACATTTCAAGTTGTGATCAAACTAAAAATTAAAACTCATTGTGTTTGTATCCAAGTCACTCTTTTTTATATAATAAAAGAACAATAATGTCCGTCTATGTGACTTTTTAATAATAAAGTAGTTACTTACTTTATAGCGTTTCGGAACTCGTTCCATCTTCAGATATTTTAGATATCTTCTTCAGATATTTTAATGTTTTAACGACCTCAGCAGAGCGATTTTCTGAAGATGGAACGAGTTCCGAAACGCGTCATATGATTATAAAGTAAGTAACTACTTTATTATTAAAAAAGTCACATAGACGGACATTATTGTTCTTTTATTATATAAAAATTAAACTCCATAGTGCAACAGCCGTGAAGAGTTAATTTCCGTCGCGGCAAAATTTCCATCGCTTGTTGTTCTAGCTTTCTCAGAGTTTGTTTCTAATTGTACCTTCTCCATTTTCCCCATGAAGCTGGGTTAACTTTTCAAGTTTTGAAGCATCAAAGGGGATTGAACTCAGCAACCTCTTACATCTAAAGCCAAAATACTAACCACTAGACTGAGCTTGGGCTCAATGCTCAAGCTGGATGCTAACTGTGTAGCAAAAACAAATGAACTGGTAGTCCTTTAAGTCTTTTCATGTGATATAGAGATGAAGATTTATTAAGCTACATCATCACTGGTAATGAGACGTCGATGTCTTATATTACACCAGAATCAAAACAACAAAAGAGTAGAGCCTCATCAAATCTTTTACATCTTAATATGTGATTACCCGAATAAGGTAATGCCGATTTTACAATCCATCTTGTAAATTCTCTCCGCAACAACCAACTTTGAAGGACGGACACCAGATCTCCAAAAATATCACAAATTCCGTTAACAACTGGTAAAACAATTTTTATTCAGAAAAAACATGTGCAGCATTTTTTTAGAATGTAAGAAACTATTGCTTCTTGACATGGGATACAACATTAAATTTTTAAGACGTCACAAAAATTGTGTCGTTCAATATAACAACAAAAATGACGCAGTAAGCTTCGTCATAGTGTGTTGTTTTGCGATAATGTATGGCCAAAACTGCTGATCCAACCCGAGAGATCATAAAATGTCCCTTTGACTGGTTTAAAAATGGATGATAGTCTCCATATAGCCCAGTTCTAGCACTATGTGACTCACTTGTTCTGCATAATTATTACAATTATGACAATGTTCTAATTTGGTGTCATTACAGGCACATCATTCTAATCAGAGTATTTAAAAATTGGTAGTTTTAAGAAAAGTAGTTTTAGGCTTTCTTTTAATAATAAAATTGTTTAAAAATATATTTTCATTATTTATCAATAGTCTATGGTACTTACTTTCCAAACACATCTAGTAATAGATAATTTACAAATTCATTGCAGTACAAACCAATAACACATTTAGTATGACTATCAAATAACAATTATGCATTAAATAAACAGTACAAAAACATTTCCACACACCATAAACAAAATCAAACAGTAAACAAACAATACTAGTTCATTGCTAATTCTCAAAAATGACAATCCAGTAGATATCCGAAAACAAGTGAAAATGAATCATCTTACAAATTCGAAATAGTTCAAATTCAACCCAAGCCTTTTGATTAAATTTTTGTAAATTGTGATGAATTATATCCCCTTAACAAAATGTGAATAGAATTTTAAATAAAATGGTTGATTTTTAGGATTTTTTGGACTTCAATAAAATATAATTATTTAATTTGGTAATTTTTACAGTTCCATCTGAAAGAACATATAAAGAAAAAAAAACTTGAACCCTCATAAAAAGTCTTTGTACTTATTGTCGATGAGTAAAATGAGAAAATCAGGTTGAATGAAAATCAATACTTTCATTTTAAGTTTCATCAAAATTGATAATAAATAACAAATGTTTGTTGAAATATAAAAGAAACAAGGACATTCGACAATTTGAATGTGGTTGATAAACTAACGTTAGATGGTTACAAACTAGTTACATTTTAAAATTTCATAAAAATCAAATACATACAAATTTAATTTTAATTTTCAAATAGAATAGAACCCTGAGGCTTCTAAAATTTAAAAAAAATATATAACAAAACTTTGTACATAGCCAGTTCCATGCCAAATTTCAGCTTTGTAGTTCTTATAGTTTATTTCGTGAACCACAGGTGCACACTTATAGTGAGTATAGGTGTTGTAATCCCTAAGTATTCTTTCTTCATCTTTCCTATCAGATTTCTCTGACAAGATTAGAGTATTCGACGACTAATAGCTAGTTGCATAAACGCCGATCAAGCTTGTTTCTGATTGGAGATCAGTCTAATTTGAGTTGCATAAACGTCAATCAAGGCTCGATTAAAGATCAAACTTCGGTCAAATCTAATCGCCCATTTATTCTCCAATCTCCAATCAACGAGAATATAACCTTATTTATGTAACAGCAGATATTTCTTGTTGAAACTTCATATTCAAGGATTAAATAAAGCGATAAAGCTAAAGTTTCAAAATTATTTTTATTTATTATTTTTATTATTAAGCTCATTTTATTATTAAAATAATTTTGAAACTTTAGCTCTATCGCTTTATTTAATCCTAGAATATAACCTGATTACATTTGGCATTGTATAAACGTTATGGTTACGAATAGAAATAATTTATAGTTATGGATTCCTCCGATGAATAGTATTGAATTATAGGAGTTTCTGTGTAGGCCTAGAAATTTTAGAAACTAAAATGAATTATTTTATATATACAATGACAGAATAATTTTAATGAGTTTTCAGTTAAATGTTGCATTTATTTACTGGAAATTATCAAAGGTTACATTCAGGATTTTACAATTAGAATTTAGTTAAACTTGCTAAAGAACTTATAAATTTTCCTACTGAAGTGAGCGAGATAATACATGCCAATTTTCTAGACTGTGTACATATTCCATTAAGGTCTCCTGCAGGAGCACAGGCTGAACTTTCCTGAAACAGGAAAGGTTGGTTCTTCATTAATGTTGTTCAACTTTCCTTTTATTTTCCTCTTTAACTTTTGTCAATGCAGGATCTGTTTTTCCCCTAACATTTGAAGATATTTCTCAATTAAATTTATTAATAAATTCCTCTCAAAATGTTGAAAATTGGCCCACATTTTGTTTTCTTATTTAATTTGTTCTTCTATTTTGAAATGCAAAAATAAATCTAATTTGTTTATTTTTTATCGCTTAAAATTAGTTTTTGTAATAGGCTGTCTTATAATTTACAATGTTGCCAAGTTGTTTCTCTCATCAAATCTCTGATCAGTTAACCGGAGCTCATCTATCAGAGATTCTGCTGTATGCAATGCAACAAAATTTTGAACCCTGATTAAGGTGAACTGCAATTATTTGATCGGAAATGAAACTCACCGTTGATCGTCATTTATGCAACTGGTTATTGGGGTCTCTATTTCATGTTCTCTGGCTTAAAACAAAACAATTTTATTAAATACACAATATTTAATATTTGTAGCCCTATGGCCACAGATAAAATAAGTCACTTTGTTTAGAAATATTATTTAAAAAAACTTTATTTCTTTTTTTAGATTTAGTTGAAAATTATAACAACTCAAAAGGATTAAAATTCTAGGCAGACTGCTAAGAGTCCTTGGCAGCTAGAAAATTATCCTTCAGGGTTTTAGTGAGTTTGGATTTGGTAATCCTGAGGGACTTTAGCTGGATGTATACCTTATTCATGTAGTCTTAGGTTAGATCCGTTTTTTTTTTAAATTATATTTCCCAATATGTCTCTCTTGTTATTTTCTGACCTTGATGATATTAGAGTATTCAAGGGCTACGGATCTTTGTTTTATGATCTCATCTTACTTTTTTTTATTAAGTGATGATAAATGAGAGGTTTTTGCCTTTAAACAACAAATCAGTAGAGTTTTTTTTTGTAGGTAAACTCATTTAAGTTTATATATTTTTATACAGTTATAGCTTAACCCTTCGTACGCGATAAGCGGAATATTCCGCCACTCGTATATAACCCTACGCGTTTTTAAGCGGAATATTCAGCTCTTGGCCGTTAGGAAGGTTTTTATTTATTTTAGTTCACCAAAACACCGTTAGAATGCGTGACAATGTTCCTTGAGTAGTCAGATGACGTGTTGTTGGCTGTATGATGCATCACAGCTGTTGACAGCCTTTGTTTTGTCATGTGCGTGCGCATTCAGTTGCCCTTTGTGCGCTGGAAGCGGATATTTTCGCTGGCTGGCAGTGAACACTGAACAGTTGATACTCACTATCAATTTATACTATTTTTATAGTACTGTACATTTTGAATTTAATCATATTTGTTTTTCAGGGGTAACAAACCTATAGAACTAAAAAAATTAATAAAATTTTAACAAATAATATTTTTTAAATTTTTCGCCTAACTAAGCGCTAGAGTGATTTTTTACTCTTTTCATGGCAGCGTACGAAGGGTTAATCAAATATTTTAATGTAACAGCAGATATTTTTTTGTTGAAACTCCATATTCAAGGATTAAATAAAGCAATAAAGCTAAAGTTACAAAATTATATTATTAAAATAATTTTGAAACTTTAGCTTTATTGCTTTATTTAATCCTTAACCAAATATGTTGTAATTATCGATACAAATCATAGGTTGTATACTGATATGTATAATTAAAATATTATCATAATCATAAGACTTAAATGCGAGTTTAAGGAAAGTGTACGGGTGGTAGTTAACTCCAAACATCAGTGCGGTAATTTCTGACCTAAATACATTAGTTTGTGTAGTGTATAACATACATATTGGCTTCATTGAGTTAACTGAAGGGAAATTACTGGCAGAAGTGATTAGCACGGAAACATAGGCGTGGTACACCACTACTGTGGTCAAGTCTTCAATGCAATCTGTTTCATTCCTCGCTGGGATTTAAGTCACTATCACAGTATGTTAGTTTAAATGATTTCTTATACAACCGAAGATAAATAATTTGTATGTTGTATGTAACAACTTAACTCACTTGTTTTTAGATTGCCTCATAAACTGTTGTATCTTTCTCGCTGCTTGGTGTTGCCGTCGTTGCGAATATGTTCGTCTAGACATAATAAAACCAATATTGTAACATAAGATTTAAAGAAATATCCAAAGTAAATTTCAAAATAAGTGGTGCACATATATAAAGAAAATATGTTCTATATACAATAAATAATGGACATAACATTGTACGTAGCGACTGTTCACAAGTTGAACAAACAACACAGCATTATCAATGTTCACATATTGGCATTGTTTATTTTATATTACTGTATAAAACAGTATAAATACAATGAAAAGAGAAACAAGTTGATGGAAGCCATCATGGTACATACCCAGTTCCATCATGTAACCCTCAAAAACAGGTTACTTTAGCCTTGTAGGAAATGTTAAATTATATTGGTAGATCAAGGGGTGTAGCCCAGTAGGATGTTTGTTTAAAACAGTTGTTATACAGGTTTTCTGAACTTTATAATTGTGTATATTATTACTTCCTTTCTTGATGTCAACTAGATGTCAACTCGTGTTAGTATCTTGTCTCTGACGGGGCTCAGAATTACACATATGTGAAGAATCTTCCCCAATATCACTAAGCTTATATCAGTGATTTGACTCTGTTAGATCTCGTAACTATATGAATATTACATTTTCTTAGGAATTCAGCGTTTTAAATTACAATTTTGACAATAATTCCACCATTTGTCATCGTAGAGAATTATTGGTGTTGGTATTGGATACATATGAAATTGAAATATGCAGATTTCTATCTAATTGAGTGTATTGTAAATTGAATGACACATAAGATGTGAGCAAAATTTGTTTTTACTTCCTTGGAGTTAATTTCTTTAGAAATATGTGAGAGAGTCAAAAGTGATCCTTTTGGTTTAAAATAAAATAGAGTTTGGTTGCTGTTATTTCAACTAAATTTCTAGAAATTTCAACAATAAAAAAATATTATATTTAAAAGTGGGCTTTTAAAAATTTACAAATTTAATCTTAAAATTTCAAACAAACGAACAACTCGCAGAAGTCTTGAGAAACGCTACAGTGCTGGCTCTTGCTACTAAATTGTATTACTGTTGTCAGGATCATCTGGAAGAAGTTGTATATTATAACATTTACCTCTTTCTGTTATATTAAAAAACCTTTTACTTTACTTTTATTCTTTTACTTATTTAGGATTTAATTATGATTTATTTTGGTACTGAAATTATTTGGTCAATACACAATTCTTTAAAATTCAATTTATTTTAGCGCAGAACAAACAAGGAACAATTTGTTGTACGTAAGGATAGTTACACATTTAGCAACTTAATTTTAGCAACTTATTCTAAAATGTATTAGACATTCATACAACCTTCATTCCTTATTTATAACAATCTAATATTTAAACAAACACACATTTCAATACGGCAAATATATTTCTTCTACTGATTTTTCTCAATTACTTTTATACTCTCCAAAAAAAAAAAAAAAAATTTCAAATTTATCAATCTCTCCAATTTACTCCTCGGCTAGCTCTTGATATACAAAACAAATGAAATGATTAAATTTACTGACTCTTGTTTCAATTTAATTTCCTATACTAACAAAACTTAAATCTACAATCTCGGTGGGAATCCTTTGGAAGCTCAAGCAAAATGAAATTTAAATAGTATAAAAATGATATTAATAGAAAACATATGGTACTTATCAATCCTTGTCTTGGTCTCTCTTTCGATGAAAACACACTTTCACAAAACCCCAACTCGCACTTTCCCCTTTATTTAACCCTAAAAAAAACACTTTCGATGCACACACTTGCTCCTTGATGATGGATCCTGGAGATGACGAGATCCCAGGGTGAAGATGAACAATTTTTTCTTCGCGTTGAAGACAACGAATCAAACTCCTATCTGCTGAAGGCGAATATCAATCTTTGTTCTTTGCTGAAGGCTACTAATTTAATCTCTCGCTGAAGCTAATACTCAATACTTGTTGCTGAAGGCTAGAAGTTATACTTTACTAAATTCTATTAAAAAGCTATGTTGGTGACTCGGAGACAACCAGTCTCTAGAGTCACACCTTACTCCCTCGCTGCTAGTAGAAGACTCCTTTTTTCTTTCTCTCCTCAGTTCCGCGGCAACGCCACACTAACTTTCACAAATTCAAAAAAATAGGATTTCGTCCTTCCTATTGGTTGTTTTTGAATTTGTCGTTATTTTTGGAAAGTTTCGGTTTCTCCTAGTCTGTTGAACACTTCTACAAAGAGAAATCGTAGCGTCGCTTTCCTTTTTCAACCCTAATAATTTTACCATTCGTTCTGGACATCTGCAGCGCTTGTGCCTCCACTCCTTTCTTAACAATCCTTTGTAAACCTTTTTTAAATTTTCTATCTCTAATTTAATTTTAAACGTGAAGATTTAAACTATTTATGCTAGAGACCGTAGGTACTTGGTGGTATTTCATTTTAAATAAAATTAAAACAACAAATTTTTTAGTATCAACCACAATGTTTTAATAGAAACTTGCCGACCATGGTTTCGCTAGTTAAAGCATTGTCAAGGACTTATACAAGAATGAAACAATAAGGTTCAGTACACAATATATACACATTATAACAATAGCTGGGTTTTCCCTTATAACCTAGATGAGAAAGGTAGAGGAAGGGAGTGGAGAGGAGGGTCAATGACTTGACTTGGTTAATGGTTTCAAAAGTGGGGAATTACTTAAATCTAATTGTTCATTTAAAACTAACACATTTTTATTTTTAACTAATCTATTAATTTCTAAATTTTCCAGAAGGTTTAATTTTTTAGATTTATTAGCTATATGTAAAATATCAAAATTTATATTACCATGAAAATCTGAAACATTGTGTGTTTTTAAATGATTAGAAAAACTAGAGTCCTCATGTCCTAACCTCCAACTCCTGTCATGCTCACTTAATCTAGTTTTAAAATTTCTACCAGTTTGCCCTATATAAGTAGCGTTACAAATTTTACAAGATAATTGATAGACCCCACATTTACTCATTTTTGGTATTTTATCTTTACTGTTAATTAACAATTTACCCAAATTATCGTCTACATAAAATGCTGGTTTGCAACTTTTTTTATTTTCCAATAGTTTACCCAATTTATAACTAATTTGACCAACATAACCTACTTTCCGCCATTTCGTGGATTTGTTATCACACTCACTGGGGAAAATATGTTTTTTGGCAATATTTTTCAACTTTTTATTTAACATTTTATCAATTATCTTGTAATTATACCCATTATTATTAGCTATTTCTTTTATACAATTTAATTCCTTAAAATAATCCTCCTTTGACATGGGAATATTAATTAAACGATGCAACATACTATGGAAAGCTGCTAGCTCATGGTTAACTGGATGTTGAGAATTGGCGTGAATCACGTTGTCTGTAAAAGTAGGCTTTCTATAGATACTAAAAGTATGTTTACCATTTTCAATTTTGATATTAAGGTCTAAATAACTAATTATGTTTTGCTGACTTATATCCATAGTAAATTGTATCGCCTTATTAATAGAATTTAAATATTTAAAAAACAATTGAAGTTGGCGTTCTGAACCATCAAACAAACATATCACATCATCTACATATCTGTACCAATAAATTATTTTTTTGTTTTTACTTTTAAACAGATTATCTTCAAAATCTGTCATAAATATCTCTGCTAATAATGGAGATAGAGGTGACCCCATAGCCAAACCCTCTATTTGTGCATAAAATTTTCCTTGAAATTGAAAATAATTTTGTTTCACACATACATCAATAACATCCATTAACTCTATAATGGTAACAGGATCAACTTTAGAGTTATACAATAATAATTCCACCTTTTCCAAACATTCTTTGACTGGAATGCTGGTAAATAAACTCTTCACATCAAAAGACACAATTTTGGCGTTAGTGGGTATTTGTACATCTTTAATTTTATTAACTAGCTCTAATGTATTAATAATTCCATGTTTCGACTTAAACTTAGATGTAGTTTTTAAGAAATCATTACAAAATTTTGCTAAATTATATGAGGGAGATTGAACAAAAGAGACTACTGGTCTTATAGGAATGTTATGTTTATGTAATTTAGGTAAACCATAGAGTCTAGGTGCTAACGGATTCATAATGGGTAAAATATATTGGTGAGAATTATTAAATATACAACTGTTATTAACTATTGTCGACCTTACATTTTTACCATTTGTCTTAGTAGGATCACCTTTTAACAATTTAAATGAAGAACTACTTAATAAATCCTGAACTTTGTCCGTGTAATTATCCAAAGTTAAAATCACTATTGAATTACCTTTATATCGGCTTTTGTTAATACTAAATTATTTTCTGAAATTTTTTCCTTTATGTTTTTTATGACTTTAACTTCTTTGTTGTTGAAGAAATTAGATTTATTTCTTATTCCTAATTTATTTTATTTAATTTGTTTTTCTGATATCACTTTAATCATGTTATCTGGTTTGATTGAGGTGATATCGTTACAATATATACTGGAAATAGTAAAATATGGGAGACTCATATTTTAAATTTGAAACCTATAATTACTGCCCAAAAGCAATTTATAAGATTGATAAAGAAAACAGAAAAAAAACCCTCACATCCTCTATTTATCAATATAAAATATTTTCCTTGAAAGTTCTTAAGTTATATTTAATTTGCTATACCAGTCGCATATTTCCTTACTATACAATAGTGTGGCCCAGCCAAGGAGCCCACCAAATAAAAACTATAATAAGAATAAATTAGTATGTAATGGGAAGGGATTCTAAATAATAAAATATGAATTGGCACTTGCGATTTTGTTGAGCAGTGCAATATCACGTAGAAGGAGGGGAGAGACGAGGAATGGAGGGCTTGAACCAGCGAGCTGGGAGAGAGTCTGTTCCGAGAGCCGGGAGAAGGAATTTGAACGGCAGACCGCTACGGGACGAGGTCAGTCCATTTTCGGACACGTGCTATATAATTAATCGTTATGTTTTTCGGCCACTATTAAGGCTTTATCTAGCCGTTATGTCTTTTTTTATAAATTCTAATTATTTCTGTAATCTTCTAATTCGGTGCTAAAATAAAAGAGAACATTTAATTTAACTTGTGTTGCATGCGTTCATTAGCATCCTAACCCGACTCCTTGGCCCAACCTGACAAGATTCAGCTAAAGTGTACGCGGTCTCCAGCCAGCCGGAGCTTCCAGCTGGTCAAAAGAAGTGGAGACGGTCACAACAGAATTTAATAAATAAAATGTCAAATTAAACAGTGTTACCTGCACATTTGCCGCAAATTATTCATTTTCCTTGGAAACTTATTTAGTAATAAATTTATCATTTGAATAACATGCGTGTTATAGGTAAATAACATTATTCATAACAAAAATAATTTGAAACAGCTGTTATAAATTCTCAAATATGTTTTTTTTTCTTGTTTTGTTTGAGAATCTATAAATTATTTTAGTTTAATTTATATAGTGCTTAAATTATTTGTGCAGATTTATGTTGTATTGTGAATGATTGCTTACGTTTGCAAAATTAAAAGGTTTTAAATTCTCCAATATATTTTATTTTGTTCTTTTGTTATTTTTATGTTAACTATACAGTTTATGTGACTTATTGTTAACGTGTGACAATAATTTAATTCAATAAAGAATTTCTGTACCAGTCGTGTATTAATTCAATCGCTTATTATACAAAACTTTTAAAATTGTTAACTGCAAATGATTAGTTTATTTATAATGTCTTAAAATTATTTTACAATAGAAGTGAGAACTGGAAAAACAATATTGAGTTACGAAACATTATTGTTTCCTCAGTTCCAAGATAGACAAGTACATATTTTACTTTTTTATTTCTAATTGTATTATACACTTTCTTTATTTATTACACTCTATTCAGTATGATAAGAAATAAAAAATAGAACCGATACAATTTCTGTCTGAAAAAAATCAAGAGATTGGTTTTATATACTATAGTATATAGGTTAGGTTATAGTATGTATTATAGAAGGGCTACAGTTTGTTTTATTTACTTTAACAAAGAAAGTTTAAAAAAAATATAATTTGTGTATCTAATATTATTTTTGTTAATTTTTTCTCAGGATTTTTGTACATATGTTAGAGAGTTGTTACTTTTTGGTACATATTAGTTTTTTGCCTGTGTTAAATTTTTCTTTCGAAATAAGGGTGTCTTCCATACAGACCATTGTCTTTAGGAGGCCAACTTTTTCTAAGATTAATTTAAAGAAATGTTTTTGTTTAGATATTGGTTATAGTGTACTTCTGAGTTTAATGTATTATTTATTTTTTTATTTTAAGAGCAAGCAGTCGCTCCAATTAATATTGATTACAATTACTTTCTTGAAGGAAAAAAAAAAGATGAATAAGTTGTCAACTTACTTAAGTCCAGTAGGAGGAGTTGATTCTCCACTTCCTCTGCCCTGTTCTCTATAGTTTCTGTAATAGTTTTGTATCCTGACAGCTGCTTCTTGATTCTTCTTAAACCTTTTATGTTCACAATAAGAACGGAATCCATTTTGTATGACCATTGCTGCTCGAGTCATCTGCTTAAAGTATGCATACTGAAATGAAAGATTCAAATTATGTATTGTTCTTTATAAAATCATAACATATTGTCAAAAATGGCAATAGTGAGTAGAAAAGAAAAAATCATCACGTAAAATGGAATTTTATCTTTGAAGTAATAAATTAATTTTATCCTTTAATTCATGAAAATGAATTTATTAACCTAGCTAAACTATATTTGACACATAACTGACTTGCTGGAACAATAATTTTTTAATAACAAACCTAACCTAAAATACTGAGTTTGAAAAAATCAAACTTAAATTTCAGTCTCTTGAGAATTTTATTTATAATTTTGAGGTTATGCAATTAAAAATTAAATTTTTATTGATAAGTAACTGATAACCTAACCTAACTCTTATTTTTATTATTGAAAATACATTTAGATAACATTATATGCAGATTTACATTCTCCACAAAATGAACTATTGTAGGCCGTTGTATAACATACAATTACAAATGAAACCAATTTTAACCTACGGTCACTCCAGTGGTGAGGAAAAACTTCACTATCCAAGATTTTTAAATATTTTATAAAACAAATCGCTGTCACTCCATGTAATACTTCTGTGACAGAGTGCACATGGGTATATACTGATTTGAACACCTAAAGTCTAAAGTAGTGTAGTGGGAGTATTAGCAATGACTACATAAATACTATAAGACACGACATTGCCATGTTAAAAATTCTACGCTTATTCTTGAGTTGTCCATTACCCGCTAGGGTGTGGAGCTGTCGCTCTGCTAGAGAATCTGAAGTTGACGTGACTGGCGCTAGGTGGCTCTACGGTCAAACAATGTTTCATTTGCTTTGCGACGTTAAGTAAATAAAAAATAATCTAACCTACTGCACTGGTCATTTCTCTGCGCCCGGACTCATCACTACTAACAGCACAAAAACATCCGCTTTTGCTGAAAACATTTTCTAAATACTCATACTATCATGCAATTATTCTAGTTAAAAGAACAAAAACGTTAAAATAATACTTTCCCCAAGACGATCGTAATTATGAGTAAAATATCCATGTGATCTTATACATTTTTAAAATCTTTTAAAAAAATTGTTACGGAAACACTGGTCTTTTATAGTTTTAGAAATATTTTGAAATATATTGAAAATATTGTAATGAAATATTTTATAAACCTTTTCTCAACATTTTTCTAATATACGCCGGAAAATATTTTTTAAGAAGTTAAAAACATATTTGATTTTGGTTTATGGGAAAATGTTTTGCAATACTGTTTAATGTTTCGAAAATATTAATAAAATATTGTTTGGATACTATTGAAAACGTTTATAAAAAATGTTTTAATAATATTTGTTACAATATTTTACAAAAGAGATTTGAAAACTTTGTTTACATACGTAACAACATAAAATAACAACGTTAAGAAAAGCTTGATAAATTTATGGGGGGGGGGAGTAAAGACAATTTATAAAGTCACCGTAGAATTAAAACATAGTAAAATTTTAAAATATATTCTTACATAAAAATATGACAAGAAATAACATCATAGGACTAAGAAAATTATTTAAATTGTAAAAATCATAAATATTACAGATAAAATTCATTTGTAGTCAAAATAATAAAATAAAAACCTTAATAATAGCTTGATAAATTTGTGAAAAAAAGTGAAACTAATAACTAAATACAAATTTATAAAGTCAACATAGAACTAAAATATCGCAAAATTATAAAATATATTATTACATAAAAATATGACAAGAAATAACATCATAGGACTAAGGAAATGATTTAAATTGTAAAAATCATAAATATTACAGATAAAATTCATTTGTAGTCAAAATCTATATAAATAAAAATGTAAATGTGCGTTTGTTCAAAATCGATAATCTCAGAAAGTTCTTCACCGATTGCTTTGAAATTTGGACACAATATTCCATTCGAATCCACGAGTGTTTTTATATACTTTTTGAAAAACTGTAGCATCTAATGAACATAAAAACAACAAAAAATATGCTCAATATTTAACAAAAATGCAAGCGCCATTACATATGTTTATGGACTATAATAATAACAGCTGTAGTCAACTGTTTCCTATATTTCCATTATCAGCTGATTTCAAACTTCAAACAACTGTAAGTTATATTTGGATTTCTATCTTTTAAGATAGGTTTTTGTGAACAACGACATCTGTTGAAGTAAAACAAAACACACTATACTAAATATTTTCAATGTTTCCAAATGTATTGTTGTTAAATAAAATGTTGATAGATTTAATTAACAAATGTTTAAATCAATTTTTTTGTAAGACATTCCGTTAGGACAATAACATTTACCATAGCATTAATTTCGTGAGTGTAAATAATTTGTTTTATTTTTTCACCGTTCTTTCATTTGGTTAAACCAGATTAAATAAAAAAATTACAATAACTCAAATAACATTTTCTGTCATAACCTATTTTCATCATTATAATATTAATAACTATTAAACCATTTGATTTATCAATATGAAATAAAAAACACTTAAAAGACAATATTTTTATCTTTATTTTAAAATTAAAGAATCTTTATAAATACAAAACATAAAATTGTAACAGTTAGGCCTACAATTTAAATAAAAACTTATCTAAATGTTACATAAATAATAACTTTTTTAAAACAGGTTATTGTACACAATGTTATTTTCTCGGGAATATTAATTAGGACAGAGATTTTGTATTGTTATAAAATTAAAAGAGGCAATTTTCCATTTATAAAATATATCATTTACCATATATAAATAGGCCTACTATTAAATTCTAATATGTCTTTTTTTAAATTAGATTGTAACATATTGTTTTCTTAATTTAGCTCAGGGCCAATCTTTAGAATTGCTTGGCTTAGATCTAGAAACGGATTGCTTCTCCCGTGGACAATTATTATATATTATGTTGCATGTTCTAGAGTCGGCAAACCAGATAATCTGTATATACACAAACAATGAAACTACAAAAAATATTGTGTACCCACAAGCATTGTTAAAATAAACATATTTTAATTTATGTCTTTATAGTTATGTCTTTTATTTATTTTCCATTTAACCAGATGAGCCACAGCAACGCGTGGCCGGGTACAGCTAGTAATAAAATAAAAACCTTAATAATAGCTTGATAAATTTGTGAAAAAAAGTGAAACTAATAACTAAATACAAATTTATAAAGTCAACATAGAACTATAATATCGCAAAATTATAAAATATATTATTACATAAAAAATATGATAAGAAATAACATCATAGAACTAAGGAATATGAATAGAACATGAATATTATTAAACAAAAATGTTTATCCATCACAAATGATTGAGTTTCACTAGTTTGCTGTTTCGTTTTATTTTCTCTTCTATTCTTTTTCCGATGCTGTCTACCATTTTCCGTTTCGGTCGAAGATTTGTCCCGTCCCTAAGATCTTGAGAATGCCATTTCACTGCATACATTATTTTCATAAAAACAAATTTTTTTAAAATAAAGTTATGGTGCTCTTTACATTCTCCACTGAACCAACTTGGATGATGTGTTGCAGTATTTCGTTTTATAATTGTACTGAGTGTTTTAAGGATTTTTGGCTTGGACTTTACAATAGGGAAATATTTCGAAAATGTCGTAACAAAGTTCTTCATTACCGAAAACATTTCATTTGAAGGGGTTTGGAGGCAAGCTTCTACTCTGCCATCGGGAAAGTACTTCATAAAGTCCTTGAATCTAATTAAAGAGTCTGTAAGGACATCCGTAGTATTATTTTTTGACAGTCTGGTTTGACAGATTTTACATGAAAACTTGTCATTACACCTTTTGACTATCCAACCGGCCAAATAGCTTATTACTGCGTCCTCTAAAAGAATATTTACGTTATTTATTTGGGATAGCATAAAGCTACTTGGAGGAGTTGAAATTAGTGATGTATCTGTGAAATTAGTTTCACTGATAACAGGAGTTGATACTGTTTGTAATTGTTCAGGATCAGCACAATCATTTTGCAGCTCATCATGAATGTTTAAATCTATTGTTATGTCGTTGTCCGGTTCACAATTTGCCGTACTTGGAGGGTTCAACAGCCTAACAGATATAGCATGCTGTAGATTTTTCCGAAATTGTCCCGCTGTTGGATTACTATTGTAACCTCCACGATGCCTGATGTTGCCAAACATATTTTCTATAGGGTCTTGGTTGAGTCTTGAGGTTAACAAGAACTCATTTCCCTCGGCTTTAAGATCTTCACTTAGCAATAGTACAGCATTAATTGTAGTTTTAGGACCTGCGAAACATTGAGGGTTTCTTGCACGTCTCAGAACTCCTTTCTTTGTTTTTTTATACTTGTTTAATTTCCACGTGTCTATGTATTTCAATGCTTCTTTCAGACATTTCTCCACTAGGATGTTTTTGCTTGAAAGAGGTCTTCTCATGGGGCATTTGTCTTCTGGTGAGCGACTGTTCAAAGCATCCAGTATGTCATTCATCCTACCTAAGAAGTCGGCAGTATTTTCAGCGGTTTCGCTTTTTATCACCCCTAAGTGATAAGCCGCCTTTAATCCTCGAGAGACAGACTGACTGAAAACTTGAGTGGCAAGGTTCACTTTCATTTTTTGAAAGCTGTTGGGGTGAACGTGCCTCTCACTCAACTTTGGTGCAGCCCTACAATCATTAGGTTGACTTTTATCAACTTTGTATAATTCTTCGATGTCACTCCATTTGACATTGCGATTGTCTACTTCAATATCGCTACCAATAAGAGTATTTCTGATATTCTTTATTAAGTGAGGAGCATCAAAAAAACAATAAATCTTGTAGTTCTTAAAATAAAAAAATGGACTTTTCTCATTTACTCCGTTCATGGCCATACTTGCAGCATTTGAGCTTCCTAGATCACACACCACACCACGAACAACCAGTCCTACATCAAAAACTTTCTCTAAACATAAGTCTATTAAAATAGATATCACACTATTTGTTGTTGAATTTTGTGAAAGCACATAACCAATAGGCAATTTCCAACAATATTTCAGTCCCCGCAGCATGAAGAGCATAGCGTGAGTAGCAATTTGATCAGTCCTACCCAGAGGTCCGTGATCTTCAAAGCCTTCAATAAGGTCATTTTTTACGTTGTACTGCAGGCCTTTTTTTATGGACATTTCGTCAAATAAAACTACACATTGCTTTTCATGCTCTGTCATTGTTTTTACTTTCATGGCCAGCTTTCTCAGCACTTCTTCACCAAATCCCGTTTGCAGGTTGTAAATATTCACCCATCTTTGTACTGTTCTCAAACAGGGTAGTTTAAAACCTTTATCTCGTAAATGTAAGTAAGCGCTGGGAGATTTAAAGTATAATGATAAAGCAAAACACTTCTCTTCTTCGGACCACGAAATTTTTCTATTTTGTTTCAGTTGCATGACAATAAATGTCAAAACCTCTCCAGAAACACGTTGTGAAATGAGTTCTACTAATCCAGCTACTGTTACGGGCGATTTGCTTTTTTTCAAAAATGATATTTTACTTCTTTTACTCATTATAAGATGTGTTTGACTTTTGAGTCTTTTTTTCTGTTGAACTATATGTTTGAGCATTTTCCTCTTCCTAGGCGTGAACTGTTCTATGTAGCTTTGAGGTTTTTCTGATAGTGGATAAAAACTTGAAAGGAAATCATCGAAAGATTCATTTGGTCCTAGGGATGAAATATCATTCATTGGTGAACAAATTTGGTTTTCGGGCAGCATTTCTGTAGACGGAGGTGAAGGCACATCTGTTGACGAAGGTTTAGAGAGGGGCATGTCTATTGACGATAATGTTACTGGAGTCATGTCAGTAACCGAAGGTAGAGTCACTTCTGATGACGAAGGTTTAGAGAGGGGCATGTCTATTGACGATAATGGTACTGGAGGCATGTCAGTAACCGAAGGTGGAGGCACTTCTGATGACGAAGGTGAAGCTAGGAATGAGTGTACTGAGGCAGGCGCAGGAGGCATACCTTGAGTGCTAGATTGCTCGGATTCGGTTTGAGATGCATTATTGTATTTAAAATAAGGAATAGGAACTGCAGTTTTGTTCAACCTGTTACATAAACTGTTCGTGAAATCCTCTCTTTTGAAATGTCTACCACAAATCCGCCTGTTTCGAAGTTTTTTATCCGAAAGATCAATCAAATCATCTCTACCCGTGTTAACCAGCCAGGTACAGCACCTGAAAACAAGAAAATGAGAGCAGAAGTGGGGGGGGGGGAACAATTTCAATAAAAAATAAAGTTTTAAACCCTACATCGATAAACGACTATAGCCGGGGCCACGGAATCAGGCGGGTAAGAGAAAACGCACTGATGCCACATATGGGACCAGAGATGCGAGGGAAGGTCGAGAATCGCTTATCTCAGCGCTTTCTAACTGCTGCCCTGTCGTTATCTGTTTCTGGCTATAAAACAATTTGGCAGGATAAAAATAACGTTTATAAGTGTTGGTAATAAATAATTAAATTACATTCTCAAAACGTAATATTCTATTATGTTAGCCATTATATATTTGCAACATACAATGAATTTATAATGGGATGTAATATTACATTAACCCTTAACTGGTACCACTAGTTTTTCAAACGCAAATGATAAAATGGGTGAAAACGCAATTATGACTGATTTCACAATCAAAAACATGTTTGCATAACAAATTTTACAACTCATGTTTAAAATTTTCAAACAACCCACAAAGTAGATATAAACGTTTACACTGACCAAACACTCCTTACTTCACTACATCAACATTGAAATAAAGCAAAAAAACCTAAAAACAGATAGAAGAAAAGCAGTTAACAGAAAAGCATTTGCAGCTTCAATTTAACACCTCACGACATTGTTACAGTAAGATGTGGGCCCAACTATAGACAAGTCGCGACAAAAACATATTTTTGTCAGACAAAAACATAAATATACAGAAAAGTCGCGGGAAAAATAATTTTACAGATTTGTGTTCACAAGTGAATTACTAAAATTTTGTACATCTTGAAAATAATTATAAAAATTATTCTGCTATGTTATATTACTTTGTTAATCAAAAAGTTTTGTAACGGTAAGACATATTTTTGTGTTCATGGCTTTCTTTCCCCAAAATATATTACTATACCATCAAGCTTATAGTTCATAACGCTGCTTCTTTTTGTATGATGTGGTATATTTGAAATTAATTTTAGGGTAAGGATTTTTTTTTAATTTTTATATATTTTTTATATTTCTATTTAGACTAAATTACTAAACTTTTAATATCTTTTAAAAAATTATAAAAATGTTGTAGTATTTTTTATGTACACATAAACATTGACAATTTTTGAAAAATTTAGATTTTTTCAGTTTTTAGGGGTTTTGGGGGAGGCCATAAACCCCTAAAATATAAATATAAACTAACGTCTGGAATTGTGGTGAAATTGTCAATTAAATATTGGTTTTCAATTGAATAGATACAAAATTTCATCTGAATCTGAAGCTGGATATTTCTGACACACACAGACATACATAACCGTGAAACCTATTTTTTGTATTCAGAGAGTAAGAAAACGATTTTTTATTTTTTTTAAAAAGGCATTAGGCCTTTAAATACTAAATTATATGTGCAAATTAAAAATTATCTTATCAAAATAAAAACATGTACAAGCTCAAGACTATAGAAATAATAATAAACCTCCAAACTACACAGCTTTGGGCGAAGCCGGGTAAAACAACTAGTTTAAATTTTTAGAAAAAGCTCTTTTCATTTAAAGAAAAAAGTAACAAGTCTTTTATAATAATAAACTTCATTAACAGTTAATCTGAAAACTGACATTTTAATAAACTTCATTAAAAATTTTATTTTAATTATCAATAATTATTCTTCTGACAGTGAAGGTTAACTGCTGCAATTTTTCAATTAAAAATCTTAGAAAGATGATTAGTGAAACCGTGTCTTACCTTGATTGATCTGAAGATGGAAATGTGAAGAAGTGAAGATCATAACTGTTCTTATTATTTCTTTGGCAGTCCGCGTAATAACACTTATATATTCCAGGCATATTTTTGTAATAGATTGACACTATTGACAGATACTGAATAAGTGAAACAGCTTGCGAGGGAAGGAAGCAATACGAGACGGGTTCTTTTGCTGACGGAAGTAAGTGAGAAGGTTTGTGAGAGAGAGGTCAACAGTTGTACAGTCTCAACCAAGTGGGATGCGTACAGTCAAGCACCTGCTGCTAGCGCTTTCTAATAGCTGTGAGTCAAACTTGTGATGAACAGCACCCGTAAAGCGTAGACTATTTCCCTATCCTATGTCGTGTCTTATAGTATTTATGTAGTCATTGGTATTAGTCATTGCCCTCACGCTGATAGTTTTATTCTCACCATTCGAGGGACCGTGTCAGTGCTCTAGAGAAGTTTTTCTCACCATGCGAGTGATGTCTTTAATGTTTTCTTTTTTGTAATGTAGGTTATTTTTAATAATGTTATTTTTCTTCAATTTTGTGTAGAAGTTTTATTATGTATATTTTTGGGTTGTTATGCTGTATATATAATGTTTAGTGTTTTCACAACTTTCGTTTGTAAAATACTAAATTTTACTACAGAAAAAGCAGAGGGAAATATTGCTTGAGGAAGAAGCTAAACAATTTGATAACGAGGAAAATAATTCAGATACAAATGCTGAAAGTGAACACAGTGTGCACAACACAGATTTAGAGCAATGATGATGAATCTGAATATCATTCAAGAGCTTCACTTCAGGGACAAGAAGTTCGAGGAATGATATAAGTAATAATACAGCTACACCATCAAGTAATACTTCCAAATAAGGCACCTTATGGAAGGTACAAATGCCAAGAAGAACCAGAACTGCTCCTCAAAATATTGTCCAAAAACTACCTTCAAATAAAGAAGGATTATAGGGACAAAACAGAAATAATCGACTGCTGGAAAGCATTTATTTCTGATAACATAATTGAAAATATTGTAATATTCACCAATCGGCAATTAGAAGTAATGTGGCAAAATTAATTTGTAAATTAGAGAGATTGCCCAGTAACAAGCAAACAAAAGATCATGGTGTTATTTGGCTTGTTGTATTTAATAGGAATTAAAAAGGGAAATGATATCAATATAAACGAGTTCTGGGAGACTGATGGCACTGCTCCTGACATTTACAGAGCTACAATGTCCAAAAGAAGGTTCCACACACTTGTTCAATTTTGATGACAGGCCATTAAGAAACCAGAGAAAAGAGGATATAATTTGACTCCTATTACAATCATTTTTGAACTATTCGTAAATCACTGTCAAGCACCTTACAATGTAGGATTTGCTACCATTGACGAAATGATTGAACCCATCAGAGATAGATGTAAATTTCGCCAATACATCGCCAACAAGCCCGCAAAATATAGGATCTACATTTATGCTGTTGCGGATTCTAAAACATTTTTTGCTACAAATTGACTACGATGTTGCTAGTGTTGTCAAATGAGTATCAGGTCCGATACTAAATGTTAACAGAAATCTCACAATGGACAATTATTATACATCCGTTGCATTAGCAAATGACTTACTCACTAATATCAGAACCAATAATGTAGGAACCGTGAGGAAAATAAGCCTCATATTCCACCAGAAATAAAAAAATATAAGAGGGCGCCCTCGAAGCAGCAGTCCGTTTGCTTATGGTAAAGAACCAAACAAGACCACTTTTGTTTCTTACGTTCCAAAGAATAAAACTAAGAAAAATGTAATCGTGTTATCTACAATACACAAGAATGATACCGTCGATCCATCTACTGGAGATTTATTCAAAACTGGCACGATTATGTTCTACAATAGTATGAAGAGTGGTATTGGATGTTGTAGACCGAATGAAAGGAGAATATACTGTAACAAGAGTAAGTAACAGGTGGCCAATTACAGTTGTTTTTGTGGCCTACTGAACTTAGCTACAGTAAACAGGCAGATAATGTTCAACTTGAATTCTTCTAAGCGGATTGAAAGAAGGTTATTCATCAAAGATTTAGCTTTATCTCGCCTTTTGTAGAAAGCAGAGCTACTATTCCAACCATATCCTTGCCACTGCGGTAGAAAATTCAAAAGATAACTGGGAAGGCTACAAAAACCAGCTACCGGCAAGAGGGTGCCAAAACAAAATGTGATATTTACTCTGGAAAGAAGAACAGATATATCCAAAACTGTTGCAGTTCCTTTGACAAATTTTTGTACGAGGAACACGTCAAAAAAAACTCCTCACATTAGTTCAGAGGATGAGGGAAACGCCTGAACATTTTATATTTAAAAAAAACTTTATATTATGAACTATAAAAAATGTGTGACAAAAGTTAAAGTTTAAAATATATATAAATGAGTTAATGTATTATTTTTTGTTTTTGTTTTAATGAGGAATTCGATATTGTTTTTATATGTTATAAGCCCATTACTAATAATAATATTTCATAAAAACTCAACAAAATGTTATATTTGACATATTGTAATAAAGATTTCAAGAATTTTCATATTAATTAGTTTTCACCTATTTTCCAAGGTGAGAAAAAATCTCACCACGCGAGTCATCGTGTAACTTTTAATAACGCGAGTGATCGCAGGTTTAAAAACTTGAACATTACCAACCATTTAGAAATTTATTATTTGATTTTTTGTTAATATACCTGTCCAAGGATTTTAAAACCTAATTGACATATGACATCTAAAATGTTCACAACACAAATATCAGTAAGCTAAAAATACCGGAAAATGTTTATACATTATATTTAAATTTTAACACTTTTATATTTACCTGTTTGTATCGTCTGTAGTAATTTTGTATCAAAATGGCAGCTGCTCTTTCTTTATCTTGTTCTTCAAGTTTTTTCCTGCCTTTATAAGACCTGTAAGCTTTCTGTATTATCTTAGCAGCTTCGTAGAGTTCTCTTTGTTCTCGATCTAAAGAAAGGTGTGATTAAAATAACAACTAATATCTAGTTAATGAAAAACAAACACAATATTTAGTAAATTCTACAATTTATTTGAGTCTTGCCGACCATGGTTTCGCCAACAACGGCATTTACAAGGCAGCTTAACAAAGACTGTCTTTGTTAAGCTGCCTTGTAAATGCCGTTGTTGGCGAAACCATGGTCGGCAAGACTCAAATAAATTGTAGAATTTACTAAATATTGTGTTTGTTTTTCATTAAAATGGAGTTCTACCAAGTACCATCGGTCAATAGTGTAAATCGTATAATATCTAGTTATATTGTATTCCTCTATAAAATACTCAGGCATAGTCCAGTTTCATTCAAATTATTCGGCTACATGTTTCGCTACCATGTGTAGCATCATCAGACCAGATATGGTACAGTAAACTTCCTGTAATCCGGCACGTTCGGGACTTGAAGCATGCCGGATTATAAAATATGCCGGATTACAGGAAGTATATCGGAAAAACGGTAAAAAAAGATGTAATGGAATAAAAATAACAGTACCGTATGTTTTTTATTGGTTAAAGGATTACAAAATAATATGTACAGTACAGTAAAACACACTACAAACATTAAAAATTAAAACATAAACATTAAAAACAACTCACAACACAACCCCACGATGTTAACAGACTGATCTCTAATGTAAGCGTAGACGGATCAAAATGGCTATGACAGTAGAACACGGCTAGTACAGTGGATAGACTAGAAGTCCGGTGCTGTAGGCGTGGCCAGTGAGCACGTGACTGCCGAGCGTACACGATGTCGCCCGAGCCTACACGATGTCGCCCGACGACGGCAGAAACGAAAGAACAACTGTACAGTGGCTAGACTAGAAGTCCGATGCTGTAGGCGTGGCCAGTGAGCACGTGACTGCCGAGCGTACAGGATGTCGCCCGAGCCTACACGATATCGCCCGACGATGGCAGAAACGAAAGATTTTTCAACCAATTTTTTTTTTTTTTTTTTTTTTTTTTAAAGTCGTGCTGGATTATCAAGCGTGCCGGACCGTAGGATGCCGGACTAGAGGAAGTTTACTGTACTTATGAATTATGTGAAAATTTAGTTTTTGTTAAAAGACCCAAGAGATTGTATAGAAAGTAGAGCATTATTGCAAAAGAACTTAAAAAGTGATGCAATCACTGATTCACAAGCAATATGTGCTCAAGACAGACAACGGAATCTATAAAAGCTTGAACTGACATAGTAACCAGGTCATTCAAGGGACCAACAGGGCCGCTGTTCGAGACTGGCGACAAAGAGACCAGCCACCATTGACCAGATAAACTTTCTTTGAGAGATTCCAGGGACTAGACTTTGCAGGTTTACTACACCACTGGTTTAAAGGGTGAGCAAATCAAGTGTGTATTCTATTCTAGGTATTTTGGATATATATAGTAGTCATTTTCCCTATTGCAACGATACTTAACTCGATCTGAATTATATTGTTTGAAACATTTCAAAATAATGTTGTTTCAATAAATAATCAATATTCCTTTCAAACACGAGAAGACACGCACGCCACCTACCGGGAAAAATGCACAACGGTAGCGAATTAAACAAAAGCCTAAAAATACTAGAGTACCGATCGGATAACTTCAAATAACGTGATTCCCCGAATTTTAACGTAAGCCTAGAATATACAATTTAGAGGCCTAAACTTCCATATTATCCAAATTAAATAACCCCGTAGCAAGATTAGAATTAAGATAGACAAAATCAATCGAAATTAAACACGAATTTTCAAAAACATGGCCGAACCGGACCAGAGCGTCATAAATAATTAATTATAAAGAATACGACTATCGCTTCAACAAAACAAATATGGCCTATGGATTTAACGGATATTTTGACGTATAAGTTGTCACCTGAACATACAAAGAAAACCTCAAAATTATTTAGTATTGATGATAAATACAACCAAAGTCCTATTTCAAAGATGGCGGAACAGACATAATATGTGACAGAAATCAAATAAGCCACACCCACCGATACAGCAATCACGTGACCAAAGTTTAGCCCACTAACTAATTTTTAAAGTGCGGGAAATTCCAACTAGTTTTAGATTAAGACCAAGGTGAAATCGTATTTAGGAATAAGATAGTTTAAATTTAAAGGAAGTTATTTGGAACCCCTCTTAGTATGTCTTCAACAAATTTAAATGTATACCGTAATAGTAGAGTCAACAGTCTTAAATGAAGTTCTTAACAACTTCCTGCTTAACAAATTAGGGTCATGTATTCATTTTCATCAGTGCTACTAATCTTAATCAAGATCACAAAAAATGGATAATGTTGAATCTCTATGGACGCTGTAACAATGATTTTTGGGAAGTTTTTGTAGAGAGATCCCAAGCTTAATGGACGTTTCCTGATTCAGCTCCAATTTAATGCAATTGAAATAAGTGGAAAAGTATATTTAAATTTTCTATGGAGTGCTGAGAAGTAATATAAATTAAAAGTGATAAGTAACAGTTGAAAATTTTCTAAAAATCTACCAAGGAGCAGACATAATACAAGCTAGTTTCAACAACGTATTTGAGAACATTGGTGAGACCATTCCAATTTATATATTTTTTTTAAGTCATCCTATATCCCCACTAATAGGCCTAAGTAGCCTACTATCATAAACTTTGAAGCATTAATACACAAAAGTGGAATAACTTATAACAAATATCATACTAATTGAACTATTTTCTATATGTACACCGAGTATTCAAAAACATAGACTTTGTGAACGTTGTGATTGTTGTCTACCATCATTTCACCACTCATCATTTATTTAAAAAAACTAATCGATTAATATTTTATTATTTTTTATATCTTTGTCAATATGTGTATAATTACCCCACTTCCTTGACAAATTTGCCGCACTGACCCTGTCCCGAGAGAAAGAAACTCAAGTGATAATTAATAATATTCCCCAAAATATAACCTTTAATTGATTGTGTTTTTCTTGTAATTGTATGTGTAGCCTATGTATATGAATTTTTCACGAGAAACAGACTCTGAGTGATCTATTTTAAATAAGTATGTGTTAAACCAATTCCTCCCAACCCGAGATAGTAAGACTCTAAAATGAACTAATGAAATCTTTCCTTTATGTTATATTTGCATATGTTTATGAACTTTCCATAACCTCAGTGTAGTTAATAAGAGACATTTCCTCTTACATCTCAATTGTTTGATAATTTATTTTTTTATGTTAACTTCAAAATGATTTTATATATGTAGTTTACCGATTAAGTTCGAATGAACTCATAATTTTATTATTTGATGTTTCAAGACAATAAATGACTAATCTTTGTATTACAAATATTTTTTAAATTTTTTTTATCAAGGTAAATGATTATATGAGTTAATACTATAACAATATTTATAGAAATGAAGTTTCATTCATTTCAAAATGGCGCCCAACGTATTGGCAATTTGTCAAGGAAGTCTTCCCCCACCAAATAACTTCTTTTAAAAATAATTTTATGTTAGTTTTAAGATATATATTTTGTGTACCGATATATTATTACTAAATATTAATATGGATAATCAATCGGGATACAACTTAAGAAAAAACATTACGCGGACACAAAAGGCTATAGAGTCTCACGGTTTGTCGGACCCATCTTCGTCGCGCCGATTAGAAGACGTGACCGCGGGTCAAGAAATAAGTGAAGAAGGCGTAGCGCTGGAAGGGCCGCGGATCGTTGAAGAATCAGGTCAACCACCGACCGTAATAATTGAAGAAGAAGAAGAAGAATACGGCGAAAATATACAGACATATACCGACCGTGAAAACATCGAAATGACGAGCGACGTGAAGACCAGCCAAGAACCGCAAAGCCATACCATAAATCTCGACCAATTAATGATGTTTATGAAGAAACAATTCGAGGATCAGGACAAGCGCTCTAAGGAAATCAAATTAGAACTGAATCAAATTAACCAACGATTCGATGGCCAGGAAGAACGTTTTTCTAAGGAATTAAAACAAAACTCCCTAGAAATAAAACAGGAATTGAGCCGAATTAACAAACGGTTCGAGACCCATGACAAGAAAATTGACAAAATACAAGAGGACTGTCGGTTTCAAACCGAACAGGTGAAGGAGTTTGTGATCGACTTGAATCAACGAACCAGGGAAGAGACACACCAAGAGCTGGAACAAATAACCCAGAAAATTGCTGAGAAAATTCACGACAACAGGAGGGAATAGACAAAAACAAGGAGACAAGTTTAGAACAAGAGCGACAGATAACATCTTTAGAACGATTGGCCAACGATAACAAGGTGAGAGTGGAAACCCTCGAGGACAAGATTCAGAAAAACTCACCCACAGCATCACCCAACATATATGTCACCTGTGGAAGTACCACCAATGGAATAATCGATAATAACGTTCCAAAATTTCATGGCAGGGAGCACAATCCAACTGAACACCTCAACAGGATAATTAAATTTTATGAGCGGAGGACAACTCAAAATAACACCACCGATCCAAACATCCAGCTGATCGACACCCTGGAGTTATGCCTAGAACATCATGCGGCGAGATGGTTCAGTTTGGTCAGAGACGACATACACTGCTGGGAAGAGTTCAAAGAAGCCTTTGAGAAAAAATATTGGAGCAGGGAAGTGCAACGCGGAATCCGGCACAAAATGGAAACAGAAAAGTATCAAAGGAATGGCAAACTCAGTAGGGCCGAATATTTTATTGAGCGAGTCATAACTTTGAAGTCAATGCAACCACCACTCTCTGAGGATGAGATTATAACCTGTTTGGCGGATCATTTCGAGGAATTGATTCAAGATGCACGAAGGGTCCAACGCATCGAAACAATCCTGGACTTCGAACTCCTGTTGCAAAGGGAGGACTTAAAAGATGTTTATACGCGAGAAAGGAGGAACCAGAATTTGACTACTGCACCTTCACCGAGAACACGATTCACACCAAGGGAACAACCAGTTGGGTCGAACAATAATTTCCACTTTAGACCATCAACACAGTTCCAAAATTATCGACCTCCACCTTTTCATCAACAAAATCACCGACCTCCGCCTAGACCATTTAATTCAAACAGAAACCCTCCAGGAAATTATCAACCTCCATATCGAACAGATCGACAATTTCAACCTCCGCAGAACAGAGGAAACCAGCCCCAAATAAGACGAGATAACCTTCCTGAGAGTTCACGGCCTAGAAACCAGCAGTACCCGACACAGGAACAGATAAACGTGTGCCACACCATTGCTGAAACTGTGCCCACGAGTAATCGTCCTGAATTGAGTTCAGCAACGGAAGTGTCTCAGCAGGAAAACTGCCGAGCACAGAAGATGTCATCGGCCAATTGAGCGACGAAAACAACTCATCATCATCTGCGCTCAATAACATTAATACTGTGCGAAGACATGACCTCGGTTTATGCAGGCCCACTATGTTTAATCATAAATATATATACGTACCGAATAATATGATTATAAGCAATATGTTTTGCGACAGAAATTTCCTGATAAATGAAGATAGTTACGAGTTAACAACGAGACCCGATACTCAGATTTTACGGTGTCCTGAGATTAAAGTTTTAATAGGAGAGCGAAATGTTACAGCCCTCATCGATACTGGTTCTAATATTACATGCATCGCAGAACAATGGTTCCAAGAACACAGACAACAAATTAAAAAAATTGAACAACTTCCAATGACAAATATTCAAATAACAACAGCTGTCGGCTCAAAGACCCGCAGAGTATCCAGGATAATAATGTTTCAAGTTATAATTGAAGAGGAGGAAATATGGGTGCAAGCACTTGTTGTACCAAATTTAATTCGCGACTTAATTATTGGTGTAGATTTGATAAGTAAACTAGAGATGGAGATAAACTTCAAGACATCGACGTTGCAAATTAAAGCAAATGATAAGAGAATAATATTGAAGTTTGAATATGCGATTAAAGAAGGAATTTTATGCTACATTACTGAAGAAAATATAAATATAAATAATAATAATGATAATGATAAATATATATCAAATAACATGTACAATGAAAGCGAAGCGAATTATAATGAGGAACAAGTAGAGTACAATATCGACGATCTTGGAAAATTAAATGAATGTAATATTAATAACACTTTGGAAGAAAATCGAAATTTGGAACCCCATCAAAAATTAGAATTAACCAGATTAATATTAGAATATAAAGACATCTTTTCAGACACCCCGGGCTTATGCAATAAATATGTACATCACCTCGAAATAAGAGAAGACCGAATATTTAGAGGGCAAACATACCCTGTCCCCTTAATCCATCAAGAAGCCGTAGTACGCGAGATCCAACGCATGCTGCGTATGAATGTCATTGAACCGTGTCACAGTCATTTTATTAACCCGATTGTCCCAGTCACAAAGAAGAATGGAGAAATTAGACTATGTTTAGATGCTAGAAAAGCAAACGAGATTACCCTACCGGATTATGAGCAGAATAGGAGCATAAATGAATTGTTGGCTAAAGGAAAAAACTGTAAATGGATCAGCACCATCGACTTAACTGCTTCATACTGGCAAGTCCCGCTCACGCCAGAGTCAAGGAAATATACTGCGTTCCAGTTTCGAGGAAGAACATACCAATATAGAGTTACGCCGTTTGGAATATCTACATCCCAAGCTGCACTTGTCCGAGCATTACAACACGTCTTCGAAGACAGCGTCGAATCATTCACACTTGTATATATCGACGATATCTGTGTCATTTCTCAAGATTTTAATACACACTTAGAACATCTCTCTCACATATTTAAAAGATTAAAAGATGCTAATATGACGATCAAATTTGATAAATCACTTTTCTGTCGAACGTCTGTACCTTTTCTAGGCTATACCTTAACAGCTACTGGTCTACAAATGGACAATAGCAAAGTTCAGCCAATTCTAAATTATCCAACCCCAAAAAATCGAAAACAATTAAAAGGATTTCTCGGGTGTATTAACTATTATAATAAATTTCTCTCTAAATTCTCCGAACATGTACAACCCCTTCTTCGGCTCACCTCAAAGAAAATAAAATTCCACTGGACAACAAGAGACGACCAAACATTTCAACAAATCAAAAAACTTTTCCTAGAAACACAAACATTACATCATCCCGATACGCACAAACCGTTTTACCTACAGACCGATGCCTCAGATTTTGCAATCGGCGGCCATTTATATCAATTAAATGAACAGGGAGAGAAAAGAGCAATAGTCTTCTTATCCAGAGCATTGCAACCAGCAGAGCGAAGGTTCACGACAACCGAAAAAGAATTATTAGCAATTATCTATTGTTTACAGAAAACTCGGTATATCATTTATGGCACCGATATAACAATAATAACGGATAATCATGCTCTTACTTTTCTAAAAACATGCAAATTATTAAGCTCTCGATTAACGCGATGGATCCTAGCTTTACAAGATTACAATTTCAAGATATTACATTGTAAAGGGAGTGAAAACTGTACTGCGGACGCATTAAGTCGCATCATAAACTCACAAGGTATCAATCCAATCGCCGATATACCCGAACTAATGATGGCGTACATAGATCGCATACAAGACCACAATCTACAACACGAACTACAAAATATGAAAATTAATCAAGAACAAGACCAAAATTTAATTGCTATAATACAAAATTTAAAGAACAACATTTCTCCTTCTAACGATTCAAAATTAATGGAAAACTACATGATACATGAAGGAATTTTATATAAACGTTTAGATCAACAGTGGCTTATAATAATACCAGAACACTTAATCAGTCGTCTCATATGGGAGTGCCACACATACTACTTGCATTGTGGAGCTAAAAAATGTTTAGACATCCTAAAAGAGAGTTTCGTATTTAAAAATATGGGACGCCGCATTAGAACTACACTCGCCACATGTGACTCATGTCAAAAGTGTAAAAGCGATCCACATCCTTCCCGAGGGATAGCAAAAGGAATCACTTGCATTGGCAAAAATCATCACCTAGCCGTGGACATAATTGGGCCACTTCCCACAAGTATAGGTCAAACTAAATACATACTCATTGTCTTAGATATATTTACAAAATTTGTTAAACTCTACCCGATCAGAGCCGCAAGCACGAAAACGATTTTATATAAACTACTTAACTTACATTTTTCAACCTATGGTACACCCAAAAAATTACAAAGTGACAACGGTACACAATTTCGAAGTCGAGCTTGGATTCGAACCTTAACCGAACATTCAATCGAACCCGTCTTCAACCCGTATTATCACCCCAAATCAAATATGGCAGAACGCCCGATCAGAGAAGTAAAAAGATGTCTAAGAACATATTGTTCTACAAACCATAAGAATTGGGCTCGTTATATAGCCGACATCAATTCCATGTTGAATGAAGTACACAACGAAACCACCGGGTTTACGCCCAACGAACTCCAGTTAGGACAACGTGATGTACGATTTTGGGAACCTTACATTAGAAATTGTAAACAAACAGATCTACCGATCGAAACGAAACTATTTTTGGCATCACAACGAATTAAGAAGAGACAAAATAATAGAGCTTTAAAAATTAATCAAAAATCGAAACCTACAATATTTAAAATAAATGACTTAGTACTAATAAAAAATTATCAATTATCAAATGCTTTTGAAGGAGAGACTCATAAATTGTTCGAGATATTTAGCGGTCCGTATAAAATAAGTAAAATCATAGGAAACTCGACTTACTATATAAGTGATCTGAAAGGAAAACTGGAGAAAGGACCATATCATGTAACAGCAATTAAAAGGTACAAGTGCATAAGCTGAAACGTCCCATCTTTACAACCGGACAGCTGATCGTCCATAGTTCAATGACCTTACATGACAAAAGTGCATGACGTCAAAGTAAGAAATATCACACATCTTGACAGATTTAATACTAGATTGTCACCAATCCACATAAAACAACATTATTTCTTATGGTGGTGGTTCCCTGAAAACACAAGTACTCCTAGTATTTTCAGGAAAGAGTATCGTGGGGATATTGAAACATTTCAAAATAATGTTGTTTCAATAAATAATCAATATTCCTTTCAAACACGAGAAGACACGCACGCCACCTACCGGGAAAAATGCACAACGGTAGCGAATTAAACAAAAGCCTAAAAATACTAGAGTACCGATCGGATAACTTCAAATAACGTGATTCCCCGAATTTTAACGTAAGCCTAGAATATACAATTTAGAGGCCTAAACTTCCATATTATCCAAATTAAATAACCCCGTAGCAAGATTAGAATTAAGATAGACAAAATCAATCGAAATTAAACACGAATTTTCAAAAACATGGCCGAACCGGACCAGAGCGTCATAAATAATTAATTATAAAGAATACGACTATCGCTTCAACAAAACAAATATGGCCTATGGATTTAAGGGATATTTTGACGTATAAGTTGTCACCTGAACATACAAAGAAAACCTCAAAATTATTTAGTATTGATGATAAATACAACCAAAGTCCTATTTCAAAGATGGCGGAACAGACATAATATGTGACAGAAATCAAATAAGCCACACCCACCGATACAGCAATCACGTGACCAAAGTTTAGCCCACTAACTAATTTTTAAAGTGCGGGAAATTCCAACTAGTTTTAGATTAAGACCAAGGTGAAATCGTATTTAGGAATAAGATAGTTTAAATTTAAAGGAAGTTATTTGGAACCCCTCTTAGTATGTCTTCAACAAATTTAAATGTATACCGTAATAGTAGAGTCAACAGTCTTAAATGAAGTTCTTAACAACTTCCTGCTTAACAAATTAGGGTCATGTATTCATTTTCATCAGTGCTACTAATCTTAATCAAGATCACAAAAAATGGATAATGTTGAATCTCTATGGACGCTGTAACAATGATTTTTGGGAAGTTTTTGTAGAGAGATCCCAAGCTTAATGGACGTTTCCTGATTCAGCTCCAATTTAATGCAATTGAAATAAGTGGAAAAGTATATTTAAATTTTCTATGGAGTGCTGAGAAGTAATATAAATTAAAAGTGATAAGTAACAGTTGAAAATTTTCTAAAAATCTACCAAGGAGCAGACATAATACAAGCTAGTTTCAACAACGTATTTGAGAACATTGGTGAGACCATTCCAATTTATATATTTTTTTTTAAGTCATCCTATATCCCCACTAATAGGCCTAAGTAGCCTACTATCATAAACTTTGAAGCATTAATACACAAAAGTGGAATAACTTATAACAAATATCATACTAATTGAACTATTTTCTATATGTACACCGAGTATTCAAAAACATAGACTTTGTGAACGTTGTGATTGTTGTCTACCATCATTTCACCACTCATCATTTATTTAAAAAAACTAATCGATTAATATTTTATTATTTTTTATATCTTTGTTAATATGTGTATAATTACCCCACTTCCTTGACAAATTTGCCGCACTGACCCTGTCCCGAGAGAAAGAAACTCAAGTGATAATTAATAATATTCCCCAAAATATAACCTTTAATTGATTGTGTTTTTCTTGTAATTGTATGTGTAGCCTATGTATATGAATTTTTCACGAGAAACAGACTCTGAGTGATCTATTTTAAATAAGTATGTGTTAAACCAATTCCTCCCAACCCGAGATAGTAAGACTCTAAAATGAACTAATGAAATCTTTCCTTTATGTTATATTTGCATATGTTTATGAACTTTCCATAACCTCAGTGTAGTTAATAAGAGACATTTCCTCTTACATCTCAATTGTTTGATAATTTATTTTTTTATGTTAACTTCAAAATGATTTTATATATGTAGTTTACCGATTAAGTTCGAATGAACTCATAATTTTATTATTTGATGTTTCAAGACAATAAATGACTAATCTTTGTATTACAAATATTTTTTAAATTTTTTTTATCAAGGTAAATGATTATATGAGTTAATACTATAACAATATTTATAGAAATGAAGTTTCATTCATTTCATGTTTTGCAACAAATAATTAAGTTCTATTTTCTTTGTTGAAATATTAGAAACACTGTTGAAGTATGTATATAATGAATTGTAGATAATAGAACTTTTATATAAGGACATCAGCTTGTATCAGATAATTTGTATAAATCAATTGTATGACAAATACTTTTATAATAGTGAAATAAGTGTGGACACTGAACTGAAGTTATGGTCCCTTCTTCCACTTAATTCCAAATTAAGTGTTACGGGGAGTGTTAAAGGAAAAATATATAATATGTCCCATTATATTTGTTGCAATAAGGTAAAGTAGAAATTAAGAATATAATATATATAGCAAAAATGACTATATTTTATAAATTATATGAGCACAATTATTATAATAATAAGAAACATATGTGTATTGCATTTAAATCAAAAATAGTTACACAGGATGGTTTCTTTATACATTTGTTTTATTTATTGCTGCCTTTTTATAACAAAATATATACGCAATGTATTTAATATAATAAAGAAAAAATACTGGTAAAAAATCTGTATGTATAATAAAAACATGATAAATTCGTGAAGCAATGAGATTTTAATGAACTATTTTTCTTATTATTCATTAAATTATGAACTATCTGTACATTATTCACAAATTAAAAGTGGAATGTAACCTTAGATTGTTGTTTTAATTCAATTGACTATATATTGTTTATTATCGTTGCCATGAAAACGCATCTAATTTACTATTTTCATATATATCATACAATGTGTAAATGTCAATTTCAAAGAGTATCAAGAGATTGGAATTACATTGCAGAGAAATAAGTTTTCTGGAATATGAGTAATACTCTGGGGGGAAATGACTTAGAATTAATGACAATTAATAAAACATAGCATGTAAATGTTAGAAAACACAGTGGTAGTATTATATAATCAAAATGTTTAAATCCTGGTGTTGAACTCTTTAATATATTTCATGATGATTTTTGGTTACGATTCGTAGTGTTTATAAATCCTATTTTTGTACCTAAGCCATTTTGATTTTAATATTATTTAGCTCATCCATTAAACCCGATAACTAGAAAGAGCACACATAAACATACATATTTAACACAAATAATGGAAAAAAAATGCCCATATACTAAATTTAATTAAATCATCCCACAGTTTTGGCTATATGACAGATACAAAACTTCATTTCAAAAAACATTTTTTGGAAAAAGAGGATATATCCGCAAAAAACTCGATAACAATTTTTTAGTCCATCACTTAACTTTTCTCTATACTAATTTGTAAGAAAACTGTTGGGCGTATTTTTTTTTTAATAATTATAATTTAAGTACCGGGTTTATTTCGTTCAAACTTGTATTCCTTTATTAATTAAAAATTCTTTTAATGTATCAATCAAATCTGCATCACACAAATATTATATTATGTAGTAAATAAATAAAAAACATACCTGAGAGAGTTAAATTGGAAAAGTCTTTCTCAAAGAATAGACTGTTTGAGGAAGCATGAAAGAACTCACAAAAGTCTGCCGTTGTTGGAGGAGGTGAAGGAGAATCAGGGAGGGCGAAGGAAGATGGAGAAGGAGATGGGAGGCAACTGGATGAGGCAGGGCTCAGACTTGAACTGGGAGTTCCGACATCATAATACCTGAAACAAAAAAAAATATTGAAAGTTAAATTGAACAAATAAATCGTAAGCAGAGGTATCAAGACTTTGTAAACTGATCTATAATTATCCCTTAAGGATTACAGAGCGCTCAACACATCACCAGGGTGGGATGGGTAAATAATATTGTTTTGTTTACAACACTTACTTGCATTTTTAATAATATTCATTACATGCTTCTATAGTAGATGGAATATTTACACCTATTGTTTTTCCAAGATCTCACCAATCTCAGTTCGTGCTAGGATTAGGTAAGCACTACTTTGATATAAGCTTATACTATTCCTATCAGTAATCAGGCTGTCCTCAAAGTCTTTAAATCAAGTCAAATATCCTCAAGGCTATCGTGGGAATGTTTTCAAAATCTTTCAACACTTGCCCATCTTAAAAATGTGCACCTCAACTGGGTGCTAGGACAAACAGGTGTTGAGGGCAATGAGAGTGCAGATAAGCTGAACAGAAGTAAGTTTGAGTCAAGGTCATCTTAAACAAGTAACTTAGATTATATTACTGGACACGGCCATTTCAGGAAGCACATGAGGAAGATGCCCTACGAAGGCTAGCTAACAAACAGTCTGATGAGACTGCTAGACACATTCTTCTGTATTGTGAGAGATTGGAGACCGTTAGGAATTAGGATAGTTTTAGTTAAAAGATAGATAAATAAAATAATATTAAAGTCGGAATGGAAACCAACTGTTACAAAAGACAATAGTGTAATAAAATTATGATGAAATGCTTACCTTGCAAAGACAGTCAACGTTACAAACAAGAGGGAGCTATATACGCTCTTGAAAAAAATGAGTTGGGGGTCTTTGGATCACAGGAGGAATCGCTGCTCGAGGGGTGTTTGGAAGATAGCCATACTTGGCGAGTAAGAGTCGAGAGAGCCTGATATGAGAGACGAGAGGCTATGGATAAAAATATCTGAGGGCTGGATAATTCGAAATAATCGTGACACAAGGTTCATCTGGTCGGAAGGACATTCAAATGAAACCTATGGACCGGTAAAGTGACAATTTTAAAAGAGAGGAAGTACGATTGGGGCCCAAGTGTTTTTGGTGTGGTAGAAGAGTACAATTATAAAATACTGTACACTAAAAGTTTCAAAAAAACTAGTGAGGCCGGAATTGCATCATATGCATTCTAAATGGCCCATAAGAACTCAGTTATACAGAACAAGAGGTAAACATAACAGTGGGTTGCGAAATGAAGTAGGTCACAAGATAGAACAACAAAAGCATGTATGATTTCTTAAATGGTATTTCAGCACTTACGTCTGACAGAGCTTGTAATATTTCATGACCAGTGCTGATGGGACAGAATGACGTCAATGCAGATACAGCTAAAAAACATTCAATTCAGAACACCTATAAGAACATTAATTCTAATTTGAATTTAGCAGTTCCAGGAAAAATTGGGGACAGAAACATTTTATTTGACACAGGTTGTAAATTTTCCTGCTTAAATGACAGTCATGGGGATCTGACGAACAGAATCGAAGATGACAATATATGGTTGACTTCTGCTAATGCTACAACAATATGGTCACAGGCAGGGCTATTTTAAAGTTTCAAATACAAAAACAAGAATATGAACACAAAGTTTACTTAGTAGAAGATTTGACAGGTGATTTTTAGTAGGTACCGATTTCCTGATCACAAATAAAGCGATAATTAATTTTCAAGGCAAATCAATTACATTAGGAGGGAATAGTATACAATTATTTAGAGATGCCTTAATACAACTACCAAATAACAATGACACGATAACGAAATAAATGCCAGTATATACTGGGGATGACATTGAGTTACCGCCACCTGCTCATAATATTGTGATAAAAATAGAAAGGTTGGTGTTGTATATAACTTGTAGGTGTTAAGTATGATGCCGATGTTAAAGAAAACTTACTCTCACAAAAGGGTGTGTATGTGTGCGTCGACAAAAAACAGACGCCCTTAAGTATAAAGGTTATAATCCCAACGCCCATAACAAAACATGTTTTAAACAATATACGACTAGGGAAAGTATCGCTACAAAAACCGACAAATAACAAAACTCAGAAATTATTGAAATTATTTTCAGTGCCGGTAAAACAGGCATTGAGCACATTATTAATCATGTTAATCTTAATAGGGAAAGGGTATTCACGACGGACTAAACCCACTTAAAGGGAGAGGTGATAGACATCAACAAGGAGATACCTACAAAAGAATATGGGGCGGCCCGAGCATTAATAAAAATATATATTCATTTGTTTGCACTCTGGGCAGCATGATTTACAGGAAGCCAATATGCCAGCATATGCAATATATATGAAAACCGACAAACCAGTACCAATACCTCCATATAGGCTTAGCAATGTAGAAAGGTTAGAGTTGGATAGGCAGGTAGAACAATTAAAAAAGTCAGGGGTCATAGAATATTCCCAGAGCTTTGTGGCACCCGTATTTTTAGTAAAAAAGTCAGGCGACCATTACCAGATGGTAGTCGATTATAGGAGGTTAAACGAAGGCGTGGAGGCTGATATATTTCCTTTGCCTAGGGCAGATACTATATTTGATACATTGGGTACAGCGAAATACTTTTCATCTATGGTAAAAAATCAGGTCTTTTTCCAACAACCAATTGTTCCAAAGCACAGATCATATACTGCATTTGTGACTCATTTATATACACAAGACTGCTTATAGGGATGTGCAATTCTTCAAATTTTTTTCAACGGAGTATGAATCACTTGTTTTTAGGGTTGTTTTATCAGGGAATAATCATTTACGTGGATGACTTAGTGGAATATGGGAACACGTTTGCAGACCAGTTGACAAATTTAGAGAGAGTTTTTCAATGATTAGAGGCGGCAAAATTTATAGAGGTTTTTTAAGGAAAAGTCATTTTGAATTTGTAATTGTCGATAAGCTTCCCAAAATAAAAATTGTATAAATATTTAAAAACAAAAATAATAATAGGTAAAATAAAAATATGTTTAACCATAAAAATATTAAAGTTAAAGTGAGAGTACATGTGGAAATATTGATAATGTGTTAGGTGGTATTTATGTTACAATGGCTTGTTTTGTATATATTCATAATGATTCTAACAGGGGAGAGTTTTTAGAGTTGCAAACAATTAAAAGGCATAAAAAGGGTTGTGTTGAGACAACCCAGAGTCAGATACATAGCAGCAACACAACAAAAACACACACCTAAGCATTCCAAAACATAGGTTTGCTTAAATTGCTGAAGTCCCAGCAATCCTACACAAATGTTTTCCACAAAAAATAAAATAATAACAGACGAAAGATCTTTTAAATATTTAAAGGATAATAATTATCATTCCATACAGGAATTCATGGAACAACCATCAATGGAATAACAAAATATTTAAAAAATTTTAATGTTGTTTATTTAATCTTTTATATCATTGTATTTTTATATTACTGTCAAGACTAAAATGTAAATTTTCTCTTGGCTGTGGAATAAATAAAATATTAAAAATTTTTATTTAAAAAATTTATTTATACTTATTGAAACTATATCTATATAAAAAAATAGTTTTTGATAAAATAAAGAAATAACAATGTTTAATTTGTTTTTGTTGTTGTTGCAGTCATGGAAACCAAACCAATTGTAATCACATTTCATATATAAAAACGCCCAATTTTATAGTTTATCCAAAGTATATGATAAAACCATATCAACTAGAGTAATTTTAAAACACCTCTAATGTCAGAAATCACTGCAACTAGTCGAGGCGTTGGAGACAGAAAGAAAGCGATAATGTTGGAGATCTTACCTCCACGTTACAACATACCGTTTCGTAAAACTTTAAAAATTATACTTACAATTTACTTCTAAACAAGAAATGATAGTACTCTATCTTGAAAATATTTAATGATTATTATTTTAGAAAAATGACTTAAATCTCAACATCTGACGAGATTTGGTGTTTAGTTTCGATCAAACTTTTAGTCTGATGGGTACCAAACAGCAAATCTCGTCAGAGCTCGCCAAAATTACCCATAATTATGGTCGAAGTTAAATTCTGAATTTGTATCAAAACAACACGAAGACGATGAAGAAGGTGGTTCGTCCATAAGCAGTGGCGACTCCATTGACATTACTTCAACAGAATCGTTGCTTAGCAACAGCATCATATCCTCACTCTCATTCTAAAATATAAAATGTAATTATTTGTTATCATATTTGAAAATATATTTTATTTTATTACATTACAGACAATGTATTGCTATTTATTTAAATAATAAATAGATATTATATATAAAAAATATTGTGTACTATCTACTGCAATAAATAGTGCAAATTAATAAGTAAATAAATTTCCTAATGAAATTATAAGTCTTATTTCATTTTTTATGATTACTCAATAATAAAATTACATTTCAATAATAAAGACAAGGATTACTTAGGAATAGTTTGTGTAAAATAAGTACAAACCCCATAAGGTGTACATAAATTAAATAAATCCCTTTTATTTTAATTTCTTTACTTTATTTTACAGTATTTATAATATTTATGTTTTTTGAGAAATGAGTTCAAATTTAACATTTGTTTCAAAAATAAAACATTACTTACTTTAATTCTTTCTGGCATCGCAGCTATAATCTGTTCAGCTAGAGTTAAAACCCTTACTTCTTGCTCCCCTGCAAACAAAATAGACACTATATAATTTTCAAACTATAAACAATTACTATCATAGTTTATTTTTACAAAAATTTTTTTTTTCATTTTGTAAACAATGCAATATTAAATAAATAAAAATAATTCACAAATTATAAAAACCATTTTCACAAATAAATACTTGAAACAATAACATAATTCATTAATTAAAATATAACATTTTAAAACCAAAATCACAACACAAAGCATGCAAAAGGGACATATCACCTTTTAGGGGAATCATGGCCCATAAATTCCTCCATCAAGTAAAACTATCGAAACAACAGTAGTTGTCTATAATGGTTTAAAAAGAATTGTAATTTTGCAAATAGACTAAATTACTGGAAAGTTTATTATTTATAAGTAATACATCACTTATGAAAGACGTTTACTATGTAAGCTTAAGCATTGTTGATTAGCAAGATAATTTCAAGCGTTCATGGTACTGTGCTTGAAGACACTTAAATTTTGTAAAAGAGAATTACAGTAGACTCCCTCTCATCCGATCCCACTGGGACCAAACCTTGGTTGAATAACAAAAAGGTCGGTTAAAATGAAAATGCATTAACTACTCTTTTATAAGCTGTACATTTTTAAGGGTAAAAAAAAAAAACACCAATATCTGTCTGCATCAGTTGAAAAGAGATCAAGTTAAATTGCATAATAAAACAAAATTACTCATCCATATCAGAAGTATTAATTATTGTCATATACTCAACGTGACATTCAAAGATTACAGAATAGATTTAAAAATAAAACACTTATATTTACAACATTTTCACAGATTTATCAAAATTCTAAACAAACAAAAAACTAATTGAATTTTCCAGAGTATAATTCCATAATTCAGGTAAGGATATAGAGTTAGACTATAGTAGGCTGTTAAGAGAGCTGTAGAAATAAAATATAATTTTAAATTTGTTAGTGCAAATATTCCTGAACTAACTTCAGCACTGATGCTGTTGATTTGATTGTTCCACAGCATGTTGTCTGTAGTAACAAAAAACTTTAACTTAACCCATAACAAAAAAAATGTTTATAACCTAATCAGAACACAGAAGTCATCTGTTTATTTGATACGTTGCTTACAAGTGTTGCCAACATCAAGTAATCTAAATATTCTAAAAGTATAATACCGATATCGTATTATAAACTGAATAAATCTAGCTTATATCACACGCGTCGTAAGGTTTCACTGGGACTGAGCGTGAACACTGCTCATAAAAAAATGCAATTTAATTATATTTTAATCGTAATTTTCACAATAAAATGCAAAGAAACCATTCTCAGTGGACGCTGCTGTCATCTAACACATTTATTCGAAACTACGTCAAACCAGTCAAATCTACGCTTAATAAAGAACGATGTTTTCCCGGACACGGAACAGTTCCGTATGTCTAGGCAAATGGGTTAATTCTTCAAACTTGAATTAAATATATCTCAAAGTTTACAAATCCAAAACTAACCATTACATATTTGTTTGCCAATTTGTTAAAAATGATACTACAACTGTATATATATCTCTACTACTACAGTGGTGGGGTTTTGAATAAATATATTTACAAAAGTTTACATTTGAAACTCACAAAACACAAATAAAATAAACCAACAGGTCAAAAAGGTTTTTTCTTATTTATCTGAGTTTTATGTGAGCTCTGTGGGTAAGTTTGAAAACATTCAAGTGAAATTCCAGCACTTCTCACACTTAACTGTAGATGGCCAAAAACAACTGGAACTGCTTTGCTGTAACCATTCCACACATCGAATAGTTGCAACCGTTCCAACGTATAGGCAGTTCTAACCTTTGAAATTCCAGCACTTCCCACACTTAACTGTAGATGGGCAGAAACAACTGGAACTTCTTTGCTGTAACCGTTCCACACATCGAATAGTTGCAACCGTTCCAACGTATAGGCAGTTCAAACCTTTGAAATTCCAGCACTTCCCACACTTAACTGTAGATGGGCAGAAACAACTGGAACTGCTGTTGAAACCGTTCCACACATCGAATAGTTGCAACCGTTCCAACGTATAGGGAGTTCCAACCTTTGAAATCTTGTCGAGTGAAACGTAACATTCGAAACTGTTCCAATCTACAACTTGCAGCTATTGCAATATAACTGAAAAGTTGTTTCGTTGCAGGATTACAGATGGAGAACAGCTTAATTAGTTGTAGTTTCAAATAATATAACTTCAGAAGTAGTACCCAATAAATAGAAATAAACTGTAATTACTTACACTTGTCTTATTTAAACTGTTGTGTGTTGTATAATGTTTATTACATTCCTAATGATCAATATTATTAAATAAATACAAAATATTCATGGAAGTGTCTTGGAAATTATTAATTGTTTCAATTTTAATAAGAATTTATTACTTTTTGTTTCTATAATACTCCTAAACATTTTTAAACCTGTAATTTCAGAACATTAATTATAAACTAAAATTGCTCAGGAAAGGGGGAAGGTTAGCACAATGCTTTTTATTTCCTATAAAAGGATGGGGGGAGACAGAAAGCTTGCTGTTTCCTAGAAAAGCCTTCCCTTATGTTAGGTTTATGATCAGTGGCGGCGATAGCGGGCCTGCAAGCCTTGACCGGGATTTTTCGGGAAATTTTACCGGGGCACGGGCCCCCCATTCATAACAATATTTTTATGAATATTGTCAAGAAATTACTAAAATACGCTAAACTGACACTTGACCAATCGATAGAAATTCTCTACTAACCTAGATCAAAAACATTGTCTGCAGTCATGCATCAACTGTCCTCGCGGCCTGCGTGAAGGCGCTAGAATAGGTGAAATATGAAATTCTATTAAGTGATGTCTACATCAGTAGTTAAAATTAATAAAACTTAGTATGTTGTGAGTCAGTAGTGGAATGTTCGCAGAAAGGTCTTTGCCTAGCATCCACTCACCACCGCCAACACTGCCGCGCCAAGCCCAAGTGTAAGCTTAGGTGGAAATACCCGTAATAATGTTTTTAAAGATTATTGGGAGAGGGGGGGCAATGAACAAACTTGCGGGGGGCGCGGGTTCTTATCGCCGCCACTGTTTATGATACTACGAAAAAATCAATATTATAACTTTATAAGCCTAACACTTATCCTCATTAATTAGCAATAAACAGTTAAACTAAACAAATTCAAATAAATCGTATGTTAAGAGAAAAAAATAATCGTAAAACACAACGATGTATTGCAACTTGTAACTAAAACATTATAACTATAAGACTATCTTTTAAAACAGTTACAGGAAAGAGAAGGGATTTTATTTGTTATAGTTCCACAGCGACCGTTTTGCAACTAGAACCGTTCCAAGCATCCAACTATTAAAGCACATCCTTACACTTAACCAAAAATATGTGGAATTATTGATGCCACTGCTGTTGTTTCCAATATTTGATGTTTCGAAACCATTCATTGTAAATATTTTGTTTAACATACCCATAAACAAAATTATGGCCAAGCCTTCCATTCACTTCTAAAGGGGTACGGGAGATCTTAAATTTTTTTCATATATATATATTTTATTGTCTTAATGTATTCAGCAAGTCGTCCTGAACATGTACATATCTAGTTTATATGCTCTAAATAAAATTTAATCATCATAAATTGTTAAAAACATAAGCAACACCACGATTACAGTTATTATTGTATTACAGTTATTATAGGATTCTCTGCTGTGGACACTGTTTCACACAACTCATAATATACAAGTCTAATGCTGTTTTACATGGGATGGAGGGTAATGTTGACTAACCTGGTTTTCAGATCTCTTACTGTAATAACTCTATGAAATAATCTGTCAGCTGGTATTGTTATGTAAACAAATGTTGCTTTTCATTTGTGAGAGTTTAGTTCGAGATTATTTTCATATACTTTTTCAGTTATTAGTTTTATACTAATTTATAATTGTACAGTGAATTATGCCTGGAATAAAAAAGTTTGATAAAAGACGTTTCCTTGAAAATAAGAAATCCGACAATGATCGTAGGCCTGTGTTTGATTCACAGAAGAAAAAGTGTGTTAGTGCATCAAGAAAGATTAAGGTGTTTTTATAAAAAAACATTGTGAACGCCTAGTTCTTAGTCATTTGAAACAGATTTTGGTTAACTCTGTAAACATATTGTTCGTAAGTTTTTATGCCCTGTAACAAACCTTACCACCTTCCTTTTATTATCCCTCCCAAATGATGCGCAATTTGCTTAGTGAGACTTTGCTCATCCTTAAAGTTGTGATATTCCTACCCCTCCTCACATACCCCCTTCACAAATACGAGGTTATATTTTAACAATATTGATATTATACACACATAAATAACAAATAGGTTACATACCTACAGTACTGTTGTTAGAATGACCTCCATCATCTGACAACACTTCCATGTCAATCATTGGTGATTCACTGCGAGGCCCTGAAGCCATCTCACCTAAAGAAACTACCACTATCTACAAGCGCTCTTGGCATACTGCTCAAACTCTTATTTAAACATGCAATAATTTATAAAATTCTAAAAACTATAAGTTTAAATATATTCATTTGTTGTTCCTAGATTATATATTTTTGTGATTCACATGAAATTACTATAAAACACTGATGAACATGTAGATTGATTCAGAATGGAGTGATAACACTTTGTAGATATACAAACGAGATTAAAGCAATAATACTGTTTTTTTTATGGTAGATACCCCGAATTTTGAGTTATTGAAAAATGAAAATGTAATTAAAATTGGTTTAGGTGTTTGGGGTGTAGAGTACTGCACAGACGACAGACGAACATCATTAAAAAAAAAAAACTTTTTTGTACTAAAAAAATATACAGTAAAATCCTGGTACTTTAAGGTAACAGGGACTGAAGTCACCTCGAATTGGAAGAAACTCGGATTACATGGAAATAAGAACAAAATATAGAGTAAGTGTCTAAAGATATTTTCAATGAATAATACTGTAATACAGTGCATAATTGTTTAGGCTAACATTAATCAAATCAAAGAAAAATTTATATACCAACCGTGGGTGTAAACTTTCATCATGATTGTGATGTGTTAAGTTCTTTCTATCATTAATTTTCTGGAGTGGTGGGGGGGGAGGGTTCATTGGTTCGAATTAAATGAAACCTCAAACTATAGAGACTTAAATTACTGGGACTTTATGTTATGCACAAAAAAATCACATCAAATTTTTGACCTATCACATAACTTTCTATACAGGGGTGGTGAAAAGTCCCGGAACGGGTTAATATTTTTTTAACCGTTACAAATGGAACTATATAACTTGGTACACTGTTACTGGGCATAAAACACTATTTTATCACAATTTCAATGAGCCGCTACCACTTCGGGGGGACGGCCCACAAGGAGTCGGAATAAAATCTTAAATGAGAGCGTGGGTCGAGTTGTACATCAAATTAAAGGTCTAATTTAGTAGAATACAATGCCGCAAATCCGACTTCAAAAGGTTCACCCTAAACAAAATGGCGGCGTTTTAAAGTTTATGAAAGTTACTATGGCGTTGAGTGTTAAAGATAGTATTTCAAATTCATGCCATCTTTGAATGGCTGCCATTTCCGGCTCGGTTGTCAGTTTGAAGTCGGATTTGAGCATTGTACTGTGCTAATAAAGACCTTTAATTTGATGTACAACTCAACCTATGCTCTCGTTAAATATTTTCTTCCGACTCCTTGTGGGCCGTCCCCCATTAGAGGTTAAGGGTCAAGTGGAACTCTAAAAAATAGTTTTATAGCTTCAACACTGATTTCTGGGCGTTTGTTTTGAAACCTGTACCGAGTAAACATGTTCCAGCTATCTTTAACACTCAACGCCATTTTAACTTTCATAAACTTTAAAACGCCGCCATTTTGTTTAGGGTGAACCTTTTGAAGTCGGATTTGCGGCATTGTATTCTACTAAATTAGACCTTTAATTTGATGTACAACTCGACCCACGCTCTCATTTAAGATTTTCTTCTGACTCCTTGTGGGCCGTCCCCCCGAAGCGGTAGCGGCTCATTGAAATTGTGGTAAAATAGTGTTTTATGCCCAGTAACAGTGTACCAAGTTATATAGTTCCATCTGTAACGGTTAATAAAATATTAACCCGTTCCGGGACTTTTCACCACCCCTGTATATTACATATATGCAAGAAAATAAAATGAACTGATGATATGAATTATTAAATGATGCAATATAATATGTCAGTATAAAAGTGATTTAATATTTTGAAAATAATTTTACATACGTTAAGATAGAATCAAAATTAATTTGTTATGCATCTTAGAATTCAACTAAATCTAGGAAAAGCGCATGAATATGTTCAAACTAATCATTTATATAACAAAATTAAATAGTTAAACATGATTTTTGATCAATGCATAAAATCAAGCAGAATGAGCAGTAATGCCAACTATACAAAATGTGCAATAAATAATGCACCTGATAAATAATCTGAAAATGCAAAATATAGCAATAAGTTTAAAATGTCCAAGCTAAATACAAATAATAAATAACTTCTATTATTACAAACAATATAAACTACAAATGCATTATAATTAATTGTAATCATAAATTTAATTATTACTTAATTAAATAATTAAATTTAATTGGTTTAAATGGAAAAGGATATATATCCTCTTATCAATAAAAAAAAATGAATTTCATATTAAAATTATATGTTGATACAATGCACAATTGACATAATATGCATATCATATGTTTGTATTTAAATTCAAAATAAAATTTTGTATTCTATGTGTTCAAATGTGTATTTTCTGAGCTTCAAACCATATCATAGGAGATAGGCAATCTATTTAGAATCAATGGCTTAAGTTAAGGCAGATTGACTCCCCTATCATTTTAAAGCGAAAGAAATTTCAAACAGGCAATGCCTATATTTACTCGTAATATATAATAATTATCTTTTTTTATTTGTTTTCTTTTAAATCATTAGTTTTAACTTTTATTTAAAGTTGTTATATAATCGATTTTTAATCGTTTACATATTGTATATAATAAATAAAAACAACAACATTTTAAAGGTTATATTTGAAAATAATGTAACAAAAGAGTATTTCGGGAATTTTACAGTGACATATTTATTTGATTAACTTTTTTGTTCAATATTGATTAAAACAATCTAAAGATATATGCTCACTATATTTTAATATATAATTTGAATAAATCAATATAATATATAAACACACTAATAGTACAGGGCAATCTACTAGGCTCCATATAAACTATGTGGTTCTATTTATATTTAGATTGACGCTAGGCACTTGTTAACGTCTTAATATTAGAAAGTAGGTTTAGGCCACGCCCCCTTTAGTTTTGCAATAAATACGGGGGTAGGCGCAGTGCTGGTTTAGTTATAGTTTTGTTATTGTAGCTCATGTATCACTGAGGATGGCGACTTTGTCGTTGAAACGCGTTTGATTGAATAAAGGTAGTTTTTGTGAGGTCTTTTGTTCGAGTTTTTGTTCTACATAATTTTTTCTCACAGATCAAGCTCAATATTTATTTATAAGTGGTTCTATATTAATATTTTAATCTCTATGGGTGATTAAACTACAAGGTGGTTAAAAGCAAAGGTGTTACTAAAACAGATGTTTCTGATTTAACAGTTGTAAAGCTTGTTTGTTTGACAGTTAAGCCACCTGCTGTTATTTTATTAGCAGCTTCTGGTACTACCCATCAAATGACAGCAACTTTTAATCTAACCCACCAAACTCAAGTTACTTATAACACAGTTTCTAAGCCCAAAAAGAAATTTAGGGCTATGGGTAGCGTTGAAGACCAACCAAGAACTGCCCCTCCTAGAACCGTAACAAATAAACCGATTATGGTGCTTGAACTGTGGCTAATAGACCAAGGAAGACTTCTTAGCCTCTATCCTTGGAAATACGTAACAGTAAAATAAGCATCATTTAAATTTTATACTAAGATGGTGTTCCTTAAGGTCGGAAGCGATAGTTGAGCAGGACCTAATTATCCTCTTTGGCTTATGATAACAAAGAGCTGATCTGAGCTGCAGCTATTTGAGCAGACTTAGCTAGTCAACAAGAAGAAGTTGACACGCAGGCAGACATGGTAGAGTACCTGTCTCGTATTAATTTTGGTTTTAAAACTATTTTTGAAATTACATCATAAGTGTGAAATTGGTATTATGATGTTCAGGGTTTTTCTGGAGTCCTAATCCCCAACACAGACGTGTCAATTCATTTACCCAAGACGAGCTGAGAATAGCTAATAACCATTAGCAGACTTCAGGTGAGTGTTGTAGACCTCAAAATAGCCTCGGGCTGAAGGACAACGGTATCTAAAATGTAGAAAATAGTTTAGGTTTATGTAACCTCATCATCATATATTGCTATTTAAATGGTCTAACATAAATTTAATAAAAAGGAAGCATCCTTACAAAATGAAATTGCTCTATCATATATCGTAGGATAACTGAGATAGGAGAATGGAGTTTTGCGACTCGACTTTCGACAAAATCAGGAACAACACATTGTTTTCATGATTGATTTTATGTGAATGGGCCTTTATGTGCTTGATTTTATGAAATTTTTATGTGAATAGGGAAGTCAATCATCAAAACCTACACTATTGGAGTGAAAGCAATCCACATTGGTTTCCCGACGGTAAAATTCAAGGTGCTGGTAAACAGATAGTTTTGTGTAGGATATGGGATGGGTGCATTATTAGACCCGTCTTTACTGATGGCAACCTAAATTTTTTTGAATACATGTACATCATACCGAATAGCAAATATTTTGAATGAAGAAAGCCTATTCACAAAATAGTTTCAGTAAGATGGGGCCCTTCCTCCCATTACAGTCTCAATGTTTGTGAGTGACTTGACTAACAGTTTCTCAATGCATGGATTGGACGACAAGATGCCGTGGAATGATAATCATGATCTCTAAACATCACTCCCCTTAATTTTTTTTACCTCTGGGAACAACTTAAGGCTATGATTTAACCATGAAAAAATCCAAGACACTGCTATCTTTGGCAACATGTCATCAAAACATGTGCAAAGAAAATCTCTGAAGTTTTGCACGGTGTTCTGCGTAACTGGAAATTCAGATTGTTTCTATGCCTACAATTTGGAGGGAAATATGTCAAACACACTTTTTAAATCTGTGCATTCTAATAAAGATTTTATTTGTATTCTGATAAACGTTATGAAATTAGACATTAAGTTTGTATGGAGACCAGTGGACCACCCAGTAGAATTAATCTATCTGAAAAAAAACTGACATTATTTTAGCATCTATAAATTAAACAAATTGAACAGTCATTTCTCAAATGCATATAAAGTTCAAATATACATTCTAAATGCAATAAGAGTATAAATGTGCATGTGAGCGAGGTTTGTAACAATCTTGGTGTCGTGTCTGTCGTACCAAGAATAAATGCAAGGTTAGGTTAAGAAGCAGTAAGCCATTAAGTCATGCCTAGCAAACCTACTTACCAGTTAAATTGTATTGTATTGTGTGTCTATGGCTGCAAATATCCCATTAATAAATGATATGGAAAAGAAATAATATGCAAAATGTGTCTTTTTGATTTTTACTTGTTATTCATGCTAGGAAACTGCTAGCATCTTATAAAACTGTTTTTGAAAATATGTAGACAGCACTTAAAATATAATAAATAGTGTATTTCTCAAACTCACGCACCCGTCTTCAAAACCAAATAAAAACTAACCAAAAATAATCGTCACACTCAAAATGTCATTTCGGTAGTTTGATAAAAAGGGCTTAAACTAGTTTTGCTTGAGCCGTAAATACATCTTCAGTATAAGTCATATTTGGTTGACGGTGGTCAAGTTTTATTTTTGTTATAATTTATTTTTTGCCAATTATACTAGATCCATAATATTTTTTCACTTACAATTTTGTACAAGATTTGGAATCTTTAAATTCCACTAAAAAATTGTATGAAATCGGTTAAATAATTGATTTTAAGAAATTAACTTTTTTTTAACGGTTCCTTGGTCGATTTTTTGGTTTAAAAAGTTACGAACCAACATTTTTCAACATATGGCGACTAATATGTTTTGTTTGGGTTCTCAGAAACTACACTTGAGAAAAATCTGATCCAAATCTTAGAGCCAATTTTGACAAAATCGTAATTCTGTTTTTTATGGTAGTTACCCCTAAATGTTCAGTTATAAAAAAAAAAGAAAATCCCTTTCTGACATATGGATATAATATTCCTATATAGCAAATTTGAATAAAACTGGTTCATATGTATGGGCTGTATACCATTGCACAGACAACAGGGAAACAGACATCATTCCGAAAATAACTTTTTTGACTCGGGAGATCTCAAAACGAATATATTCGCAAAAAACTCAACATAGATTTTTGGAACCATCACATAATTTTCTCTATAATACGTTCAGACTTTACTAAAAATAAAATTAAAAAAAGCTAAAAATTTGCATCTATCGTCTGTACATTTATGAAGAGGCATTCCTACAAATTTGACAGCTGGCATTAATCGCAATGTTGACAAACATGGATAAGTTGTGAACAGGTTTTTGACTTCCAGAGTCTACCAACTCGGTTTTAGTGATTTTTACCTTCAGATTTAATGAATTAGTCTCATAAAAGCTGGCTTTAGTCCTGGACTTGTGTATGTGATTAAATGCTTGATCAGTCCTCAATGTAGTTCATCATTAATTGGCTCGATAGCTTCTGGGTAACATCAATTTAAAGTTAGGCTTGTAGGAACAAAATGGCGGATCAAAACTTAAGGTTTATATGGTTTAAATTTAGATAGTCAGTCTCTGTTAGCTCTTGTTCCATCAAAATCCAAGCCAAAAGCAAGCGATACATTGTAGCTGTTTTTTTGTTTGTATGGCTTAATTATAATCTGATTTTAGTGTTTCAATATTTTGTTTCTTGGGGATTCTAGTTTAACCCAAAAATCTGGAATTTGAATTAAAAAATTTGAACAAAAATGTTTTAAAATTGGCATTGAAAGTGATCAACACAGATCTAATGTTATTTATGAACAAACCATGGCGTATTAGTAAAGTGGCAATGAAAAAAGAACAGAATTCAATTTTTTAAACCTATTAAAATTTTAATTTGTTCTATTAAATTAAAATTTTTGTCTTTAGTTTTTGTAATAAAGTTTACTTTAATCATATATTTTTAGATACAAAATTTTAATTTGATTAAAATATGTTTGTGATTGAGAGAGAAAGAGAACTTAATGAGAAGTTAAATAAATTAATAATGGCTTCATTTAGAAAAAATACTAATGTACTTAAATAAGGGCCTAAACTTCCTTCATTTGTACGATAAACATGTCCTCAAAGAAGGTTGATGTAAATTAATAATAGTTTTATTGAACTTCTGGTTTGGTATAACTACAATTTAAAAAGTTATCTTTGAGAGAACTGTTAATCAAATAAAGGAGAAATGATTAAAACAAACAGTAATAATAATGTAATACTTTTGAAAAACTTAAAATGGAAGATTATTTTGTAAAATCATTTCAAATCATTTATCATCTTAAATAATGGTGTGTTAGAACTAAAATTTGTATGTCCATATATGATGAAAACATCAGATTTGAAACTGTAGTTTTTGTGATAAATAAAAATAATTAATAATACTGAAAAATTAAAAATACAAACTGTTCCAGTGGAATATAATAACGTCATATGCTTTAGGTTTAAAATATTATCAGTCATTGAAATTTACAATTTTGAAAAATATAACTTTTTGATTAAAAATTCATGTAACATATTTTATTAATTGTGAAAATATGTAGTCTGTTAAGAAACACACACAAACTTCGACTGAGATGTAATTAGAATGGAAGAATTGTTTTTAGATTTAAAAAAAAAAAATTCATTCACAACAGTATGATTACAAATTTAGTGATTAAATATTTGTATATCGATTATATTGTACTGTAAATAAAATATGACGTCTTACATAGAGCAAAATCCATCCGACGCACTGGAGACTGTACAATGGAATCCGACATACCGCTGTCATATGCAGAGTCTGTTCCTGATAGAGGTGAATTCAGCGGTAAAGACATACTGCGATCAAATCTGAAACATTACAAGTTTTTAGTTATATAAATAATTTTATGTAGTTGCAAAGATAGAATAATTCTAGGGAAAATAAATTGAATAAAGTATTTGATTAGCTCCTGCATGGTCTAGTGGTCAGAGCTTTCGCTTCATGAATGAGAGGTTGTGGGTTCAATCTCAATGGGAGTTCAAACATTTATGGTGTTGACTCAGAATCATGGGTAATTGGGAAGCACAATTATTGGTAGTGAACTATAGTTGAGAATATTAAAACATCAGCGATGGAAATTTTGATGTTATAAACCTAAATTACCAGACTGACAAGGTGTCTAGCAGGCCTAGCCACTTCATGAACTTCATCCCCATGGAGTTTTAATAACGAGTAGAAATTTAAATAATATCATAATTAGAAAAGTTTATATAACATATTTTATTTAAATGAACACTCAACACAGCTGATATGATAGAATACGAAGTTGTTTTTTGTAGATCCACTTGTTTGCCGACTTCGATTGCGACATTAATATATGAGATGTGGATACGGAGGAAAGAGTAATAGATGTACTCTTGTGCATGGGATTCTGCGTCAGAAGCTGGGGGTGATGTCACTGACAATGGATCACGTTGACAGGTTGACACAGTTAGTTCCCGCCTTGCCAAGTTTTGCATTGTGTTGTGTTGTCACCCCAACACTATATTTTACTACTAATGTTGTGTTGTATTATTTAGCAAAACTTTTTATTGTTTAAATGCCGAGCTGTGCTTAAGGAAAACTTAAGATATAACTATTAAATATAATAAGTTTCCAGAAGACAATGCATTTCAAAAGAAGTGGTTAGCAGCCTATAAACAAGAAGACCGTATTAATGTGCAGAACGCTAATATTTGTTCAAAAAATTTTAGGGAACATTGTTTTTAAACTTTTGAAACATTAGTTATTGCAATAGATTCCTAAAAATTTTAGAAATCTAAAAAAAGATGCTATATCTACACAAAAGCTTCCTGTGTTACAACGGAGTTCTCAACCAAACTCAAACTGATGTGATAGGTTAAAATGTCACGAAAGACAGACTTTGGTTAAGGAATTAAGTAACAGTAGATCTACTGATAATTCAATTATGAACATAACATACACAAATGATGACATTAGGCATATTTATGACATTCAAACAGAGAAATATGCATCTAAAAAATTGAAGAAAATGGGTGAAAAAATCAAGGCTTTAGAGACAGCAAAGTTTTAAATTAAAAGAAGACATCAACACATTGTTAAAGTTGAATAATGCAATTGACAAAGAGGAAGGATGTGACACAAAATGTGCGGATTTTAAGTGCTATCTCATATGTTTACTCCTGGACAGATTAAAATGTTATTAAATCTCCAAAAGGGAATGCATTTGAGTTCCGAAGATATTTCTTCTGGTGTATCTCTCTTAGAAGTAAAAGTGCCAAGGCTTATTGATATTTAAGAAATAAGCTCAAAATACCCCCTCCGTGCCATAACCTCATTGCATGGGTGAGTAACTACAATTGAATGTTCTCTACCTATCATGCAGCAAGTTCTCCATATTATGAAAAATAACAGGAAACCGTTTAATGTCTCAAAAATTTACTGATTTGACATTTGTCAAAAGGAGTTTGTGCAAAAAAATTGCTTTGAAAAAAAAAGAAAAGTTATTCAGTCCCCACAGTCATGTTCAACTAGGAGTGATAAGAGGTATTACAGGAAAGTGGAAACAGCCCATATAATATGTTATAACAATCTGAGGGAGAAAGATACTATTTTCTATCATATATGCAATTGAAGAAGATTTTAAAGTTGTATCAGTAATCAATGATTTGGGTGGGGGAAATACCAATCAGTTTGGAAAACTCTAGGTATTACGCCAAACAAACCATTCTTCAGAAACCTTTTTGATGTCTCTAAAAATATTTACGTTTTTGCTGATGCTCCTCATTTATTAAAATTAGTAAGGAAGAATTAAAAAAAAAATTTTTTATTTATTTTATTTTTTAAAGCATTTAGAGTTTAAAATTTAAAAAGTACAATTTTCAGATTTACAAGTAGAGGCATGTTAACCAAGTACCAAAAGTTCTGTATTTTCTTGGATTGAAACTGTTTCAAAAGGTGGACTGTGCATTCCTACAAATGATATCTTTTTGTGGACAAAAATAATTGAAGACACATTTTTACAAATATATGGTGCAAATAATGTGTCAGGAAAGTAGAATAAAAAAAAAAGTGACAACTTAAGTAAAAAGTAGAATTAAGAACTTAAATATTCCACAACCTGTCAACAGGCTGATACTCTATTACAATCTACATAAGAATAAAACACTTAAATATCAAGAAAAAAATTGACAAATTTAAAATCTAAATGAACTCTTGAAAAAATGCATTAACAAAGTTCATAAATAATATAATCTACTTTAATATATTCGGTTGGTTTGTAATAATAATTATGGGTTATACTTTTTTCCTGAATCTTATGGTTATAAATAATTGATAAGATTTTTTATTTATTTTTAATTAGTTTAAAGTAAATTTCAACAATTAAGTTTTATGAAGTTAGATTACATATTTATTTGTGGCTTGATATTGTAAAAGCTTTTACAAATATGTTTAGCTTTTTGGGTAAATATATTTCTTTTGCTTCTAAATCTTGTTCAGTTATAAAGTTGTTGAACTCAGAGGACCTCATGTAGATATCCACACTGGTCCAGAAGCTGATTACAGCAGAAGTAAATCTGTAGCGAGATGGGTACAGACAGAATTTCTTAACAGATGGAGGGAAACTTCAAAGGGTAAACTCTACCTTTTGTTTGTTGTTCCACCGCAAATAAAATTTTTCTAGGTACAAAGTCTCACTGAGCAGACAAAAACTGAGATGTCTAGGGGGTAAAACCCGCTTTCTAAATAATAATAATAATAATTTAAGAAACTGCAATGCAACTTCTGCTAGTTTGTATAAAACACTTAATAATCACGAATGGAAGCTTGTACTCATTGTTTTTAGCAAAAGAACAGGAACAGTGTGTTAAGCAGTAGATACTATTAGAGGTATCATATTGAGTCTCACTTGAAGTTCCGTCGTTTATAAATATTGTATTGTTTAAACACAAATACAGTTTCTACTCTATACTTCAACAAGGTTAAAAGAAACAATTTAAACATGCAAAATATTTACTAAGAAAGAGCACCTGGAAAGTTTTGGTGTATCCCGACCACAGCCAACAGAATTCATTTTATGTTGCTTTGTACTGCTTTTAAGGGAAGGCAGTGAATCGGAAGGTTGTACCCCGTTTACTCCTACATATAGCCCACTATCTAAGCTTTGTCTTTTATTCAAGCGAGATGCAGGACTATGCTGAGCTGACGGACGTTGTGGATTGGTCGTGTTGTTAGTGCTGGGTTCTTGGTTATCTGCGGCAAGCAAACACAGTAATTAGTATTATTTATTACAAAACGGAGGCCCTTGTAACATTATTGTGTATTGACTTACTTGTAGTAGGACTAGGACTAGGTGCAGAACTGACTGGGGCGACCAGAGTGTCAGGCAATGCAGGAATGTTTACATATAAACTCAATACTTTGTACTTCTGGGTTTCATTTCTGAAAAAAAAAATTTTTTTAAACAAATTAATTATTGTATAAAATTTCGCACACAACAATACGATCAAAAATAAGTTACTTATTGAAGTCAACTACATTACACCATTACAAATTTATGTATACAATTTTCAATATAAATTTCATTTCTTCTTTAAGTCAACTTAACTGTATAAAATGAACTGTATAAATACAGAACAAACTGTCACTATACTATAAACACACACAATGTACTAAAACTAAACAACCACTAAAATATTTTTAATACAATTTAACTATAAATAAATATTGAGCTTGACTTGTGAAATAATATTAGATAGAATAAAACTCAAACACAAGATCTCACAAAAATTATGTTTACTTAATCAAACGTGTAGCTCATGTATCACTGAGAATAATGACTTTGTCGTTGAAACATGTTTGATTAAGTAAACATAATTTTTGTGAAATCTTGTGTTCGAGTTTTATTCTATACAATTTAACTGTCTAAATATTCATAGTCTGTCTGGCTGACCTTAAAATAAAAACAACAAATAAACAAATTATTTTTGAGTAGCTAACACAATTTTCCAAAAATCTTAATAATTCCTGAAATTTTGAAATTAATGCCTCTAAATTAAAACTTGAAAATTCAAATAGTTCCTATAGTAAAATCTTCATTTGCAAGAATATAGTTAATTAACTTAGCTTGTGCTATGCCAAACAAACATTCACTGTTTTTATCACATTTAATGCAATTTAACGCTCTGAGTTTGAGGTTATTTTAGTTTGAATACTGGACTTGGATATTCTCTTAAAATAATAACTTGTGATATTATCTTAAGGATTAAAAATAATCATCTCGCAATCATGTGATAATCTGCCTTAACTTAATCTGCCCCGTCAATTGGAGTTTTCTCGAGAAGTATCTTTTGCTCTTCCCAAGGTGCAAATTTCCTACTTATGTTATCAACGATGACATCATTATGGAATCTTCTAGAAGATTTTTATGTTAGTCGACAGAAACAATATAATGGGTTTGTTCCGAATGATGTTGTCAGATCTCTTTTCTATGATCCAAACTAACAGAGTTGTCAGATGGACCATATTATTAATTTTATAATTTAAGGTCTTAACCCTAAAATGTCCTTATAATTAGACACATGTTCCTGATCATTTTATATAAAAATAATCTATTATGTGATTTGTATATCTTGCTTTAAATATCACATATCTTGTTCCCTAACTCATCAATCCAAAGTTCAATATTTCGTTGATAAGCTGGTATAATGACAGATGAACCGCTAACATTTATCGGTTGCGACCGGGATTTTCTATTGGTTACTGATGTCACAATCGACAATTATCAGATGATTTCTACTATACTTTAACTCAGACTTTGAAAATGATAAGCACAAAAATGTGAAACATTATACATGGTAAAAATATAATACTCAGACAGCAGTAAAATTAGTTCATTCTACTCATTCATACAGCTCCATTATTAATTATAATAAATTTTATTTTTTTTCAAATGTACTGTAAAATTATGTTGGCATGTATGGACAATAATTTAACACTACAATGATCAAAACATGATTATCTTATTTTATAGCACTCTACGGGGCCAAAAAATGAAAAATTGTATTTTATATAATGGTTTCCTTGGATCGCTGTTGTTAAAAAAAAAATCATTTTATCGCAATGATTTTAACACCCATCGATAGGGTAGGAATCAATATTAGTTATACAGTAGAACTCTAATTATCCGGATCAGATTGAGAAAAATTTAAAAACCGGGTTTTTAAAGGCACATCATCCTGTGAGTAATGAATATGCAGGAATCGCGCACAGTAGTTGACCCTTCTAACTGCGAACATAATGTAGCGATAGGGGAGGGCGAGGGGGGAGGGGGAGCGATGACTCACACTGCCTCGCCACCCTGCTACTGTTACTCACTACAGTCTATTAATAGTCAGGCGGCCAGTGGTTCTTCAACCTGCCGGTTGAATTGATATGTTGACTTTTTCGTGTTCCTTAGTGTTTTGATTATCGTGTGCAGTACAACGATGAGTTCTAAGAGGAAGCGTGTTGTGTCATCGTTGGCTGATAAAATTAAAATTATCGAACAGTTGGGCAAAGGTGTCTCGGGTAAACATTTAGTCGAGGTGTACAAAGTGGAAAAATCAACAATATCAGACATTAAAAAATAAATAAATAAAAGACGTAATGTAAACATTGTCATTGATATTGTTTTTTATTAATAAATACAGTAAATGTTCTCCATTGTGTTTTGTTTACTTTTTCCCCTAAAAACGGCCTTTTTTCGAGAAAAATCCAATTCCTGTATCCGGATTTTTGATTATCCAGATCAAGTCCGGTCCCAATTAATCCGGATAATTGGAGTTCTACTGTACTAATAAAGTGTTTTCACATGGTGAAAAGCTTTATTTTAAACTAGAAAAATACAAATTTTAAATGATAATATATAAAACACAATAAATGTAACATACCTAGGAACGGCACCTGGCCTAAGAAAGACTCCGTCATCTTTAAAATTCATAAGAGGAGATAACATTAATGACTCTGTTTCTTGTTTTTGTTCTTCTTCTTGGTTCTCTTCTGTAAAAGCAGAAATCAACCATTAATACATCTATAACAGCAGTAATTTTAAGATTGTGAGTTTGTAAATTGACGCTTTTTCATAGTGTTTGTCGATACTACATTCAAATAGTTTAAAGAGTTGAACAAACTTAAAAATATTGGACATTAGTAATAATATTCAAATTTACAATTGAACTTTTAATTTTAAACTTTTACCTTAGTATGTTCTTTTAGCCTAGTGTTTAGATTTCAGCTGGCTTTCCCACAAATTGAAATATGGTTGAAACGTCACCAATTAATATTGGGAAAACTCTATCACAGTTATTTCAAAACTGATTATCTCAAATTAATATTATGTAGTGTATCTTTTGCACATATAAAAAAAATCATATTAAATTTGTTATTTGATATTTTAGGATACAAAATGAATGTTACTGAGATAATTGTAATTACAATATATAAACAGTACTATACAAGAAATGTGTAAGTCATATTTATACTCTACCTGTTTGTGAGGATAAATGAAGAGGTGCAGCGAGCAACAACAATTCCATACCCACGCTACCCAAATCTGATAAGTTCTGTCGACGAGCAGACTCTAATCTCTCGACTTCGCTCACAATATTGTTGTGTAAATTAGTTTTGGCTAAATCTAATGCAGTTTGAAGATGAGAGTTTTTTAAGCTAAGTGCTGTAAAATTCCATTGGTAGAGAATTAATGCTGTCTCGTTATGTCCTCTCGCACACGCCCACATCTGATAAATAAAACATTATGTTTAAGATAGATATACTGTTTCCAATTGTCTAATTGTAAGTTTAGGACAATTTGGAATATAAAAGTTGTTTTAAATTGAATACATGTACTATTATCCTAAAAAGTATTCTATAACCCTTATCTCTTTTGACTATAATTGAATGAATGACAGATTCATGTAAGTCACAATGCATATTGTTACTATTACTATATATAAGGTGACAGTATATGGTTACACAGCAACCTTTATTGACCTCGTTTTCCTCCTTTCACTATTCCTGAGATGTTCAGTTACACAATTCTTTCCAATACCATAACCATCACGAATAGCATGATTTGAAGGGGATTCAGAGAGGGTAGATCTTCCAATTATAATTGGTATTTTCACAAGGTTCTTGCTCTATTAATAGCTACAGCGTCACAGTCTATGATCTCGGAGTTTCCTTATCCTCCTTACAGTACCTCATTCTATGAGTGTGCCATCCCCTATAAGGAAGCCTGAGTAATCTTATCCTATTCTTACATAGATTAATGCATGTCCTAGATCTCTTATTCTTGATAATCTCCTAAGCTTGCCTCAGTCCTGTTGTTTTTGTTTCATTCCAGAGTTTTGATCTACCAGCTCCTTCACCTCTTTTGAATTTCATCTTGAAGTAGTTTTCTCCTAGTCTACAGAATGGTTCTGGTCCTACGAATGGGGTGAATGTCCCCTTCTTCGCAAAATCACCTGCATTTTCATTCCCCTCTAATCCCATGTGTTCTGGTACCAATAGGAGAGTTTATTACTCCTAACAGCAAACAAATAAAAAGTGAACAAACTAAACATGGGTCCTCAACAAATTTACTTGTTTCAAAATTTCTTTTACTAAATCTTTACACTCCAATATTTGTCATTAGCAAAATGCGGTAAATCTTCCTGTTTGTTTGAAGAGTGCAAAAATGGGAGAGGAAGATCCTATAGAAGATATACAGAGCTGGAGGATGGAATTTGTAGAATAAGAAAAACTAATAGAAGTGTTTGTTGGAAGAGGCCAGGCTATTGTAGTGCTAAGGATCTACAGCTATCTATCTATTTGTTTGTAAATTTAATTTTAATGAAGTTACAATTTTATACATTTAAAGTAACATTATGAAAAAAATTCTTAATTTTTTAGATAAAAATAGAAACCCAGTAAATAATTTTAGTACTGTATTGTAGTATAGTAATACATGTTCTGATTATATTTATTTTTGATATTATAATCAAATATAAATACTGTTCCATACTTATCTTAATTAATAAAAATCATTTATTCAGTAAAAATATCTGTTTTTCAAAGCAACCACATACCTTTTGAATATCAACTGGAGGAAATTCTGACAACAAAATACATTTACTAGAACAGCTACTTGAGTAAATAGAAGCAGGAGAGAAGTAAGAAAACCAAACTGTTTGGATTTATAGTTGGTTTTCATTGTTTGTTTAACAATTCGTAAGGTTAGGAAAATTATCTATTTTAATACAATTAAAACAATGTTTCGAAAGAGAGGTGTAGTATAATAACATATGTTGTAATCACATGTGTAGTAACAAGAGAAGAAGAAATAATGGAGGGATTGTCAGGAGAGAAAAAGATAGCTCGATGTAGCTGGATTTATGTGTTCTTAATGAACTAAATAATAATACGACATTGTTTATACATTGGTCTTATATTTAGTACAATAAAAGTTAACATTATACTACAAATCTAGCTTAGTTTTATTATCTTGTTTGTCTAGTTCACGGCTAGGACTAGACTATTTGTATTTCTGAATTTCTAGATTTTGATTTGTGCCGAACTGTTTTTTTGTTTTTTGAAGACATACATAATTTTGTGATAACCTGTTACTTTTGGTTTTTGTAAAAAATAAAAATACACTTTTCATTTTATTCTTAAATGTATCATTTTTTACTGATATACATAAATAGTATATTTGATGTTGCCGTTTGAATAATCCACTAGTGTACCGTATATTCTGCGTTTGTCACGCCTAAGATTACTGTTCTTATAAAATAAAATCTTCAGATTGATGCACATAATGTTTTTAAAAGATTTATTTCCTTGTATAAGTCATGTATTATTGATTTAAGATACACTATTTATAAAATAATATGCTACAAAATAAATAGTTATTCCAATAACAAGAAATTGTATTTTTAAATATTTTTACCAAAGGTGTAAATCCATCCTCATCCTGGCTCATTGCATCCACTTCAGTTTCAAGAAGTAAGGAAGAGTTGTCTGATCTCCAGTGTAACATTGCACAAACCAATCTGGAAAAATAAAAACAATATTTTATTTAGTGGATAGTTTTGAATTTTTATTTTATAGTTCCACTTCATTTTGATAAGGTTTTAATGTATTTAAAAAAAATTCTAGTCAATCACTAGTGTTACATCAGTTGAAAAAATATAAGTGCCAAAGGAAACAACTCGCTATGAAATTTTGTTTAAGCAAAATATTTAAATTTTATGTTTACATCTAAAACCTATGAGCTACACTAAATCTAATTATTATTGCCTCATAATAAGTAATTTCAACGAGTATGTTTTAAATCTGATTTACATGAAGCAAAATATCAGATGACACAGCTGAGTTCAATCTTCTTAGAATTCCAATATACCCAGTACGATTTCACCTCTCTCAAAAAGATGTATTGCATTCTTCCAAATTTGAAACATTAAAATATGAACAGATCTCATTTTCTTTCAAACAAAATAACTTAAACAATAAAATAAATCTCCTCATTTTCTTATACTTTGAGCTTATTCTGTCACCTGTATAGACGGAAGGGCTGTTTGTCTGCTTGAATCCCAGTCCCAAAATCTATAACCAATCTTCAAAACCTAACTACCCACTCAAAAACCCCTCTATTTTTTGTTTCCTGATTACTTCAAAACCTTCCCAACTCCCACTTCTCACCTGTACCATGTTTACAAAAAACATCGAGTAGACCAGCAGGTTTAGTCTGCATTTGCTTCCAATTAGTTCTACATAACTACCCCCCTTAGCCAACTTACACCGTATCAGGGACACTCCAAATATCAAATTAACTTATAAAATCCATAAAATAAATAATACTCTCAAAATTAAACAAAACGAAATAAATTAATAAATTTCAGCTACAATTAACTTAGAAATCAGAGGCAGATAACATTTCAACAGGATGTTCGGAGCGAATGTAAAACTAAAAGCCCAGCGATATTGAGTTTCATCAAAGCATGATTTTGCACTGCCAGAATGAAAAATACGCATATTCATACAAAATTAATACATAAAAAGAGAAATTTGAATAAGACACGAGCCAATCAGAACAAGACAAGCCAAATAATGTCCAATCAAAAATAACTATTTAAAACACGCGGAAAAAGGAGAGGGGAACAAGCCCGGAAAAATTAGAAGTCAGTCTAGGAAGGAAGTTCAACTTGTAATATGTGCTTGCAAATTGATGTCAAATAAAATGTAAAATAAATCTAATTAAAAATTCTATGGTGGTGCGATAAATAGGAGTTCTATCAAATGTGAACGAGTGAGCAATCTAAATAAGTGAAGTGTTTAGTGCGATTTGTTAAATAAAGAAAATCTAAGTATCTAAGGATTGTCAGAAAATGTAAGTAGTTTCTAATGTAAACACTTGTAAGACAGATCTCGAGGGTTACAAAACATATCATATAGCAGATATACTAGCCTATATAGATTCAATTTCATTATTTTTTAAATTGAACTAAGATAGAATGTTAGCATAAGTGATTTTGTTTAAGTTAAGTAGAAGGTATTATGAATGAATGATTTTACTTTATTATATTGTACAATATAGAATAACATGAAAACATGGAATAGTTTATGGAGAAGTTGTAAGTGAGATAATTTCTCTTAAATTATTAATTATATGATTAGTAGATTGTTCTACTAACCTGGTGTATTATTTCTAACCTAGTCTCTTTTGGAGTCATCCCTCATGCCAAGTAAAGATTGACACTAAAGGGTCTGGTGGAGCCCCCAAATTAAGAGCAGTAAATTCATTTCAAGGGTATTAAATTCAGTAAAATAAAAAATGATCTAACGAGTTCTTATGATTGAACTAGACTGAGCAAAGACTCGTTGACTTAATAGAAACCCTTACATGGTTAACCCTTTCTTACATGAAACCCTTACAACCGTTAAGCTATAAACACTTTTCTTTCTTTATCACTCTTCTAACTGTACAATAAAATAAAATTAAAATTCTAAAAACTATAATAATTATTATCCCAACAACTAATATATTCCTAACAATTTCTTTAATAATATGAGTTGAAATACAAATGGTAGAGAGATTTTTGATTGCTAAACCAATTTATTTTCCAATATTTACATAATATATAGTTTCAAAATGGATGAAAAAATATTAGTAGTGAACTTTTTGATCGACATATTTTTGAGGTTTGCTAAATCCAAATATGTGGTTTTTTAAATGATGTCTGCTCTACATTACAGCCCAAATGGAGATACCGACTTCGATCAAATTTGGCGTATAGGCAGATTTTGACTGTATATCTAGGTGATTTTTTTCACTTGCCATAAAACCTACAACACAAAATTATGATTTTTTTTTTTAACCTAACCTAACCTAACCTTGACTCTTACAGATCTAATAATTTATTTTTTCAAATGTAGTCTCTTATGAAAGAATAATACATATCATTTGCTATATTCCAACAACAGCCCATTTGGAAATTATCATTTTAAATGTAAAACAAAACTTAGATGACTGGTTTTGAACACATTTAGATTTTTTCGAATTTAGACTACTTTCATAATGCAATTTTTTATAGATGCTGTTTAACTCCTTGAATTTGTGTTGTATCTTTTTCTCTTGTTGTTTTAGGCCAAAAGAGCTCTTAATTTACGCCAAAAAATCTCTCGGTCATCATCGCCTTATATAAAAAAAGAAGAAAATCAAATCAAATAAAACCTTGAATACTCTAATAGTTTCAGGATCGGATGAGAACAAAAGTTGGTTAACACGATAGGAAAGATGAAAGAGAGGGATCTAACCCAAAAGGTCTACATCCATCTAAGATCTTTGGGATTGTTACACCCGTAATCATTATCGTGACCTTTTGAGAGCAGTTCGGGTTGTAAATATACATTTCATCAAACTCTGATGAATACTAATACAGCTCGTTTTGAGATATTTAAATTTTTCCAACAGTGTTCATTTCTACCTTTGTTCGCTCATTTCTAACAAGGTATTTTTTTGGGAGTTTGTAATGAATATGTTTTGTTTGGCTTTGAGTATAGGTATTTGAGAAAGTTAGCACATATATTTATTTATCTTCTATTTCTCATCATATACTTACTTTGAAAAACCAAGACTTGCAGCTAAATGAAGTAATGTCATACTTCGATGAGTTGAACACCAAGTTACTCGATTGTCCTCGTTATCTGTTAGTGCACGCCATTCACGTTTACTTAACCCTTGACAATAATTTACGAGCCTTTCTTCAAAATTGCCTGCTTTAAAGAGTCGAGTGCCTTCCACCTGTACATAATAATGGAATAAGAAAATTGTATAAATAATTAAATGATTTTAAATTATATAAAGTAAAGTGAATGATTGACGAGTTGTTAAAATTTTTTCCAACTAAGAAGTAATATGGTACTAAAATTTTAATATAACCTTTTCTTTAATTATCTACATTTTGAGCCCTTAGGAACACATTTAGACCATGAAGTCTGTCTGTCTGTTCATCTGTTATGCCATTGTTGTCCAGTATTACTTCAAGAATGGTTGTGAATAAAAATTTCAAAGATTGAAATGGAATTAGCATCATATTATATTTTGGATAAAATTGTTTAGAGCCAGAAAAATAGGATAGATATCTTACGGGTTGTTGGTAAAAATTGGTAAAGTGATAAAGGATGAGTAGGACTGCAAATTTATGAACATTTTTATTAAAAATTTGATTTGGTTAATTAAAATTGGATTTTCGGGCTGTACGTTGCTTTGTTTTTCCAAAGTTATTGCTGACGTTTCAACTGTATTTAAATTTTATGGGAGAGACAACAATAATCTAAAAACAAGGCTTCAAGAACTTATTCCAGCTAACAAAAATGGAAATGCAGAACAGCCAGCAGTGCAAACATTGTCAACTAAGCATATTTTATGGTTAATTTATAAGTTAAAACTTGTTTTCAGAAAAGATTTTTACTGATCTAGAAAAGTAGGAGAAGTAATTGAGATTATTAAAAATACTGATTATAAAAATAACTGATACAATCTTTTTGATATGTGGATACCAACATTGAACCATTCTGATTGCTCCAACGTAAACAATCAGAGCGAACATTGGGGAGGCAAGTCAATATAAACAGAAGCAGACCTATTAATCTTGCATCAGCATATGCAGTGAGTGTATCTGACTACTCAAGAAAGTCTTGAGAATGACTAATGAAATGTAGTTAAAAAATCAGCAATTAATGTTGAAAAAACAAAACAGCATACACAGCCCAGAAATTCAATTTTAATATTGGTGACAATTATTGCTGTTAAAGCTAGAAATATCATATGTATAACTATTGGGTTTGACTTGTATGTGTGTACTTTGTCCTTGGATGTATAAAAAAAAAAAAATTAATTTTCATACAATTTATAATACATAATTTTTAACTAGCTCATTTCAAATTAGTTGACAATGGTTTGTATTTACTTGGCCCAAATAATCCAAATAAGTTCCAAAATAATCTTAAAGTTAACTATTTTATTAAACAATTTTTAAGAAATTTATAAAATTTATATTTTATAATATATAAATATTTTGCTACTTACAGACTAATTTATGACAAATTAGTTCAAACTTAGTGGCTCAAAATATAAAAATATTATGATTCTTCATACAAATTAAACCATTAAACAATTTTTATAAATTTGAGAACAATTAAATCTCTTAAGCAATTTTAAACTTAAAATCTTGTGGGGAAATTGTGAAATTTTGAATCATTCTGAACAATCTTTCCTTACTCATATCCTTATTTTCAGTCACAACATTTAAATAATTTGGGTCAAAATCTAATAGTTTCACAGCTCATCCACCCCTTACTAAACGATTTTTTTTTTAATAAATCAAATTACCCACTCTTAACAAAAATGCCCACGAGCAGATGGACGGACATACGGACAGACAGTTGGATGAACAGATAGATGGATGAACCAACCAACAGATGGAGAAATAATTGCAAATAATCATCAAACTAATGTTTCTCGGAGTTGAAAATGTTGAGGTTTATCAAAACACAATATCCAAATTTTCACATGAACACAGTCTTAAAATAAAATAAAAATAAAGAAATAAAATTATAACTAAGTTTTGATTAATTTATTACAAACATTAATCTCTTAATCAGTACATACGCACCATGTCATGTCCGGTGTCGGGCTCTTGTTTAATTTGTAGCCTGTCGTCCATCGCTTCTAGACGATGTAAAAGTGTGAATTTTAAAAGATTGTCATTTGCATTGGTGGATGTTTCTTTACTCGTCTGCTGTGCACTGCCCTCACCTCGTGGAGGAGTCTTATACTCAAACATGGCTGAATTAGAGATAACAAAACCTTCACAGGCAACTTGGAGTGTGGCTAAACCAACTTCGTGAGCTGTTAAAACACATAGTAGAAAAATAAAGTTTTGTAATAAATGCTTTAAACAGTGTCATTTTAAATAATAGTTCTACAATTTTGTCAATGTTTCATGCCATCTCAAGATGGATTCTTTGTTACAGAGCACAAGTACGGAGTTGTAAGATGTATGAAAGTGTGTAATCAGTACTCCGTTTCATTTTGAGATTAGTTAACTCTTCACAAAATGTTCCTAAATTTCAAACTTGCTTCCTATCTTTATGTATGAATCATGCTGGTATATTCAGAGATGTTATACTTTTTTAAAATTGTTTAAAGGTGAAAAACTTCTCATTCATTATCACTCCATTAACAGTACCGAACCCTCAAATACTTTAATAGCATCAAGGTTTCTCGGGTTTGCTACTCACTATAAGTGATCACCTGAGTAGGGATGTACAAGCCCGGGTTTTTTAATTTGAGCTGAGCCTGGGTACATCGAATCTAGTTCGAGATTTTACCGAATTTGAGCTTAAAACCAAGATCAAACATTTAGCAAGCTTAAACTGTTATCAAGGAAGGCTTCTTTTGAGCTAAAACTTTTGTTTTGAAATGGACAATATGTGGAATGAATGGCGAGATATTGATGGAAAATAGACACTCTCGATTAAATTTCACTTACTTTCATATTCTTACAGTGTTCATGTTGACAGAGAACAATCTGTTATTGAAGTACCTGTGTTTTAAAGCATTTTGTTCTCTTCATGGGATATAAAAAAGAAAGTAGAAATTTTACAGTGTTACTTAAAAAGAGGAGGAGTACATAATGAACTGGGGTCAACAATCAAATCGCAAAAATCGTTTGTCAGTCGATTCAAACCACATTAGTTAATTTAAAGAGGAGTTAAGTTTTTACAGTTTGATAGTAGAATCTATCTTCCTTCATACCTGAACGTAAAAAAAATTACGATTTGTTCAAAACTTCGTAATCTAGTAATATGTACCATATAAAAAGTACAGAACAGTGTTTAATGAAAATTTCCATATTAAATTTGGTTACCAGAGCACTCTTTTCGCACTCTTCACTACATTGTCCACCATATTAAAAGATAGGACTGAATTGAGACGAATTTTCCGATTCATGATCATTCATACCTTGAATGTGATTGTAACACGACAAGTATAAATAAAAAAAGTGGATACAATTTCATAAGGACTGGATTGATCAGATTGAGGGTGCTTGAGCCAAGCACTCACTTTTCCACATAATATTTTTTTTATTTATTTATTTTTTTTCATTAAAAAATTTAGACTGTACTTATTCATTTGCATCAATACGTTTTCTGACATTTCACTTTTTTCCCTACAAAATTATGTATTTACATAATTTAAATGCATATTTCACGATACAAAATAATTTTGAAATAATAATAAAATACAATATCAGATTAACTATATATTTAGAAATTTTATTTGCCCTTTTATTACTATTAGTAAGTTTAGAACTAATAATTTTAGTTTTATTTTACTGTTTGAGTTGTCATTTTTCATTTATGTATGTACATATTTAAGATAATGTTAATTTTTTTACAACCCCACCGATGGTTATTTGACCAGGAGTATTTTTTATATTTAAAGATATTAATTTATTAAAATTTGAAATTAATTATGTTAATATTATTAATAAATAGGAATGAAATTTTAAACATACAGATAAAGTTTAAAATTTAATATGAATTTTAGAATTTTGTTTTGTTATGAAATCGACCAAGATTAAGAGATGTATAAAAAAACTTGTAAGTTGAGAATATATTTCAGACATGAATAGCTGAATAAATTCACAGTTTTATCTGTGATTTTAACTCATAAAGAAAGAAGCAGATGTGTAAATACTAAGAAATCATAATTTACTCTAAAAATCACAGCCTTATAAAGTTTTTTTTAAAGCAATTTTAAACAGATCATTAAGATATAATATAAAATAAAACCAATAGTTAGGTTATTATAACCTTATACCAACAACCCTTAAATGTTCTAGGACTACCAGTTTCAACTGTTAGTGGGTCATCTTCAGGTCCCTGACATCACTCTTCTTTTTTATCATCCAATTTTGGATTTCGTCATGAATTGCACTTTAAATAAATAATACTGTGTGCACACAATACAAATTAAGTACATTTAGGTTAGTATTAAGTCTACGTTAACAAACTGGACATAGTTCCATGTTAAAAGTTGACCGGTAACTAATGCCTCTGGTTGTCATCAAGCAGAATTGACCCATCCCATTTTTTGTATTATCATGTTGTACAACTCACTCGATGAGAAATATAAAATGACCAACTAACAGTCTAAACTGGTAGTCCACTAGGACATTTAAGAATTGTTGGCATAAGGTAATACTGAATCAAAATGGACAAACATAGAAAGATAACAGTCCAGTCTATAATAAAATAATTTTATGAAAATCTATCCAGTCGTGACAATTAATTAAAGAAAGTTACCTGGACAATAGCACCTCAGAACCCCACTCTGCACTAGCGTTGTGGGGACAGGAAAGGAATCAAAAAGCACCGTGTATGGAGACGTCGTTGAATACCATGGTCCTGTTACCAGCACCTTCACTCCACCCTGAATATTAACAGAAACATTACTTGTTACATTCCGTACAAGTAATAAAATTATTGGATAATCATGGATTGTTCATATACTTTATTCGGACATTTTCCATATATAAAAAAATGAATACACGAAGTTTCGAAAGTATAAATCAATTTTTATCAAGTGACGAACTTAGAACTAGTAATCTAAGAATAGAACCCAAGGCTAAAGCTACGCCTTAGTTGTCACAATAACTAAGATTATATCCAAACATGATTTTTGTAGCTGTATTTGTTTTTCATTACTTGTGACACATAATTTAATCAAAATTTTATAAATATTGAAATCCATGTAAAAAACATCATAAACTTTAAAAAAAAAGTAATAAATTTATAACATGACAGAAACATATAACCAAACACAAAACAAATCAGCGTTTCCAGACACCAACTGTGTTAGGGCACTCGTGGAAGTGAGAAGGTATTTTCCACAGAGTAATACATACTTTTTATGAGGTAGCATCTGAGTGAACACTGGAAACTGTTAGGAATTATGATTATAATAAATTATTGTGAAAATTTTGTTTTTATTTAAGTCCCACGACAATGGAGAGAAAGTAGATCATTGTTGCGAAGGAACACAAAAAGTGACTCACAAGCAATATGACTAGCACAGAGAAAAGGAAACTATAAAAGTCTAAACCGATGTAGTAACCAAGTCAATGAACATTCAACTGTCACCATCGTCACTGGTATTGAATATCCATTGACCAGAGATATCCTTTCTTTGATAGATTCCAGGTATTGGACTTTGCGGGTTTACTCCAACTTTGGCTTAAAGGGTGAGCAAATCAATGTATTCCATTCTGGATATGTTGAATATAAATAGTAAGTAGTTTTGCCTTTCGCAACGATACTTAGCTCGCTCTGAATTATATTATTTTGGAAACAAATAATTAAGTTATTTTCTTTGCAGAATTATTACAACATAATGTTGAAGTATGAATTGGATCACTTTTATATTAGGGTATCAGAGAATTTGTATAAATCAATTATATAAAAAAAATTCTATAATAATCAAGTATATGTGTAAGTTTATCCATTGAATCTGATAACTAGAAAGGACGCACACAACAAAACTTTAATAAAATCTTTGTTTTTAACATTTTCCGGAAAAGTGTTTGATCAGGAAAAATCACAAATTGCACAACACATGGAATAAAAAAAACACCAAGTTGGACTAAGAATCTACACAGTGTAAGCATGGGACATCTTCCAACCAGTCAATAATAAATAAATAATAATTTAGTTAAAATATAATAATAGAAAGTATTTTATATAAATAAAAATGTATTAGAATTAAGAAATAATAAAAATAAACAATTTGGTACGTAATATTTAAAGAAAGAACATACTAGAAGCAAGGAGGGAAGTGTGTCAATAATGGTACAATGTCCATATAATAAGATGATCGTGCGATGTCCAAAAAAAAAACCATAAACTGAACAATTCTTAGAAAAGTGTTTGGACAGGAAGGGTAGAGAAATAATTACTAAGTGTGTCAGTTTTTGGAAGTCACTCGTAAGGGATGGACGCATGTGTTCTTCGATAAAAGTTAGACTCAATATAAATAACTGAGATGGACAGAAATATATTTGAATAATGTTAAAAAATTTAATAAAAGCTATTTAAAAAAAACACGAGAAGTGAAATAATGAATTATGCATGAACAAAGCACGTAGAAACGGACATTGTAACTCTGTAAGTAACAAAAAGACTAAAAATAATTTGGTTATATAAATAGATCAATTTATTATTTTGACAATATAAATAGACAATTGACATTTCTCTTTTCATTGATGATTATGAACACTTAATAAAAATAAACAATGATTCTGGTTAAGATGATGTAGTTAGTAATAAATTAGTATTTAAGTTAAAAGACAATTTTGTTTTTTTGTAAATAAATTAACTTAATTATAAAATGAGTTTCTAAAGTATTATTGAGAACACCTTTACCACTGATATTCTCTAAGGTAGCAAGGTACACTAGTACAGGTAAGTGAGAGGTGGGAACTCATGTTTTTAAAAAATAATCGTAGTTGCATTTTAGATTAACAGTATAGATAGAGTGGGGCAACTCATAAAAAAAAAAAAATTTATCTTGTTATTTAAAGGCAAAAAACTTCTTGGTCATCATCACCTTATAAAAAAAAGGAAGAAACGAATATAAAATAAAGACCACTTGAATACTCTAAGTACCAGGCGTGGAAAAGAACAAGAGTTTGTCAAGAGGAAAGTAAAGGATCTAACCCAATACTACATGAAACTAGTTGTAGATCCCACTAGGGTTCCTCGATATTTCCATGCCTGTAATCACCAAAGTCAGCTCCAGAAGGTGACAAATAAATAAACAGTGGTTTTATTATTATACATTTTTCGGACATTTGCCATCATTTGTGTGTTAAAAATTCAAAACACAACATTTCGGGAATAAGAATCAATTCCCGTTATCAAGTGATTAAAAACTAAAGAAACATGAAACTAGAAACTAAGCCTATGTGAGAAGTAAAATAAAATTAAATAAGAATACCACCAACCTCAATATCTAAGCATGCATCTCAGAGCTGAAACTGAGAAGTCAAAAAACACAATCACGGTAAACACATAACTAACGGCAAGTACGTGTTGTTGTATCAAACGCTGTGTTTTGAATTTTTAACACACAAATGATGGCAAATGTCCGAAATATGTATAATAATAAAATTGAACTTCCAACAATAACAAATAACTTCAAACAGAAAACAGTGGTTGTATGCTAATGATGTGGTTATAGTAGAGGCCAAAGTTAAAGGTAAAGGGTCCAGTTAGACCGGGACAGCCCTAATCATGTGTTGTCAAAACATTCATATTGTTGTGAACCCAAGCGCCTAACCACCCGGATGCCACCGGTCATTAGCACTGATTCCATTAAAGTAAGCGGCAAGTCTTCTGTCATAACAATTCAAAAGGGCGTCGTAGAACTATGATTCAAGTTTTGTAATAAAGGTTTTAACCAGGTGAGAAAAATGACCCAACTCTTAATTATATGCGATCAGCAGTTCAATTTATAGCATTTGTATTGGACCGTGTTATTTCCAAGAATTTAATGGAATCGGTGCTAATGACCGGTGGCATCCGGGTGGTTAGGCGCTTGGGTTCACAACAATACGAATGTTTTGACAACACAGGATTAGGGCTGTCCCGGTCTACCTGGACCCTTTACCTTTAACTTTGGCCTCTACTATACACGACAACCTTTTGTATCCTCCCTCAAAAGTTTAGTGTATGACTTATTGTGAAGATTTAACCAAAAAAAAGCAGTCTTATAGACATTTTTATTAAAAATTTATAACTCGAATTGAAATACGGTAATGGAGTGGAAATTTTCTATTTTAATTATGACTGATATTTTTTTTCAGTATGACGAACAGAAAACCATATATATACAGGTATCATCATCCTCTTGTTTAAAAACAAAATCATAATTTAAAAACAGATATTATTATATAAATTCGCCTCATCCATACATATTATGTCTAATAGTAGAGGTTTGTTACCGCTGTACCTAAAACAAAATAAAAGTTTTCTCACCTCAGGATAAGCCCATTCAGGAGAGTAATCCGTAATGTTTGCAGTGCCTTCTCTATATTCCATATGAGTCGTCTGTTTGCTCTTGTCTTGTGGACTTTGATTCGATTGTTCACGATCACTTAACTCAACCATGCTTCCACCTGTGCAATAAATGTATCATGTAGACTGCAAACATTATTATTTGTAACGTTATTTTCAAAATGTGTTATTAGATTAGTGCTCATTATAGTGAATTTTATTTCTATGTTGGTGTTACAATTGTAATACCCATTAACCTGGAAACAAATTTAACAACTTTGATTCATGATTCATTACAAATCACATTAAATCAAAACTAACTATGCAATCAAATCCGACACATTCAAGCCTTAAGCCTAAGTATTGACTGTCTGCCTACTTAGTCCGATTAAGTGAAGCCAGAGCAAATATCAGGTCGTGTTATTTAATTCTATAGAAAATTTGAATGGACATATAATCGGTTTTAAGTTACCACAACGTGTGTAATGGAGTTCCTGAACAAGTGATGTGCAGCCCCTTTTTAGTGGATATTTTATGAGTAACCAGAAACGTTTCAAAATAATGATATTGCTTTTTCATTTGTTGAGTCGCAGGTAACTTACATTTTTAAAAACAACTTTTTATACAAATTTTTAAGTGTGTTTTGTCAACAATATGCATTTGTAAGCTTATATTTGCATTTCTTTAACCCTTTAGAAACCGACGTCTAAATACTGAGACTATCCAAGAATACCAAGGACAATTTCATGCTTTCTAAAAGCATTTACTAAAATTAGTATAACTTCTGAATGGTTAAAGATAATTTAGTGAATTTTTTATTGTTTTTTCCTTAACAAATTGCCCTTAAAAAATAAATACATGGATATATATAGTATATAATGTATATGTACTATACATACATATATTTTTATAAAAATTTGGTAATTTATTTATTATTAAAAAACAATAATACACTTATATATATTTTTCCCCTGAATATTTTTGGAGTACAAATCAAAGCTACATATATATTTCTTATTTGATTATTTTTGTACATGTAGAAAAAATTTCAAGTAAATAAAAAAATCATTTGCTTGAGTAATATGTAGATTTTATTGATAAGGTAACAACTGATAAAAATTATACGTTAGGTTAGATTACATGAAATCACTCCAATATATAATACAGTACGATAGAAACATGAATTTAGTTATTAGTGGAAAATGCAGGAAGGAGAATAAAAATGACAAAAACATGATAAAATAAACATGCATAATAATAAGCACAATCATAACCTCCAAATCCTTTTTCACTAGTTATAATGGTATTATCAACATCGTTATCTAACTCAGGCTTAAGTTGTCTATCCACATCACTAGAATGTAAATTTTTTTGCATATACTTGTGATTTAATTTAACAACTTCAAATAATACAACAATGACACAAAATACTAATCAAAACTTTAAAAAAATATGACATTTATTCAACTAAAACAGCTAACGCACCGGCAATTGTTGAGCGGCTGATGTTAACTGCGCAGTTGCTTGGGATTAAAATTACCAAATTTTTTTGCATATTTATTTTCGTAAACTGTTCAACTTATAATACTTTTTGGTTAATATGGTTCTTTCTATAGTTTTTTTGGGAAAACAATCTAAATATTATATTTAAAAAAAACTTTTACACATTTTCTTTTGAACTTCATATATATGTATCGGAACTTTGTCTTATTAACTTATATAATTATAAGTTATAATTATTCTAACTTCCAATATATGTCAGAACTTTGTCGTATTAAACATAATTATAACTTCCAATATATCGGTACTTTGTCTTATTAACAATAATTCTAACTTCCAATATATCAGAACTTTGTCTTATTAAACATAATTATAACTTCCAATATATTGGTAGTTTGTCTTATTAACACTTTGAAGCTTAACTCTCTAACACGCTGCTTTCCTACTGTGCCTGGGGGTTTTGGACAGGTTTTTAAAAAATTGTGGTATTTGTCATATATGACTTATTATATATCATTTTAAACCTAAAGAAATTATCTTTTTAAATATATATACATGTAAATAGATATTTTACTCACAGTCAACACTCCTTAGTCTTGAAAAAGGGTAAAATACACACACAAACAAAAATAGCTACACAGCACTTCACTAAACATAATTGAGTTTGAAACATCCAGGTACACAAAGGGGTACTGAACATTCTGGGCACCACCATAACTAGAAAAGTATTTAGTATTCAAGAAAAACAACAAACAAACATAACGAATCTTGATTACTCAGTCACTAACTTTGAACTAAACAAACGTCTGCTACGTTCCTCGTAGACGTGTTACGTTGCCTAGCATCAGCTTTATAATATTTATATTTAGTCCATATCAACAGCACAGACTATTCGAAAATCAAAGACATGCAAAGATAAATAACCAATTAGCTAAGCAAAAGTGCCGAAACCTGATTATATGCCGACATCGCGATCGTATAGAATTATTTAGCCCAGCCCGATGTATACTCGGGCTTCGGCGGCGAGCGCCGTCACACTGCCTGACTTATACTCGGGCTTAGGATTCAAAGTGTTAACAATAATTCTAACTTCCAATATATCAGAACTTTGTCTTATTAAACATAATTATAACTTCCAATATATCGGTACTTTGTCTTATTAACAATAATTCTAACTTCCAATATATTAGAACTTTGTCTCATTAACAATAATTCTAACTTCCAATATATTAGAACTTTGTCTTATTAACAATAATTCTAACTTCCAATATATGTCAGAACTTTGTCTTATTGAACATAATTATAACTTTCAATATATTGGTACTTTGTCTTATTAACAATAATTCTAACTTCCAATATATTAGAACTTTGTCTTATTAACAATAATTCTAACTTCCAATATATCAGAACTTTGTCTTATTAAACATAATTATAACTTCCAATATATCGGTACTTTGTCTTATTAACAATAATTCTAACTTCCAATATATGTCAGAACTTTGTCTTATTAAAACATAATTATAACTTCTAATATAATGGTATTTTGTCTTATTAACAATAATTCTAACTTCCAATATATCAGAACTTTGTCTTATTAAACATAATTATAACTTCCAATATATAGGTACTTTGTCTTATTAACAATAATTCTAACTTCCAATATATCAGAACTAGGTTTTCAAAAGGTTAATATGATTTATACTTATAAACAGTGAAAATTCAGTCATGTAACGTCTACTGATACAGGTTTTTTGCCAAAAAAATTCAAGGCATTTTTTAAGTGTAAGAACTCAGTTGGTAAGTAACATAAATCCGCCCTTAATTATTATTTATAACGTACACAGTTAGATTTTGAAAATAATACAGAAAACTTTTTGATTTTGAATGATAGACTTCCACGGTCACAAACATCGTTATGATCTTGTTCTTCGGGGTTTGACCGCGTCAATATTGTCTGCACGTTAAGCCTTGAGAATGGACATCTGTAAAGTGGCCGAAACGTTGGCTGTACTCAACGTGCAGACAATATTGACGCGGTCGAACCCCGAAGAACAAGATCACAATGATGAGAAAACTTTTTGTTTAAATTTTTTTCTCAAAACTGTAGAAAATGCCCAGGTTTCTAAGCCAAGAGTAAACATAGAATGACAAGCTTGAAAGTGTTAAACATATATTGGCTAATGATCATACCGTGATGATTTGAATCCAGCACTTCCAACTCAGGAAAATCACCAAGCATGTCAAACGCATCGAGATTAACAAACACATCATCATCCATTGCTGTTGGCGGAGAAACTGCAACATCGATAAACTCCAATGGATTCAACCCCGAAACCAATACATCCGACTCATCTTGATTCACTTTATTGGAATTATGGACGTTCCTATCCCTGCTGGAAAATTAATCATATTTATTATTTAATGAATAGTTGTTTATTTTGTAATGTTTTACACACAAAAGGAATTTTTGAAAAGGACTAAGTAATTTTTATTGATATTTTATATTTTAGTAATGCTCAGTATAATACCAAATATTAAGATCATAGTATTAGAGGCAAACTCTGTATAAAAGGCCTAAGTAGAAGTTTAAACGGTTTTTGCAAAAAAAAAAGTGACATTATGGACAACTAACCCCAATTTTTTATTTTATTTTGTAAATTAATAAAAAACAGTAAGAAAATTTGAAAAAAAAGTAGATATAAAAATCCACTAATTTGGGATATGGAGACTAAAGGGAAAACCTACTACCAATAGGTTAAAAACAATGTTTATAAAAATAGGCCAATTGACATCAATTACTTAAAACAGCGAATATTATATAAAACAGCACAAATCCCTCCTAAAATGTTACTTAATGCGATAAATGGCAACTAAAATTACTGTTTATTGTAGTAATAGCTTTACCGATTGCTCACAAATTAATATAATTTCTACTTGCCTGAACAATTCTGTGTCACTAATTGTTGACAGCTGTTACGACGAGCAAGCAACCAATCATGATATGTGTTCCTGGCAAAATTATTTTAACTAACTGTTCTAATATGTAAATAGTGTTTTTTAAATGTACTTTAATTGTTTATGAGTGCTTTTATAATTATTTATGAAGTGTTTATGAGTGTATTTTAGGTTCCGAAGTTGCCTGTCAATAATTAATCGCATAAGATTGCTCAGGCAAGTAGAAATTATATAAATATAGTACTACAATTACCTTGCTTACTGCCAAACTGCAGAAGGGAAACAGTTCGATCATTTATTGTAAAAAAAACAAGGTAATCATCTATAAAAAGTCTAATTTTAACAACTATTAGGGGAGAGGGGGTTATTTAAGAAACGTTGAAACATATTTCAAAGTATATTTTGCTCTACTTTAAGAAAACACTAATATTTGCATGGTTCCTTAAGACATAGCTGGAAACAAAATCACATTTTGTGAATTTTTGAAACATCTTGTACTAGAACTTAAATTTTAGTTTACTCGTATCAATAAAGGAGGTCAATTTGTAAAACAAAATCTGTTTGTTTCAATCTCTATCTAAACTTGAATCAGAAATATTAAGCCATTCTGATATTTTTTTAACACTTGGTATATTTATTTTTCAGGAGAAAATTCTTACCTGTGTTGAGGTTCAGGTGTACCACAAGTCATAGGCATATTAGCAGATAACGTTTGTTGAATATCTTCTTGTGATAAGTCTAAAGTTTCATTAAAAAACTGATTTCCAGTCATACTTTCTTTACCATTCAGAGTTTCATTTAGATTAAATGGTTTCACATCCATTAACATTTCTCCAGTTGTTGAAGTGTCCATTCGTTTCGGTGCTCGTTCCTTACTCGTATTATTACTCGTATGACGATAATTTCTTTCATAATCATTCCCTGATAATAATACGTTTCCATTGCTTATGTCCATTTTTTCAGGCACATTACTGTTTCTGTCAGTCGTCAAACTGTTATTTCTTGTGTTGTTATTTAAGGACTGGGTTGAGCTTATACAGGACGTTTGTGTAGAATCGGTAATGCGATGTTGATTTGCCGACATCATGTGACACGAGTTCGCTACGTCCATCTGAAAGAAAAGCAATAATTGAATTACAAAGGAGAAAACATATATAGTGATCTGTTTGACGAAACATGTTACTAAACAGGTTGAATGTGCTTTGAAGAAACCATTACATAACAAAAAGAAATAAATGGTGCAAAAATATTGCACAAACAAACCAACCAAAATTATTTGTCACATAAAATATGAGTTCGGTAGTTGTCAGTTAAACAGTGAAAATGAAATGTCTTTGAAAAAAAAATTATATAAATAGAGCATAAGCTTGCTTTGCTTGTGCCAAATATAAGCATAAATTGTATTCGAATAAAATCAAGATTTTGGTGATGCCATTCAAAGTTAATTTTCTTTTGTCAAATTTTCTTGAACTGTAATATTTTTTTACTTTCGATTTTGCAAACAAGTTTGGGTTGTTATCTTCACATTTCACTAACATTTGAATTCAATTGTTAAAACCAATTTTAAAACATTAGGTCATTTTACATGAGCTGGTTTTTGATTTTTAATGTTAACTTATGAGTATTTTTGGAGAGGTGGTGATCAATATCTGTTATTTGTGTCCTTAGAGGCAATGCAAAATTTGATAAAAATCATTAGAACCAATTTTTCGAAAATCATAATACAGTACAACCTCGTTAAGTTGGACCAGCTAGGACCGCGGCCGATCCGACATAACGAAAATCCGTGTTAGCCGGAGAAAGAGCAGAAAACACACACAAAAAAAGAAGAAAATATACATACTGTACTTACAATAATTTCCTTTATTACGGAGAAAAACAATTTAAAAATATTTATTCATCACAATAAAACAACAAACACATCTATGGACTGTACAGGTATATCTACTTTTTGGAGAATAAGCTTGTAAGTTTCTGTTGCATCAGCTTCGAGTAACATTTATATGCTGCATGGCATGCAGCGCTACAGTTAGGCATCAGATGTACAGTTAGGGCAAACAAACTCGGTTGTGTGACTCGGCGGAAACACAATCACTGTGTAATACACTATAATTATGTGCTCGTATAAATCAATAGCGCTACCAAAATGCATTTTTTATAATAATTTTTATTTATTTATTGCAAACCGGTCTGGGTTACCCAGAGATCCGACTTAACGGGGTTCTACTGTATTGTGTTTTTTTACCCACAAATTCTGAGTTATAGAAAAAATAAAAAAAATAAAAATACCGTTATAGCCAAAAATCTGATTGTTAGGATCCAATTAGCTTTGTCTTATATTCGTTTTAACTTTTTGTATAGTAGATTCATCTTGTTTGCATTACCAAACTATAAATAAATATTTGGTTAAAACTTCACAGTCAATTTACAGCTTTGTAAATTTTTAATTAAAGGTGCTCAAACTATAAGTATAGCCTTATTTATACTAAAATATACTCTAGTCTGTTGGTGTTTTCAAGGAGAAAATGGTAATTGAAAATTTTGATGCAAAATAAAGCTCCTTCATACTTTCAGTTTGATCCAGCTTTGATAAAAAATAACAGGGTAATCCATTGGTTATGCATATCCAATAGAATATCTAGACTTTGGTTTATTACTATTTTGATAGCTATGAAAGATACGTACCTCCATTGCTTCTTGTTTTAGTACGGTATTCTTAACCTCTTTACGATGTCCTCTAGTGGAAGGATTGCATACGAATGATGTAACAACAGTACCTTGATTTTGAGTATGTGTTTGACTCTGGGAAGTATTAGAGTTAAGTATAAGAAGACCACCTGACCCTGGAATCTGTGATAAACTGAGCACCAACGGAGAATTAGAGACTGACGCTTGAGCATTTGACACCTAGAATAAATTAAAATAAAGCAGAAAATTCTTAGTACAAATATCTGGAAATGTTTACCATGCACTAGTTTACATAAAACTAAGAATATTTTAAACAGAAAATAATAATGTTATGTGTATATATTTGAGTTTCTAATGACAAGGATTATGTTGTCTTTTACATGTCGTTTGGTTCATTCTTTTTATTTAAATTTCATAAAAATTTCATTAGAATTTCTGCAACAGATTTAGTTTTCATGTAAACTCTTAACTTTAAATGATGGAGTATGCTGACTTTGAGATGCTTCATTACAGCACATAAATCATTTTTATTTATCACTATCCTTTGAACAAAAGTCTTAGATAGAGGTAAACCTGCTTCCACCATCTACACCAAAAAAGGAACGTCTCTCTGTCGGTTATTCTGTAAGCTAATAACAAAAGAACCACTGTTCCGATAGCGGTTTTCTTTCCTATGTAGGTTTGCTATCTGATTAATCTATATTTGAGAATATTTGTTCAGTGGTTCTCAAGTTATAACAATATTTCTCTGCAAGGGTAATATGGAAAACAGTTTCTTTTATATAACACCCCATTTTCTTAAAATATTCAATGTCAAGTTAAGTTTTTTTTAAGTAGTAATGAATGTCAATTTCAACTGAAAAGTTTTTTTTAAAACTAGTCTGGTAGTTCTAAATTATAAATTTAACAATTTCTTATTCGCGAATAAGAGGAAATATATATTCTCCCATATTTTTTGATATATCTGCGACATTTTATCAATAACAAAGATAGAATAAAATTAAAACATAATTTAGAATAATTTAAATCATTTGAAGTTTCAAAGTTACAGGTGGTTTTAGTTAGAAAATAGCTGTATTTTAATTTGAGTGATGGGACTCATGTAAAACAAGGGAACTAGTGTTGATCAGCGGAGTTCATGCTTCTCATATGGACACGTGGTGTGTTTGCTTGCAAGTTATAGTTGGAATCGGGTACTAGGCGTGTTTACATGGGAGTTCTAGTTGCAATCGGACATGTGGGATGTTCGTATATGAGTTTTAGCTACAATCTCGACCTGTTGGTGCTTAATGGCAGAACTCAAATTATTGTTATGAAGATGAAGACAGATAACCAAATTTTTCAATTATGTCTTCTCATTTTCTCTTCTCTGCCAAATCTAATATAATTCGTAAAGCGAAAGAAACAGAAATTAAAAAATGTAAGTAGTTTTAATTCAATAAAATGTACTGTATTTTATTAATCTATTTGTAGTGAGCTATTCTTATACAGTGTTCTATAGTTGAAAGACTAAAAAAATTTAACAAGAATATGCATACATTGTAATTCTACAAGGTGTTTAAACAGTAAATATACAAGAACACAAAAAAAACAAAAAAAACATTAAAAACACAAGCAGTAATTGTACAAGAGTTGCGGAAAAATATTTGCTATACGTAGCCCTTATAATAAGACAGAAGTGAATGATAGGGTTAAGGGATGTGATGGAATATAGGAGGGTCAATATTTTGTACTGTATAGTGAAGCAACAATTTGTTCCGCTAGTTGGTTTAGTTATTGGATTAAACACGATTTCTTTTTTAAGGGTTCTACTATTGATTTTCTTTAGAATGATATATAGAAGGTATTTAGAAACACGTTTCTAAATACATCAATAAACGTAACTTAATCCAAGCTTTAATATTTTTTATAGATATTAGAAAATCCTTTAAAATATTAGACTGTTAGGGAGAAACTACAATCTTTCACATTCACAATCATGTCAGACGATCTCTAGTACTAGACTCAATAACCATCCTAAATCATAACTTTGATAATGTGGTTCAATTCCAATCTACAAATTGTAGTATGATATTGACTTGGGATATAACTAAAATCTTTACTAAGGAAAGACATAGTGGAAGATTCGACACAATTTATCTCGTTAGAACTAAAAAAAAATGGAAATACTAAATATATTTTTCGAAGGTCACATAATTTTGTTTAAACCTGTGGCTCTTATGTTCATCAGACATCTTTGGAGAGCAACAAAAATTAAGAATTTTTAAGTAGGCCTTTTTTAACCTAACCTAAACCTCACAAACAAACCAGGAACTTCAGGTGCTGTAGCTGCTTAAAATGGAGTTGCTGACGATGTTTTAAAATAATATTAAACAAATTTAGGTTTGGTTGGAAGTCAAATTGGTGATAATGATAATTAAACAGATTAGCCTATATATTATTTTTAGAAGTGCATTGTTACTTTTTGAATACCTGTATAAATTGTGTACATAAGCATATTGAGTGAAAGTGTTAAAGTATCACACCTGAAGATTGGCGATGACAGCATTATGATGTGAGGCTTGACGTGAATGTGAATGATGTACAGACAATGTATGCGCTTCTTGTTGACGATGATTAACAGTCATCACTCTATGTTGACTGCTGTGATGATCATTGCTTACCTGAGGATTAGTAATGACAGCACTATGATGAGTTGCTTGTTGTAGATGGGAATGATGTAACGACATTGAACGAGCTTCTTGTTGATGATGACTAACTGTCATTACTCTATGATGACTCTGATGATGATGATGACTACTTGAAAGTAGCATGCTACCCGACCCTGTAGTGGAAGACACCTGGAACAGTTGCGGAAAGAATTCACTTTCGTTGAAAACCTCGATTACCAATCTATAATACAATAGCTGACCTAACATCTATCTTTACTAATAATAATTTTTTTAAGATCCCTCACAAAAATACAATAGGAAACGTCTTGTTTGTTATTTTTTTTATTAATTAAAAAGACGTTTTTGAAGCAAGAATATTTGTAACGATAAACAAAGAACGACCAAGGCATTGAATCAAAAAAGATAATTTGATACTGACAAAATAGAACGGACTGTATCATTAGGAAATCAAATTAAACAAATTATGTAAAGATTTGTGGGTGAAATAAATGATTAGTGATAAAAATAATTGGACTTTATTGAAGGTTTTAATCTCCTATCAGTATCAGTGTGGACAATGTTAAAGCAAGGTTAGGTTAGGTCAAGTTCTGGCCCCAACAAAGATAGATGCTCCATCATGCTTGTGGTCAGAAGATCGGTGAGGAAACTGGAGCTCTTGATAGGAGACTCTGAAATCACAGCATCAGCGACATTGAATTACCTGGGCATCACTTTCAATGAGAATATAAGATTGACCCAATATGTCAAAAATATTAAGCTGAAAAAGTGATGAAGAAGTTGGAGGGTGTAGTCAGAAATGTTGATAGTCTCTGTGCCAGTAAGACTAAAGTTCATATGTACGGTGTATAATCTATAGTGTTATATGCAGCACCAATATGGAAACCGGTACTGAGACATAAAAATACAAAGGATTATTAATGAAAATACAGCGGAGGATTGAGCTTAAGATGACAGGTATGGTTGTGATAGCTGCTGCCGTTGTTTTGGCAGGAGTTCTTCCAATAGGTCTGTTGCTAGAAGAACGAGATGAAGGACTGGCTGAAGGGTGGCCATACAAAGATGCCAGACATGACTATTGCTGGCTCTAACTGGACCATGAACCTGATCTCTGATCTACAAGTGTGGTTGAAGAGGAGAAAAAATAAGAAATCTATAATAATGTAGTTTGTAAGAAATATTATCAGTTGATTCTGAATGGCTAAATCTTATCTCTGAGTCCATGGTCCATATCTCTCTCTCTCTCTCCCTCTCACTCACTCTCTCTCTCTCTCTCTCTCTCTCTCTCCCTCTCTCCCTCCCTCTCCCTCCCTCTCTCTCTCTCTCTCTCTCTCTCTCTCTCTCTCTCTCTCTCTCTCTCTCTCTCTCTCTCTCTCTCTCTCTCTCTCTCTCTCTCTCTCTCTCTCTCTCTCTCTCTCTCTCTCTCTCTCTCTCTCTCTCTCTCTCTCTCTCTCTCTCTCTCTCTCTCTCTCTCTCTCTCTCTCTCTCTCTCACTCTCTATCTATCTCTCTATATATCTAACTATCTATCATTGTTGTGATTAACAGTAGGTTGGGTACTAGGAGGGTATGCAGAGGTTTATTTGAACAGGTAAGCTTTGTTGCAGAGGTTTATTTGAACAGGTAAGCTTTGTTAAAATGCATGAATTAATTTGACCTACATGGTTTTTTTGTTGGGTCTAATTAAATGTTTTAAGTACAATAGATATGAAAAAATGGAGGGACATGTAAATAAAGTAACAAAATTCATAAAATTCAAAATACAAGTTCAATTGTTAACTTATTAACACTGTTATTTATTTAAGTAGTTACCTGGTTGCTACTCTCAGTGGAGCTCAGAGACGAAGGGGGTTCTTGTTTACAAATTGTTGTTGGTTTTGCTGCTGTTATCCTCCGCATTGGATGTGAACATGTTTTCCCGTCAGCACAAGTAGAATCAGGACACCCACACTCAAGCTGTTTATTCAACGCAGCTGCGCGAGCACATCTTTGCTTTTCCATCAACTGACTAACAATTGCTTCCACAGTCTCTGCCGTCTGTAATAGAAGGATAATTAAATTTAGAAGTTCATTGTTACACAAATACACTCAGAAGATAAATAAAAATAATGAGATCATAAATTTCTGCCAATCCGTAGGCTACAATGTTGAAAATAATATATAAAAATAATCGCACCACATATACTGACACTTATTAAAGAGAAAAGTAAGACTCCTAACATAGTAGTTGTAGAGAAAACTGAAAACTTTCCCAATTAGCATTATGCAGTCATGTTTTTATATGCTGAAAACAACTTATATACCTGTATATATAGAACAAATTTTACATTTACAACATTTTTCAAAACTGCTAAAAACGTTTATGAGTGTATGGAGCACATTTTCTTGCTCCATCAGGGTTGCTACAGTAGTTTAATTTTTCTACAGAAATTTACCATAAAGGCAAGACTGTCATTTTAGAATGAAACAGCTGTTGTTTTAAGATTTTGGAAGTAGGTGAAAACACCTTACATTCTTTAAGTAGGTTGAAGAGGTGAAAGTCCGATGGTGTTAAATCTGGATTATATGGAGGATGAGGTAGGGCATGCTACTACTTAGTTTCTGCAACACTTCCATCACAAAAGCGGCAGTGCGAAGGCAAGCATTATCTTAAAGGAAATAACTCAAATGCTAAGCAACTCTTCTCCTGGAATGAATCACTAGCTTTATTTTCTCTTTTAAAACTGCAGCGTGACAAAATTGAGATAAAGAATTCCTTGTGAATCCCAAAAGAAAATGGTTATGATTTTCCCTGATGAAAATATAGTTCTAGTTTTCTGTGGTGGACGTGAGATGTAAGTATGCTTGCTTATTTTGACTCTGGATTGAAGTAGTGCAGCCATGTTTCATCATGGGTTACTATATAGTCTCTAAACTTGTCTCCATTGATTTCATAATACTGCAAAAATTGTGCGACTGCAACCAATCTTTTGCCTTTGTGTTCTGGCTTTGTAAAACTGAGAACCTTACTGGTTTGCTGAATTTATGTTACCTTTAACTAATATTGTGATACTACTATATTTATTTTAAGTTTTTCAGTGATTCTCCGATTGTCTCAATCTAGCACATCATTATCAATCAGCTTGTCTTCACTGGTTGAGCATGTTGTTTGATTTCTTCTTACTCTACTTTCAGTTGTCAATTCACTGTGCATCACTTACTATGTACCTCCTGGTCTGACAAGTTGACTAAAACTGAGAGGAATGATGGAAAGAGAAACAAATACAACTAATAAAAATCATTTGTTTGCCCAATGAGTTATGATTACCTTGAACTCTTTACAAGAACAAGCATGAAAATCTCTGTTTAATTTGATTCTCCCTCATACATTAAGGTTTTTTAAACCATTCAAAATGTGTCCAATGGATCAGCTTTTACACCCCCAGTCTAACCACACGGGTTGCTACAATAGTTCAGTTTTTTCTATAGAAATTCCCTATTAAGACAGGACTGTAATTTTATAATTTCTAGAGCAAGTATTATTGGATAAAATCTACTAACAAGCTATGTTTTACATTTAAAAAACATGGGTCACAGAGTTTCATAAAAATTGCAACAAAATTGTTATTTAATTATAAATGTTATCCAGTACAAAATTAAAACATGAATATTTCTTCATGAAAAACATGAATATATCTTCGACAATTTATTGAATTTTACAATTAGTTACAATGAACATATTATTTTAACCATGTTATTATTGTTATTACTATTTTTTTAAGGAGAATAAAATAGAGGTCTTTAGTTCTCAAATACTCTAATAGCATCAGGGTCAGAAGAGAACCATTACATCAGAGTTGGTTAAGAGATTTATCCCCAAATTAGAAGAAAAAAGATGTAGATCAAGCTATAGTACCTCGACATTTATTAAACAATAATTAAAACTCTCCTTTAAATAGATATTTCTGCTTTTTAGGATGAGCTTCGTAACACAAACCATAGAATAAATTGAAATTGAATAGGAAAAATTGTATTAACATTAGTTAATAATTAAAATATCTCCACTCAAAAAGATGAAAATGAAATATGTATGTAATAGGGGCTTTGGACACATCGTCACTTGAGAAGAGTCAATGCAATGGCGACAGTGATCATCTCTGAAATTAATGATAATTGAATGAACACATTGTGCTTCAAAAATCATTTTCACTGTTTTTTGGGATAAGAAAGTTATCTCATAATTTCATTTTTTTGGAAAGTGGAGTGACTATTAACACTGATGCATACTGTGAAACTTTGCAGAATCTTAGAATACAAATCAAAAATCATCGCTTGTAATCAAATGAGATTGTATTTTTGCACGATAATGCTTGACCTCAAGCAGCAGGTTAAACTGTTTAATTATTGTTGCAACAAATTTTTGACCATCCACCCTATAGCTCTCACGAAATGATTAACATTTATTTCTGCATTTAAAGAAATGCCTTGGATTGCAGCACTTTGAAAACTGAAGCCCGTTGTTACTAACTGGTTCATGAAGCTTGTGGTGGACTTTTACGAAGATGGAATAAGGAAGCTGTTGAAACGATATAAAAAAATGAATGGAAGTTAATTGTGATTTTGTTGAAAAATAAAAAAGATATGACGATTATTTTGGTTATAATAAATCAACATAATTGGTCTGCCACCACTACATCTTTGTATGTGAACAAGACAAAGAACGAATGCCAACAGACCAATTACAGTAATACAAATTATAATTGAAAGCTTCCATTAAGGGGAAAATAAATTTAAATAATACAAATCAATAATATGTTGTAATGTGTTCTTTTTATTTCAAAATGGATCTTACTTAATTAAGAAACATACACCATAAAAACAACACCTCGAGTACTGACAAAATATGAAAAACAGTTCAATTACGAAAAAGTGTACACATCTTGGGAATAAACATAAGTTTACTGTAATGAATCTCCCAATAATTTACAATCAATATCGCATCTTTGTTAAGCACAGCAAACAGAGAGTTAAAACTGAAAATATACTTAAAAGAATATTAACAAAACTTACAGAAATTTCCAGTTCATTGTTTAAGTCTGGCTCGTCCTCGCTATAAACTGAAATAAAAAAACAAAACATAAGATTAAGGAAAAAGTTTTGTATGTAACATTTTTTATTTTGGGTGGTTAATAAAAGAAAACCGTGACATTATAACAACCAGGGGTATTGGGTATTAAAATATTTTAGAAATAGATATTTGAATTTAAACGTAATTTTATATAATATACGGAAAAATAATGTTATGAACGTTCTAAACTAAAACATTCCACTAAAATACAAGTAAAAATTGATAATATAAAAGTAGTTTCTAATTTCACAATTTCCATGGGGACACCCAGGATTGAAAATTGGAAGGATCATATGCTGAAGGTGTTTTAAAATGTTTTATTTATATCTGAGAAGAAGGGTGCATTTATTAGATAAAAATGAGTCTCTAAAACAAATGCTCTAGGCACAAAATGAACAGACTTCATAAAACAATATTTTCAAAAAAGTTCCTAGATGTTTCAAAATCTGCTATTAACTAAGAAATTGTTGAAAATTTCTATTAGAAAACTAAAATTGATATATTTCACTTATACAGAGTGGAAATAAAGTCTTTTATCCACTTCTTTTTTTCACAGCTTCGTTACATTGATTTCAGACTAAAGGTGGTTTATAATTTCATATACTACGTTTTGTGGTGTTAAAATTTTAGGCCATCATCTAGAATCTGCAGAACATTCACCTAAATGGACCATTGTAAACCTCATATCATAAAAAAAAATTTCAAACTAGTTTAAAAAAACAAATAACAAGACAATCATTAGTAATGACAAATCAAGTTGTACAATTATACTGATCTATTTCTATAGATGGAGAAAAATTGAAATATTACTAATAGATCTTTGACATAAAGTGTGATTGCTAAAAAAAGGACTGGTGCAGTTCATTTTGGTCATGAAATTTCAAAATGTCTGTGTCTCACTAACTACGAGAGCGGCAATAATTTGGAAGGCACCGTTCTAAAGAGAAAGAGAAATACTATAAAACTGTGGATTTTTAGAGTAGATTGACACAAATTTGGACAGGTGACAAATAAACAAATATGACGAAAACTTGTCTTCTGCATCACAACTGTTGTCACGTTTATTGCTAGCAACAAAAAAAAAACTACATTAACTTTTGTGATTTATTAAATTATTTTTATTATAATTTATAAACTTTTGGTTATAACAATTTGTAAGTACTGGTCATGAGCTTTACAATGGTAATTAAATTATTGAGATAGGACGATTTTCAGTGGATAAAATGCAAGTATGCAATAATATGTTGTTGATAACCAGTTTCAGGGTTAAAATCAGTCAACACATTTGGGGTGTATAGCACTGCATATACAACAAATGACAGAGGGATGCAAAAATGACTTTTTTGAATTCAGTGGACCTCAAAACGGGTATATCAATTTTTTGTACCATTACATAAATTTCCTTATACTGCATATATGTGGGAAAGTAAAAAATTCAATAAATGACAAATTACAAACTAGATCAATGAATTTGGGTTCATAATTTTACAACTAAATTCCAATTAAATCTGAGAAGTCTTTTAAGAATTATTGTGGTAGAACAGATACGTAAATACATTAATTGAACATACGACATAACATGCAGGAAAATCCCATATTTCAAGGCTAGGTTATGGGAGAAATAAAGCTATACATTTAGAATACCTCCGGTTTGTTTTCAAGCTAACGAGGTCTGTGTTCAAATGGTTCTTTCATTCGATCTAAATGCTTTGCGTTTTAACAGTTTCTTTGTTTTTGTTGCTTAACATCTATACTTTATGCACATGAAACTAATGACGTTAGGATATCCAATGTTGAGGTTTTTACTGTTCAGCATAAAGAACACAATCAGTATTTTTTGAACCAATTGAAAAATAATTTTAATTAAAGGAGTCGCAACATGCTTCAACAAGTTGAAATCAAAAAGAATTTTTTTCTGCTTCGTCACAGTAGAGTTAAGAGACGAAACAACTCTAATCCAGTGTGACATTATCCATCAATCCACCACTGCTAAATACAAAAAAAGTAGCATCTTTCCATGTTATCAGAAACAGGCCATTATCAACTGCATAAGTTTATTGCTTTGTCACATGTATGTAGTATAGAGAAAGTTATGTGATATGTCAAAAAATTGATGACAGATTTTTAGGATATATAATACATATATATCTGTGTTAAGGTTCCTTGCATAAAAAAAAAGTGATTTTGGAATAACGTGTGTCGTATGTGTGGTACTTTATAGACCAAATTTAATTTGGTGTGTGGGGATATTTTAGCCATATCACAGGACTTCTTTTAATTTTTTGATAGTCAACATTCGGGTGTAGCTGCTATAAAGGAAAAAAAAACCACAAAAAAGGTTTTTTCTTAAAATCAGCTTTAACGATTTTGAAAAAAATTACTAAAGAGTAGCCTCTAACAACCTAAATAAAACATATTGATAAGCGATCTCTCCAATAACTCCAGTTCGTGAGTTATCATGGTATATGCAAAATTCTCTTTAAAAAAAAAAAAAAAAACAAGCATGAGGAGATCTAGGGTGAAAATGATGAGTATATTTATTTTTAAATTTCCGTGGTGTTGTTTACAAGAATTTTTACCTTCAATTACCCACAAGGAATCAAGTCTTTTGGAATGATGTCTTGGAACAACGTCAAAAATGGACCCAGACACTCCACAAGTATACTGCAAGAGATTGGGTGTCGCATCACGATAATGTTCCAACTCATACTTTCAATTAGAGAAATTGTGGCGAAGAAAAGTATTTCCACCCTCCCACATCCCTACAGCCCAGACCTAGCTCTGTGTAAATTTTAACTTTTCCATAAGTTGAAATCTGAAGGTACATTTTGGGGTTGTGAGCAAGATACAAAAAATTGTAACTTATGAGCGAGGAACACTTGAAGACAGTGGCTTCCGGTATTGTTACAATCAATACACATTTAAATAAACATCAGTACATTTACATTAATGTCAAAGAACAATGATCACGGTGAATTCTACGTTTTTAGATATATATAAATTTTAAGACTTACCAAATTCCCATCACGTCAGAAGTGTACGTGAGCGTGTGGGGGGAAAAAAGGGGCCGGCGCATACAACTGTAAGATCTTGTATCATTGTAGTTAGGTAAGAATGATAAATACATTAATTATTCTTCAATTACATAAAAAAGGTTTGTTTACTCTTTATATCTTTCCTTTCTACTGTTCAACCAGTAAGTGTAGTTAGATACAAATACCCTAGTTTATCGCTTAGTTTTGTTAAACTTATTAAATTATAACAACAACACATTAAAAGCAGTTATCATGCACAATAGAGAATATATTACATTGTGATATCCAATAATATACAGTATGTACATCTATATGAACACTTAACCAATATACAGAGCAACAAATTTTCTTATAAAGTAGAATGACTGTTGTACAAATGTGGGAAAAACTTCAGATACAAGAAAGTAAATGTTTCTTAGCACTGTATTGTTGAGCAGTTAGTCACATCATAAACAATAACAAATACAAATAGAGTTTACAAAATAAATTTAATTTGATACACAAACTAGACTTCTTATAATACTGCAAGCTGAGGCTAGTTTCCATCTGACTTGCTACAGCACTTTAAAATATAGTTACTAAATCGGAACTTCCTTCTATCTATTTATGTTTTTTTCTACAGCACAAATGATCGATACAGGTGCTGTCTATCGACTACCGATGAATCAACAACGAATGGAGGGAATAGTAGTCCTTTTGGGTAAACATTGTGAGTAGGCCAAACAACAAAATAATTATGTACTATTTTTGGTATTGTATAAGAAAATTAATAATATACATGAGTACGGTATATCTCCTATACAATGCCAGGGCAACTTGTGGAGTAAATATATTAATTTAGATTCACAAATTTCAATCGTAAGTGCTTATCAAATATACATCTATACCCACAGTATATGTTTTCTGTGTAGTTGTTGTATCCCAAGTAATTGATGGTCCTTGTTTTGGAATTGCTTTATTGACATGCACTTTTGTTTATGTTTGTACAAAAAAAATCATGTTTTTTATTATTTTAGAGTATTCAGAAGATATCTAACACGATTGATTGACTACGTACAGTTCAGTTTTTTATTGGTGCATTCTTATTTTGATTTATGATCAGATGTGCAATTTTATTTAACTTTCATTTCATAATTAAGTCAAATAAACATTAATTCTTTGTTAAACATAAGTTTAACTAGGCTATGAATCACTATTGATGGCTAGTTATCACAAATTTGGGTTATGATTGTACAGGAAATGATTTATCGTTAACAGTTACTCTATTTGGCTCTACTATCCAGGCTGGGCATCACCATATTAGGCCGGACAGTCCCAAAACCACTGTACATTTCTTCTATTTCTTTGGTGGGAAATGTTTAGTGCCCCAAGATGTCATTGTATCTATTAGATCTAAGTATTCACAGATTAAACATTGGCAGAAGAAAATATAGCCGATACATTGTTACAAAAAGAAAGGTTATTTGTATATACTAATAAATGAAATGAGTATAATGTTATACCTCTCCCATTTCGTTAATCTCATGTTTGTTGACACATTTCGGATATACTCCATTGTCAAAACACTTAATAGAATTATAATACTCTTAAGTGTTTTAAGAATGGAGTATATCCGAAACGTGCCAATAAACGTGAGATTAACAAAGCCTGGGAAAAGGCGGAACAATGTACTCATTTCAATTATAACATTTCTAGCGGAGATAAAATTATATAAAAAATAAATAAAATAATAATATTGAATTATTAGCAAGCGGCAAGAATGCCAATAACATCGAAATTTAGCAATATGCTTGAACATTTGGCAATATTTTGTTATGAATATAGCAAAGCAGATCTAGTATGAGCTATACCCTTGTGCTGCGCAAATGGCAAAGCTTCAATTGACATGGTAGAGGAAGAATGTGATTCTATATTACACATACACATATATTAATGTGTGTTTTGTAATATGCGTGTCATTCAAAAAACATTAGGATTTTCTTTAAGAAGTACAAATTGGTATTTCATTAATAAAAGGGCTGTTATTGAAAAGTCAATAACTTTAAAAATGAAAGAAATTTTTTTACCAAAATTTAATTTATTTTTTGATACAGCCTTTGAGCTTGATACAGTCTGTCCAACTTCTTTAAAAATTCCAAACTGCAAAATAGACGTTTCTTTCAGTGATGATCTCTTTGTTTTTTGATGTGAATCTTTTTACAAACAATTTTTTCATAATATAAAAAGAAAGAGAAGTAGCAGGCGGTGAAATTTGAAAATTGGGTGGATGAAAAGCTTGTAGTGCTTTTCCACAATTTTGACCATGGCAACTAGACACATGTGAGCTGGTGGATTGTTGTGGTGAAAGAGAATTAATTATTTTCTTCACAAAGAAGGGTAATTTTTTCAGCAATTCACAGTTTTTAGTTCAAAAAGAGGCAAAATACAGTCCTAGAATTTGTTTTTCCAGGTTCTTGATGAAGACGATGCAAACAGAATATTGTGGCTATGACCTTTCCGGCCAATATATTTCTTCACAGTATATTCATTATGAGAAATTCACTGTTTTAACTGATTTTTTACTCCTCGAGTGTAGTAATGGATCCATCTTTCATGAATTGTTATATAACATCTCAAAAACTTGTGTGGATTGTGCTTTAACATCTCCAAACGTTGCTTTGAAATGGTTGCAGGGATTACATATTTTTATGAAAATGCTGCATCCATCTTGCCAATGAAGTTCCATACGTAAATGTTATTCCAGGATATTAAAAACATGGCATTTGAGATATTTACCATCTTAACTATCTTCACTCGATGGTCGTCCAACACCAATATCATGGATTTTATTAACCATCTCTTCAGTCATTATTTCATTCGGATGTCTCTGACAACTGACATCATGCTTGTACAACCACGACAAAATTCTATACAATGGAGCAGAGGTTCCATAATACTTTTTATCATTTCTTCAGTTTCCTTAATGGTTTTTTCCAGGCAAAAAGTAGTCTTTATCAGCACAAAAATTACCTTTTTTTAATTCTAGCAAAAAAACAAAAACTTATCTTCTTTTGAATGCTGTCAAAGATTTTATTAGACTGATTCGCTTAAAACTTTGTGTATACCTAAATAAAATTGTTAAAGATAAAATGAACTTGTTATAAGCGGCATCTCAACAATGTCACTGACTTATCAAACAGCCCTCGTACTAAATATGCTGAATAATATATAAGAACAAACAATAAACATAGAACAATGGTTGGTAGTAGGTACAAGAGTTACACTAGACATAACAAAACTTATTTTCTACCTGATTTAATACTTACTTATATTACAACTATACATATTCTCCCAAAGCATTTCATAAATGGTTAATGAAGATGATAACATTAAAAGCAGACACCCTGAGAAAGAAAGTGTGAAAACGAAGTATAAGAGAAAGTAAAAGATTGATGCAAAAGACAGTAAACACAGAACACACACCAGAGGTATATGACGTAGCAGAAGACTCACACATTGGCTTTAGTTGAGACACTAGTTCTTCTTTTGTCCATTCTTTCTTATCACCCCATAGAGCTAGACTGGGCGTTATCACTGCGAGTTTGTTGTCATCTGGATACGGCACATTTAAATAATGAACTAGGACTATGTCTGGATTCTGAAACAAAAATGTTGAACATTTACAATATATATTACAAATCATCTTACACTGACATTAAGCATCGGCTTTGAAGATGCACAATTGAAGATGATAGCTTATTATGGTTTTAAAGATATTTTATAATGATAGATTGTCACATTTAATTCAGATTTGTCATCATTTGTGTATATAAAACTAATACACAACGTTTTGAGAGTACGAATCAACTCCCTGTATCAAGTGATAAACCTACAACATGGGAAATGTGAATAGATCCAACATAGCCTAGTGACCTTGACGAATGTCGGAAATTAAAATTAAAACTATTAATATAAGAAGGAAGCCCAGGACTAAAACTAAGCCTGAACAGTCAAATAACTAAGACTAAATACAAACGTGACAGGAAATCACACAATTCCACTACACAAAGAATTGTTAACACAAAGTTGCACTGGAAACCTACGTTGGTCAACTAAATAAACAGGAGTTGTATGCTAAAGGCATGGTTATTTGCCAAAGGAGAGTGTTAATAAGTACAGCATCATGCTGTATCACTCAAATGGAAGAGTGTGATGAGGCATTTCAAATACTGAAATAACCTGATATTAACTTTCAGAGAAGAATGGGACGTTAAGTGTCTACAGTTGGCACAAGTGGTGTTGGCTAGGATTCCTCCCATATCTCATAGTGAAGAAGCATGCTATAAAAATAAAAATAAGATAAACATCCATTTGATGAAATGAAGATAGAGACTATAGACAAATGTCAAGAGAGATGGAGGATAAATGACAGCAGACGGAATTGGACTAAGGGACCTTGAGAGCCGGATTTAAATAGGAAGTTTGGAGAGCCAGATTATTACTTCACTCAAGGTGTCACCCGTCATGGAGATTTTGGTACATAACTCTTTAGCTTCAAAGTTAGAGAGATCCCTTAGTGCGAGTATTCTGGGGTCACAATTTTTCCACTGTCTCAGATGGCAGTTGTTTAGGGAAGACTTGAAAAGGAAGCAAATGTTTGCAATGGAGATACCTGTACTGATTAATAAAATGTTGAAGAATGAAGCATGCTCGCAGGCAAGGACAAATTGCTTAAAGTCTGTCCTGTTGCATAAAGAGGTTGATAGACAGTAACTAAGTTATAAGTTCTGATGGGGTAGTAGGAAGGAATGTGTCAAACACACCACCCCCAAAGTAATGTTCAAAGCAATTATCGTGTGATGCAGGAGTTCTATACCCAGTGCAGAAAGTATTTCCCTCCTTCAAAAAACCTAAATGTTTTATCGGAGTAACAACATTTTGTCCCCTTTGTCATGTTTAGGACATGATCTTATGGTTACTCCTTTTGGAGATTTAACCGATCATTGGTGTTTGCTATTCATTGTACGTTGTAGTTCTGTAACTTGTAGTTTTTTTTAATCATGTTTGTATTTATACTTGTTATTTTGATTACTCAGGCCATATTTTAGTCTTGAATTAATTTTTTCAGATTACTAGTTTTAGTTTAGATTCTAACATGGACCTAGGTCACTGGGGTGGGCTCTTTTTACTGTTTTACTAGGATACCTGTTGCTCAAAAATCGAGTAATATTTTGTTAAATAAAATATATGAAATTTGAAAACTGTTATAAATTGATTTGTAAATGTAAATTGATTGATGAAAAAACAAACACAATATTTAGTAAATTCTACAATTTTATTGAGTCTTGCCGACCATGGTTTCGCCAGCAACGGCATTTACCAGGCAGCTTAACAAAGACTAAGGAAGATATTGAAAACTGACAGATAATAATACAAAAAGAAGAACAGTTACTTAGCTAGGGGGGGGGGGAGTAGAAAGGAAACATGTGATCATAAGGTAAATTGATTTGTAACTTTGGCAGGCATCGTCAGTGCACATTTATACGAATCAATGTTCGTTTCCTCATTGTTAAGTCTACACATAATTCTCATGTAGTTGCGGTGGTAAACACACCTTTGGCATAAGTGTTTGTTTGCTTTAATTGGATGCATTGTTACTATTAAAAATACAATGAGAAACCGTTCAACAAACTTAAAAAACTTCATGAAAAAAAGCATTGCAACGTCTATTAACAAACTTAAAAAACTTAATTTTAAAACATTGTATAAGGCATTCTAAATGAACTAGTAAATATCATATTTTGTCAAAAACAAATAATCACAACACAAATAACAACACTTCTTTAAAAAATAACCACACTTTTGTTTATAATTATGTTTGTTTATATAAATAACAGTTGATATTATTTGATTGGTGTAGTTTAAAACATTTGTTTTTTCCCCATAAGAACTAATTATTAATATAAAGCCAGATATTTTACAGTTGTTTATAAATTCCTTAATAAAAATAAGGATGGGGTTAATGGTAAAAACTTTCATCCCTTCTACTTTCCTCCATTATGTTTGGAGGGGATGCAATTTCAGGCTGAGCCCTATCCAACAACACCAGAAACATTAAAAAAAAAAAAACAAAAAAAAAAAACTATATTTATAATTAATTATATTATTTATTGCTTCAAAAAGAAAATTGAATACGACAAATATTCTTATTAAATTTATTTTTATCTTATTTAAATTTATATTACAAACATTACAACCACAATCTTTCTAAAAAAAAAAATCCTGTCAATAACTTTACTACCAATTCAAAAATTGTTTTTATAAAAGTGACTTCACTTATCCCCGTTATTGATTACTCTTTTCGTAATGATATGAAAGTTTTATCAAGACAAAGAAATGTGAGGGAGGAAGGGTCGTATGTGAAGTGGTGAAGGAGGGAGAAATTTAGTTTAAGATCACTCTAGGTTATTGATTATGCAAATTATAGACACATCCATGCTTTTAATCTCAGAAGGCGTGCATAACAGTCTCATTTGCATATAATTTCACTCATAATGCCCATCCAATGTAATGTCTCCACTGCTATTACACATTGCAATGGAAAACAATGTTTATTTATTACTAAAAATAAGATACATTTTGGTTTAATTTCGTACATTATAGAAATGTCATTGTAAATTATTATACAAGAAATATACTCCAAAGAATTGTTCATAATTTTTTATGTGACAAATGATTCAATAGTACAACTCATATTACAGAATATTCATATTTTTGTATTTTATGAGTGTATACAGGACATTTCACAATCATCCTGACAAACATAAGGACATGATTTTGGATATCAAGATAAAAAAGTACTTCTAATAGATATACCGGATGTTTCAGACCACATGGACACTATCTGTAGCGCCTAAACGAAACAAGATAAAAATTTCCTTTCAATTAGAACTCCCCTTTTTCGACCCCATAGATTTCGGGAAAATTATTTTCGACGCTCCTCAATGACCCAAAAGAGCACTTTTGGGGGGCAGGGTGGTGTTTTTGGAAAAATTTCAAATAGAAACATAGGTCGTGTGATATCTCATTTTAAAGGTCTCCTTTTCTGAACATTTTGGAGCAAAAAAAAATTTGTTATCTTTTCATTAGACTCAGGTAGCCCAGTTTAATTTATTGGGCGCTTCTTCCACACAGTTAATGTTACAAAATATAAGGTAATTTTTATAATTAGATTATTATATTTATTATAGACAATCCTTGTGGATATTTACTAAAACGTTTAAATAATATTTTATATTCTACTATACATAAAATTATACATTTTATAGTCATAATAATACTAATTAACATTAAATAAATAAATTGAAAACTATAAACACTTTTTGGAGAAAAGTAGGTAACCCTATGGCCTTCCCAGATTTCCGTTTACCTTTGCTCAAATTAAATAAGAAGAGGAAAAAATGCGGCTGAAGTAAAAAGTTACAACATTTCTGAAAAGCCTTCAATTTTAAGAAACACAGATAAAAATATTTACATTGTTAAAATACAATTGTAGCTAGATATATTAATAAGACTTACCGTCACAATAGTCTATATTTGTAGGTAGTTATATCATTACGGCCGTTTCGGCTATAGACTATTGTGACGGTAAGTCTTATTAATATATCTAATTATTAATCAGTAGTCGGAATGGCGAAAACAAATATGTATGAAACAATTGTAGAATTTTTCATATAAAATTTAAATTACACTCTTAAACAAAAGACATTCTAAATAAGAACATATTGCTGTTTTTCTGTATTAAAGATTTTCTTAACCCATGTAAAAAAGAAGAACAACTTTTGCAAGTTTTATACTATCCGGTAATAAATTAAATAAACATGATGCTTCATATTTATACAATTTTAGAAAATGAGTTAAATTTGCTTACGGTAAAATAAAATAATTATCTACATTTTAAATCACTATGCCTACTAGTACTTTTTCCTTGAAAAATATTTTCACAATCAAATGAACATAATAATGTTGTAGTTGGATGTCCAGAACTCGAAGAAAGGAAATTAACTCTCCCTTTGTGCTTTAATAATATAGATCTAATGACACATTTTTTAATTAAAAATATTAAATTAATTGTATTAAAACATGTCCCATCCTCTAAGAAATCAAAATTGCGTTATTAAAAGTGCTGTATTACAAAAAGATCTCCAATACTAAAACCTCCTAAGTGCCACATACAGTTTTTGATTTAAAATTACATGATTTTTTCCAGCAAAATGGTCAACAAATATTAGCCCAAAATATTTTATATCATTTATTTTACATATTTCTAAGCAATTACATTCAGTAGATTGATGGTACAAATGATTCAAGTATCATTTACAACCCAAGGTCAAACTCTAAAACAGCTGATTAGTACTCAGTGTACAAAAAAGTACTGTATCCAAATCAACATTGATTATATGTGATTCTTTATCGTTTACTGAATAAACCAGCTGATTCAGTTTTCTTATTGTCATAATGCGCACTCACTGAACAATAAACAGACTCAGCTATCCTCAAACACATTTATAGGCTTTGTTGTTCAATACAATGTTTGAAATAAAAACAGTAAATAACATGCCAACCTATATTTTGTGTTGATCTCAAATAATTTATAAATAATGAAAATAGTAGGAAATATAATTGTGTAGGAACATTTTTGTATGCAATCCAAGTGCAAAGTGTTTTTATCGCTCTTGAGAAATTATCATCATCTCCTCCATGTCGCAGGTAACTTTTTCTCTCATGCGATAAAGACTCTTAATAGATAAATAACTATTATTAGTAACCTAGTTTTCTTCTTTCCAATCAAATACAATACAATTTTTTTTTTCCTTTCCACTTAGCATCATAAAATATACAGAAAACCACAATTAAACTCAAAAGATTATGCTTAATATTTCGTTCTATACAATTGAACTAGGTATCTCTGTAAATAAAAATGGCATCGTTTAAACAAAAGTCGTTACATTTCCTTTAAAGAGACTATTACATAAACTACTTGTTATATTAAAAACAAATTAAACTATTCAGACAATGTTAAAACAAAAAAAAAAAAAAATCTGTTTAAAGCTTAAGAATTAAAGCCAGCCTTAAAGTATCACATGTACCTATTTAAAAAAAAAAAAAAAAATCAGTCAAAACCACAAAAAAGTGGAAATATTTTGGAAACTGTAAAATATTTCAGAGTCCTTCATGTGCCAACATAGACCTAAATATTGTCTCTCATGATCCTCATTCTATTGGACATTTTAAACTTGGAAGGGTGGGGGATGTATCCTAAAGATTGTCTCAAAAGTTAGAGTTTTTGGGTTTATAATGATTTATGTGAAAACCCCATCTAGATAAATATGTGGAGAAGAGAGACTTAAATTTAACAAGGTATATTTAAAAAAAATGTAGTAGATTACTTTACCTGCAACAGCCAGTAGCACCTTCTGTGAAATGTTGGTAGAATAGCAGAGTGAACATAACACCCATAAATACACTGAAACAGAAACAAATTGATTGAGTTTGACAAAGATTTTTATAATATTTCTACTTACAGTGCATTGAAAAAAATCTTTTGTAAAATGTTATATATTTATAAAATCACAACGTATGAAGGTAAGTCAAAAAGTAACTTCAAATTTTTCTTAAAATGTTACTTTTATTTGCAATAAAATATATTTTTACAACATACTGCTCTCTTGTACTGTCTCTTAACAAGCTTTTGAATTCCTTACTAAAAGAAACTTTTGGGGTTTGGTGTGTAGCCAATTTTGTGTCACTTCCATCATCTCTTCATCCTAACAAAAACAATTCCCACACCATTCTCCTTTCAATGGGTCAAAAAGATAAAAGGACTGGCTGGATGAGTGGTCCAGTACCACATAAGCGAGATCTTGAAGGCAACACGTTGCCTTGTTGGCTATATGTGATCGAACATCATCCTGAAGCAAAATCACATCTTTTGAAATTTACCACCTCTTTTGGACTAGAATTTTGCCTTCAATGATCACAATAGCTATTGTATTTTTCATTTTTTACCGTTTCATCATTAACTGCGAAATGAATAAAAGCTGGACCCTCTATATCCCAGAATTGATCATTTTTCTGCAGACATGTGGGTTTGAATGTTTGTAGACTATAAACTTTGTCCTTACTCCCGGATTTAAAGTGTTAAATCCATTTTCACCAAAGGTTACTACCTGGTTCAGAAATACGTCTTCTGAGAGATTATATCCTTCAAACATTCCCTTTGTAGATGTCAGTCAGGTTCCTTGCTTATGAAAGTTTAAAGAATCCTAGATGATTGAAAATGCCAAACTATGACTTATATTGAACTCATAATTAATTACATCAACTTTAATTTGTACGGCTTCATTATTGGCATTATTCTTAGAAGTGAAAGCTAAACATTTCTGTTGTTAATCGCAAAGAAAAATCCTTCCTTTTTTTAAAGAGATCAATCCATTAGTAAATCTTGCTTCCACTCAAATAACTCTTTCAGAATTTCTACTGCATACCAAGAATAATTTATTCTGGTTCACCTTTACGAGCGTGAGAATTTCTTTCTTGTTGCAATCAGACAAAGGAGCATTAATTTTAAACACAACCACAAACAATGAATCCCATGAACAGATAGTTTGAGGTTATGATTTATAACAGAACATATATTGTTGAGTGATATGTGAGTGAGAGGGAAAATAATATTCACTTTATTTTTCGACTTTCCCTATCTTTAAAATGAAAACATGCAATGCTTAACATAATGAAGCAGTACACGAAAGATTAGCTATTGTTATGAATCTGTGGTATTAATTACAACCACGAAAGCATAAACTTTCATAAAGAAAGAAAATTGTATAGTGGTTACAATTAATTTTAATTTAGGCCTAATTTGAGACCTATTTCACTTGAAGAACAACTGAAAAATATTTTACCATTTTTGAGATATCAACAGGTGTAAGATTTAGGAATGACTGTAAAGTTGTAATGAGAAGGCGATCATGCGATATATCGTTTAACACCGTATTTTTTTTTCCAAAAAACAGTGGTGGAATCAAAACTGAAAGTGGTTTGACTATTTTTGAGATATCGGCAGGTGTAAGATTTAGGAATGACTGGAAAGTTGTAATGAGAAGTAGTATTTTTTTTTAAATAGTGGTGTAATAAAAACTGAAAAAAAAAATTTACTCTTGGGTTAGGTTAGGATATTTCGAAAACGGTATAACCTTTTTCAGTTTCGATTCTACCACTGTTTTTTAAGAAAAGAAAATTACCCTTGGGTTAGGTTAGGATATTTCGAAAACGGTACAACCTTTTTCAGTTTCGATTCTACCACTGTTTTTTAAGAAAAAAAAAATTACATGACTGCTTTACAACTTGCAAGTCGACTCCTAAATATTAAACCTACTTATAATCTAAAATGGTAAAACCTTTTTTAGTTTTAATTCAACTACTGATTTCAGAAAAAAAAGATGGTGTTAAAAAATATGTTGCATGAACACGTTCGCTTTAAAATTTTGAGAAATCGACTCCAACATCTTGGACCTAGAACGAACCCCTAAAATTTCTCTGAAAAGTTAGTGATTTTACATTTATAATATTGATTGGAAAAAATCTGATATAAAATGTGTATAAAATAAGGGGGAACGGACTGTAAAACCATCCTGTATATGTGACAATGTGACACAATAAAAACCTATAATCTAGAGACATTCTTCGTATCATAAAAAATCCAACATTTTTGGTTTTGAAACCGCCAACTTTGATGAAAACAATTGGACGACCACCAACAAAGTCAGTACACTTAAGCAGTTGACATGCTCCTATTCTAAAAGATTAAGAGCTAACCGAAAACGATAAATTCTCCTACAAAATAGTGCCCACTTAGACAACTTATTTCTGCTAGCCTTGAAAAACTTAGTGTTCAATTTACAATAGATAAAGTTTGTTTGTTTGTTGTTATACTTTTATAAAAATAGAAAGTGGAGAATTATTTTTCAACTTCTCGGTGTATTTTATTTTGTCACAAATTTATCCTCACACTTTGCTCTATTTAATATATTTAAACATTCCACAAACTTTATGCACAAACACAAAACAAAATATCAAACTAGATTAAGAGTTGGAGATAAGACTAAAATTAAAAATTACGGATTTCAAGAAATCGGCTCGATTTACTAAAATAGCAATTCTTATATGTTTGTACATTTTATTTTTAAAACTTGCTAAAGGTAAGAATCGAACCATCTAAAAACCATTGGTTACATGACAATTGTAAGCCACCAGAATTGTATTATCTATTCTTACTTTTTTTTTTTTTAGGTTTGTTTACAAACCTAAAATCACCGGTTTCAACAACCGAACTGTCATCATCAGATTTCTTCCGTCAGCTAGTTAAGTGCACCACTGACATTCAACGTAGTAACATGCATGGTGAAGAAACTTTAGTTTGTTTTTAACATGTGTCGTGTTTTATCATATCAACAAAGCTAGTTGTAGAAAAAATCTGATGATGACAATCTGACTGTCGAAACCAGTAATTGATTCTTTAAAAAATATTTCTATATTATGGTCACTTTATTCTCTTGGTTTTTTGTTGTTCCTATTTACAATTTAAAAAAATAAAGCGTTTTAAAACAACAATGCACACACTTTTTCACTCAGATACCCTCAAAACCAAAATTATTCTTCACTAAAAACGACACTTTTGTAGTTGCGAGTAAAAACTGGAAATCAATCATAGATGCAATCTTTGAATAATAATGCAGTCTTTATGGCTTGCTTCGCTTGTGCCATAAACGTGTCCTTGAGAGTCGTATTTATTAAAATTAAGCTTTAATCACGGCTGTCAACCTCCCCCCCCCCCATTATTCCTGACTTGAAATATTTATTTACTCGATTTTACACACGAGTTTGGAATACAAATTTTCACATTTCACTAAAATCGGTAGAGTAGATTTTGAGAGATTACGTATTTTATAAAACTGTATGCCAGATTTTCGTTATGATATAACACACGGACGGGCATTTTTAGAGACATGATCAATTCGTTTTGATTGGGTATTTTACCTTTGACCAAAGTTTTATCAAAATCGTTTGAGAAGATTTTGAAAAAATGTGTTTTTTAATAAATTTAAATTGTAATCAAATGTATTTTACGAGTAAATGAGTTCATAAATTTTTAATTTCGTGTTCCTCTGAGACATGAGATTATATAAGTGAAAATCACCAAATTTCAAAATCAATTTAATAGATTTTAAAATACAAAAGTATAAAAGTAAATGTAAACTAACAACACCTGTTTTGATTAAAGTACAAAATTATTTCACTAGAACTAGATTAATGCATTATATTTTTAACTGTCCCCTGGAAACATGATAATGTACATCCTTATCTATTAGTCTACTAATGGTATAATCGTAAGCTAATACATAAAAATCTGTTTTTAAAACTCTGAAAAATAGCCGCCATTTTGTAATATGGCTGCCAACTTTTTAATTTCTTTCGGATTCTGTATCACATTTTAAACTTTTTTATTTTTGATTATTTTTTGATAAACCTACTCGTTTAGGAGTAATAGGCGCTTAAGGGCACCCGAAATCCCATATACCGACAATGTTAACTAAATGACACATATCTCAAGAACGGTTAAAGATAGAACCATAATTTTTATTTTATTTTAAAGATAATCCAAATATCTAGTTCCGTACACATCTTTTTCAAAATTACCAAAAAAAAAAACAAAAAGTTTAGATATTTTTTTTGCAAATCATGTTTATTTCATCTATAGGCTATTTCATATTTAACATAGTCTATTTTTGTTAAAAATTAATTTTTTTAAAAAGCTTGTGTAAGGAAATAGATATACATATAATCTATCTGTGTTTCAAATTTAAAAGCTCAATCTCTAATAGTTATTGAGTTATGTGACATTTAGTGTTTGAAAACAACTTTTTCGGAAAACAAAGAAAAACCATGGACACAAAAGTTATTTTATTACTTACAAATTAATATCCCCCTGCACAGTAAGCTGTATTCTCAGGGACTTCTTCTGCTTTATAAAAGCCTTCCAGTCTCCTTTTCTGTATATTTCTAGACTGCCTGATCTTCTTCTGGAGCTCCAGAGCCGCTCTTTCTCCGTACCTCAAGCGTTCTTTGTCGAGCGGCTTCATCGCCAGCACCATGTTTCTTCCAGCCTCCAAACCCATTTCTTCCACAACTTTTACCTTAGAAATATATCCTTCATTGAAGGAAGAAACAGCTTCTTATACTCCAAGCTCAAGGACAGGAAGCGTCACAAAAGTTCGTTATGGTACACAAGACCAAATCACATTGTTCAATGACTCGTTAGGATATTGGGTTTTTCTTTTCAAAACATTTTTCTAAAAGAAGAGGATCAGCTAACGATTTAAAAATAGGCTTGATTGCTAACATAATAACCTCAGGTATGTGGAAGTGATTTTTATTGTCATATTTAGAGTTTTCCATTTCCGCTTTATGAAATTTACACCAGGTATTGGCACATAGTTCTGTAAAATTATGGCCGAAATGGTTTGTAAGGCTTTTTTAATAATTTTTTTTACGTGTGTCAGCAACCGCTTATATATAAGTATTCTATATCGTTGTATACAGAAAATTCTGAAGAAAAATAAACCATCAAAAACAAAATTTTGAAAAAAAAATCCTGATTTCAGGTGCCCTTAGTTTGAAACATTTGATATTTGAAGCATTTTCAGGAGGCGATTTTCCATACTTCCCATTGTTGAATCAAGATTAAAATGTTTGTAAGCGTAGTCTAGAATGTATAAATACTCATGTAGATCTACAAATAAAACAAGCAATTTTATAGGCTATTTAATTCCTTACTTAGATTTTCTACACAAATTGTCTGTTTTATTTATAGTCCTACATTAGTATTTAAACATCCTAGAATGCACATACTTACATTTATATCCTGATTCAACAATGGGACGTAAGGAAAATAACCTCCTGAAAATGCTTTAAATGTCAAATATTTGAAAATTTAAGCATCTATTAGACTACTGCTAAACGAGCAGTTTTATCAAAAAATAATCAAGAATAAAAAAGTCTTAAAATGTAATACAGAACCCAAAACATCCACAACATTGGGTTATCCTTAAGAAATTAAAAAAATTAGCAGCCATATTACAAAATGGCGGTTATTTTACAAAAGTTTTAAAACAGATTTTAAAGTTATATAAGAAACTAACAACGGTCTCCGATTTAAAGTTTTACATCAGATTAATAGTTTACGATATACCAATAGTGCCCATGATAAACGACCCACCCTGTATATGATTGAACACATCTTAGCTATCTTGACTAACTCGCTACGTAAATTTGCTTAGTTGCGAGAAAGTTTGGAGAACACGTGGTTTAAGTTAAAATTTAGGAAACTTTGAATTTTAAACATTGAATATATTTTAAAAAATTATAAAAATACCACCGCAGTAGGAATTCAGTTGTCTTTAGACTAAATTAACTCCAACAGAGTACGGTGGAAGCATGTCCGTGTGGGTAACATGCAGTTAGTTGGCAGAGCTTGCTTTCAAGATTGCATGATACAATTCCAGTTCGCTGCTGCTGAGCGTTAAACTAAATAATTCTACTTCTTAAAGTTGATAAAAAAATAAAATAAAATAATTAAATGATGACAAAACTTTGCACAAACTTTCACGCTCCACCGATTCATAAAAAATAAATAAAAACAGAGTTGAAACAAATATTCGACAAAACTAGTTGAGTAAGTTGTCAATAGAAAAAGTGAAATTGAAATATAGACGATGTTTTTTTTCTAAAAATTATTGCTGTACCGTAATATTATCAATTGCATTTTTACACGTGGGGTTTACATTTCAATAGAATTTCAACGAAATCGGTAGCGTCGATTTTGAGAAATAACTTTTGAAGTTATACTTCTTTGCGCTCGTTGGGATGGGGTGTTGGTCCGAGAAACCGCGTCACGCTAAAACTGAGAAAAATCGACGATTATACGTTTTATATACTTATTTTGTACGTTCTGACTTTGGGAAAAGTTTTGATTTAACCCAAAAACCACCCAAGCGAAGGGGGGTGTTGGCGGTGGAGGGGAGGGGTGGGGTGGGGCAAGGGGGGGGGGTTGGCGAAGGTCATCCGTGATACCGTTGAATAATAATAAAACAATTAACATTCGGAGAAATCATTAAAGTACGATTTCTAATGACCAACAAGAAAAAAAACTACGATGAAAGAATGATTATAGAAGAAATTACTGATAATGATAATATATAGGTGTATAATATAATACTGAAGTCACTTGTAATATATTGAAGAGAAATATACTAAATAACAGGGAAATTATGTATCCTGTCTGTCTGCCTGTGAGTGAATGGCCAAAGAAGTATAAACTTCCACCGTCTGGTCCGACGCAGACCCAATATTTTTTAACAGCCGCCGATAACTCGCGAACTGGTATTTGCAGAGATGCCACCAAATACGTTTTTGTTTGGATCCTTAAAAGATTGAAAATTTAGATCCGATTTTGAGAAAAGTGTAATTTTTGTGATTTTTGCTTATGACAACTACACACAATTTCGAATGTTCAAATAATGAGAAAAAAAAAATTCAAGCTACTGGAAACATGCCTGCATACTAGAAATTCATCAAAATCGGTCCACACGTTTGAACTGTGCGTACGGTAAACGAAACATTCTAAAAACCATTCGGACTTAAGGGGAACTCTTAGCGGAAGTTGCTTTGTAACCATCACAAAACTCCATACTATTTTTAGAATTGGATCATTTACCAACACAAGTTTAGTTGAAGTAGCTCGTACATTACTGAAGATGACGACTGAGTCGTTGAAACGCGTTAGGAATTAATAAACGTACTGTCTGTGTGAATTTGTGTTTTATTCTATTTTACATGTCAAGCTCAATATTTATTTGTCTACAGTTGTTAACAAAGTGGCATTTTGTTCATTTAAATTAGTTTGCAAAACAGCTGATTTCTCAACAGTTTCACTTTGCCCACTACTTTGCACACTCCGAATGGAAACCGAACAAAACGAAATTTAGGTTAAGTTTATTTGAATTGATTTATAATATACAGGATATGTCCCGTATGTAGGTTAGATTAATTCTTACAAGTAAAATAACATAAATAAACAACAAAACAACGTTTTAAAGTTGAAAAAGGAAGTAATTATTCATAAAGATGATTGACAGTGTATGTACACAGAGAGTATTTTTCGTTTGCCGAGTTTTGAAGTTGGCAATCCCGTTTCCTCAACAATACACCTAAGTTATTTGTAATATTCATAAATAACCTCAGTTTTGACGTGAGGTTGAACACTACTGTATTAAATTAATGTTTTATTAAATTGTGTTATTGCTGAAATGTGTTTTTATTTGTCACAAAATAACAACTGTAGACAAAGTATAATGTGCAATTCGTGAGCAAAGTGTCTTTTTTAAACTCGATAAAATTGACGCACGAGGCAAGCCTCGTGCGTCAACATTTTTCTCTCGTTTAAAAAAGTGCCACTTTGCTCACTAGTTGCACAAATAACTATTATAAGACAAGTTTGGGTTAACTAATATTATTTCAAAATAAGAAGAAGAAAAACATTTCAAAGAAACACTTACACTTTTAATCTGAAAGCTATACAGAATAAATTTATGACCATTTTAATATTTACATTCCACTTTGCAAAGTGTTAATGGATGGAAAGTTGTAAAAGAAATAATTTTCACGCATTAACATAATGTCATCATAAAACAGTAATTTATATTTTTTTTATTGCTTTCGTACCTTTTGAAATGTACTATGGACAAGAAAGTAAAGTTGACAAACAATACATTAATAAAGTTCTCAAGATTATAAAATTAGTAGTTGAATATAAATTTAAACTTGTTTCAAAATGATTAGTTTGAAATGTAACTCATAAAAGCTCTATCCTTTAATAATATTTTAACATTTTTAAACAAAATATAAATACTGAAAACAACCTCCCCGTTGTGTCCATTACAATTGAGAGAAGTCAAAATTAAAAAATAAAAAAAAACTGAAAGTCTAAAAAGATACAAATTATTATTTGGTATCGAAGGGAGGGGAGTTAATTATTAATTCTCTGTTAGGTCAATTTTTCAAGGTCATTTGAAAGTTGACTACATTTTAAAATAGAAAGGTATATTTTGTTTGTAAATTCTTATTCTAAAAGATAGAAAAATTCAAAAAACAAAACATTTTTGATTTTTAAAGATATTTTACTAAATATTTGGAGATCTACTTATTTTCAAGAATTCTTTTCTAAAAAAAAAAAAAAAAAAAAAAAAATAGTTTAGAAGCAAAACTACAAAAGATAAAAGTGGTTCATTTTAAACTTGTAAACCAGAGAATTTTAATTTTATTTTTTGAAATTGTTTTAGTAATTATTTATTTAAAGTAAAATAAGTTATCAATGTAAAAAAATAATATGAAAAAAAAAAAAAAAAGTTAGCAGCATCAAGTTAAAATAAACCATTTCTATCTTTTGTTTTTAGAGAAACAAAAAGCACCGATTTTTATACAGTGTGGGCATAATTTGGTCGAATCTGAAGCCAATTTTAAGAAATTAAGGATTTTTTTTTGGTTTTTTTAAACCGATAACTGCAAACCAACATTGTGGGGGGGGGGTGGCAACCAGGAAATTATGTTTGGTCTATAGAGGCAAAGCTTGACCAAAATATTATAAAAATCGTGAAAACTGATTTTGAGAAAATCGTAATTTTTTGTTCGTTACGTTAACGCCTTCAATTTTCAGTTGGAAAACAAAACGTCATATGGCCAAAATATCCCACATAGGAAATTAGATTAAATTCGGTTCACGCGTTTGAACTGTACAACACTCCACCATTGCAAGAAAACACTTTCTTTGGCCTCAAAATATCTCTAAAACTCGACGTCGATTTTTGACTCATCACGTAATTTTATCTATACTACGTATACTTGGAAAAATAAAAACGAAGTATTTTAAAGCAACGACCTACAGTTTAGTCACTTTAATTTTTCATTTGATAGAGAAATTTGGAGCAATTTTTACTGTACGATTATTAATTACTTTTAAATATTATCAGCAACGACCTAACCTTACCTAAGTTAACTTAAGCTGAGCAAACCTATCCTCAACCTAACCTTACCTAACCTAACCTAATCTATTTAGTCTCCCTGACTTAAAATACAAAACACAACAATCTAAAAGTAAACAGGCTTAAACCATCCCACTGAAAGATTTTAGGAAAAATAAAACCTACCTTTTTAAACAAGAATCTCTTACGAAAAAACTTCTTGTACTTGCTTGTATTTCATTATATAATGGGGCTGGGTAAGTACCATCGTGGCACCCATATTTTTTTTTATTCAAAAAATCTTATTTTACTGTATTATAAAATATTAGCAGCAATGTACTACATCCTATTTAGTCTCTCTAACTTAAAATACAGTCACTATTTGCACACAACAATCTAAAAGTTTTAAAACTTAACAGACTTAAGAATATCCCTCGGAAAGATTTTAAGAAAAATAAAAGCTTTCTTTTAAACAAGAATCCCTTCCGAAAAAAAAATAGACTTGTACTTGCATTTGAATAATTAATCCTTTTTATAAAGCTAAACGAATTATGCAAACCAGGTGGAGCAAGAAATGAAACACAAGGGTGGTTGTGGGATGTCCTTGTAATTAGCATGTCCTATAGCAGAGGCTGTTGAATAATTACAAGGAGAGATATCCTTTGTTGTTTTAAGAAGGAGGTTAAAAAGAGTTTAAAATAGATAGCCCTACCTCTCGGACACCCCATATTGAGGCATTTTCCAACAGATTTAATGACTGCTTTATACCAATAATTCACGAACCGGAATTTCCAAAAAAAGCTCTTTTTTACCACGTTTTTATCAGTTCGGTTTCCGTCATATCTGTCTGTCTGTCTGTCTGTCCGGGTGGAATTTTGCAATCGAGTTTAAACTAACTCCCCGATAAGCTAGAGACCTGAAATTTTGAACATAGGAAAGAATTGGATGACAATACAATATTCAGTTGGTTTCTTGTCTCTACATTTGTTTAAACAATAGTTGTTTAACATTAAACAAATAAAATTTTTCCAATGAAATGTTTTTCCTATATTGAGTCTCATCAATATATACAAAACCGATTGAAATCTTTCACCCGGACATAAGACTAAAAAACAGATAATAATAAATCAAATATAATATTTTTTTAACATACCACGGACTAAAAAGTATAAAATAATTTTTCATGACCCTTCTACAATTTTAAGGGAGGATTGTTAGTGGCTATTTATAGTGGGGCGCAGGCAAACTATGATAGTTAAGAAGGAGTAAATAAATTAAATTACAGTGAATCTCATTTCCGTTTCACTGAAATTAGCTGTGAATTCATCCGGATTGTCTACTTGTATTATTTACTGGCTGCGCCCCACTTTTTTCTCTCCAAGTATTCCAAATATATCCATAGCCACTAACAATCCTCCCTCAAAATTGTAGAAGGGTCATGAAAAATTATTTCATACTTTTTAGTCCGTTTTAAAATGGTGGTATATTAAAAAACAATTTTATTGGATTTATTATTTTGATTCAAGAGACCATCACAAATAAATTATGAATTTTCTGATCGATCACATATATCGAGATAAAATATAAACCCCTAGTCCTCGAAAACTAGCGTCCGAGTCAGAAAAGAACAAGATTTGGTCAAGAGAAACCAGATAAGAAAGACAAAGAGAGGGATCTAACTCAAGATCAAATGATAAAGGTGTAGATCCAGCTAGGTCCCTCGGTACTGCCACATCCTTACTCACTGTAAGTGATCCTTTGAGGGGTCAATCTTTATGTAAGGTATAATATTTAGTAAGGTGCTGTGTTACTTACAATTGTTATTATTATTTTTGTATACAAAACTATCATTAAATTAATTATTTATAATCTTTTCTTAAGACGAATCATAGCCTTTAAATTTATCCGTGATACACAGGGTGTTTCTATATTTCGTGGAGATAATTCAGGGGGTGGTTATATAGGTCAAACTAAAGAAGAAAAATACCTATCTCTCTTACTAGCTATCCATCATTGTTTTTTCGAAATAATTTATATCTCTAAAACGGCTCACCGGTTGCTTAGAATTTTTTTACGGTACTCACCAATCTAAAAAAAAAAGATATAGTTTGAAAAAATAATCAACTTGTTCCAAGTAATCTGTTTCGAAATGGCAGTCATTAAAAAATTTTAAACGAAAATAATTCATTATTTTATAAGTTGATTATTTTTCAAAATAGGTCCTTATATTGATGTGTACCGTGCAAAAGTTCAACTCAATCGGTTGTACCGTTCTAGAGATATAAAATATTTAGGGGAAAAACAAAATGGCGGATAGCTGGTAAAAGAAGCATTTCTGGACATATGTTTATAGGAACTTTGTTTCTTTATTTTGACTCATATTACCACCCACTGAATTATCTCATTATCATTATAGAAACACCCTGTATATGCAGAACAGCATCACTTGACATTTTAACCTATCACATAACTTTCTATATACAACTTATATGTGAGAAAGGAAGAAAATTATAATTTTGCAGTAATACATGTTGTATTTGAATTTAAATCCAAAAGCATTTGAAAAACAATACATTTAAATTATAAATTTTTTATTATTTGTTTTTTTTCCCTTTAGTTAAAATAGTCGAAGAACCATCCACTTTTAATTATTTATATGTTCACAATTAAAACAAAAGCAATAATTTCATCCTACATTCTATCATTTTAAAACCACTAGAATTAATTGCAAGGGTGAAAAAGATAATACAAAAAAATGAGCGGTACTTTTCACAAAGCGCTTTGATAAGTCATCGTCCAACACAGTACTGGTTAATATTTTCGTTCCCTTTGTCCAAAACAAACTTGTAGTTGATGAGAGAGTAAGGCTCGTGAGTGCTATTACTCAAGACATAATGCGAGTTGTTGTGGTCTTGGTGCTCCAGTTTGAACAACGTCGGAATCCAAACTATAATTTCATGGTTTACTATTATTTTTTGTGACGTTCGTTTATGTCGTTAGTTTTAATGCAATTCCAGGTTATGAAGAGCGGAGTTTCTCTGTGACTGAAATGGCAAAAATGTTGGTTTATTGTTGGAATGGGGTTTTTAGCCCAGTTTTAGTAATGTTTATGGTTGGAGTTAGATTGTGTGTTATATAGTTTGTAGTGATAAATTTATGTGTACAGTGAATGTGTATGATATATAGTGAATATATTCCCTAACTAATAAAAAAAAAAAATTATTAAACGATAAAATGTTTAAATTATATGTTCCCTTTTTGGATGTTTGCATTGTGCCGATATACTTGTTATAAACAATGAAATTGTTAATATACCAGAGAGGAAAGACTAAGAGACTAACGGTTAAAAAATACAAAATTTCACTGTGTCATTTTTCCAAAAAAACCCATTTTCAGATACATTGAAAAAAATTCAAAAAAGTTTGGAAAGGAAATTAAAAGGTTGTACAAAAATTCAAAATGGTGGTAAAAGAAATTAAAAGGTTCTAAACCAAATCCAAGGTGTGAGAAGAAATTAAAAAGTTTGAAAAAAATTCAAGGAGGTGTGAGAAGAAATTAAAAGGTTGTAAAAAAAATTCAAAAAAGTGGGTAGGAAAATTAAAAGATTGTATAAAATTTTAAAAAGGTTGGTGAGGAAATGAAAAGTTTGCATAAAAATTCAAAATGTAGCAAAAGGAGATTAAAAGGTTGTAAAAGAATTCAAGAAAGTGGAAGAGAAAATTAAAAGGTTGCACAAAAAATTCAAAAATGTTGTAAAAAAATTCAAGGAGGCGTGAGAATAAATTAAAAGGTTGTAAAAATTCAAAAAGGGAAAAGAAAAAGGTTGTATAAAAATTCAAAAAGGTTGCTGAGGAATTTAAAAGTGTGTAAAAAAAATTCAAAAAGGTGAAAAAAGAATTCAAAAAGGTTGGAGAGAAAATTAAAAGGTTGTAAAAAACACAAAAATGTGGAAGAGGACATTAAAAGGTTGTACAAGAATTTAAGAAGGTGAGAGGAAATTAAAAGGTTGTACAAACAAATTTAAAAAGGTTGAAAATTAAAAGGTTGTAAAACAAAATCAAGAAAGTTGGAGAAAAAATTAAACGATTGTAAAAAAAAATCTAAAAAGTGGGAAAGAAAATTAAAAGATTGTACAAAAATACAAAAAGGTTGCTGAGGGAATTAAAAGTTTGTAAAAGAATTCAAAAAGGTGGGAACGGAATGTAAAAAAATTCAAGAAGGTGGGAAAGGAAATTAAAAGGTTGTACAAAAAATTTGAAAAAGTTGAAAATTAAAAGGTTGTAAAAAAATTCAAGAAGGTGTTGAGAAGAAATTAAAAATTGGGGAAAAATTAAAAGGTACTAAAATTCAAAAAAGGTTGCTGAGGAAATAATTCAAGAAGTTGGGAGAGGAAACTAAAAAATGTGGAAGAGGAAATTAAAAAGTTGTAAAATAATTAAAGAAGGTTGGAGGGGAAATGAAATATTTATTAAAAAATCACGATGGTGTGAAAATCAAAGTGCAAGATTTTATTTCCTATGACTTCTCATACAGTATGTTGTTTTAAGAAAATTTTCGGGAATATACCCTTTGTTACAACATTCTTCTACTGCAGCTCCGCTCAAAAAAAATAATAAATAAAAAAAATAATAATAATAATAAAAAAAAACCAATAAACAAAATAAAAATAATATACATAAAATCAATTTAATTTTACTAATTTAAAAAGAAACAAAATAAAACAACATATTAACTTGAAACCTCTTTTTGTAAAATAGCTCAAACGCTACAAATGACAAAATTAAAACAGAAATTAAAGAACTGTCCTAAAAACGTGAATAAATTATAATAAATAGTTGATAATTGGTTCGGTGACTATTTATTAAAGCTGTTTGTAGTACGTTAAATGTTAATTATTACAAGACATAAAGAAGTAAGGAAGCCTCTTGCTATAGGTAAAGGTCGGAGAGGATAAATCAATATTACCTTGAGACTGTAAGGTGAAATAATTATAGAACCTCTGAATTGTCTCTACTCGCAATTCTCCGACTGAACATTAGCTTATTTTTAATTTAGTCTCATTGTTTCGTCAGATTTTCACTTTTAGCTTCTTTAGAAAATTGTAGATCTGATATTTTAAAATTTTGATATTTGGGTCCTCGTGAATCTAAAAATATAGAACTGAATTTAAAAAAAAAAGTTATTACATTTTATTATGCCTGTTAGATGTTTAACGGTTCACATGTGTATGTTAAAGTTAAATAGAACTGCAAGCACCTTTATCAACTGAGCCACTCCGTTCCAGTATATACCACGTGATCCAAAAGTCCTGTCCCTTTATAAATTTTGAACGAGAATGAAAAAAAAAAGAAGTTTTTTCTTAACTTTACACGACTATAGAGGTGAACTTTTGACTTTTTTCCTCCTCCCCTTTCCCAAATTTTGGTTTTGAGATCAATAAATTGTTACATAAAGTACAGCAAATGAACCTCTGAAAACTCCTAAAATCTTGTTTTTCACTATTTTGAGGCTCTGTAGCTCCTAAATACTTTAATAAATAAAAAAAAACACAAGAATAAAAAAAAGTCTTAAATTTATGTGTAGACTCTAAACCCATCATACAAATATTTCTACAAAATTTTTAAGTTAGCCGCTATATTGGAAGAACGCTTGATATCATTTTTTTAAAAAAACTCCAAAGAAGACAATGTAAAAAAGTTCAGGGCGTTACTATTTGTTTTTTTTTAAACATAATCAAGTACATTCCAAATAAAATACCTGTGACGATTACATCAACCACTCAGTATAATTATACATTTAAACTAAAAATTATGAATATTGCTTTCAACACTGATTTTAAAAGTAAAATGTTCAAAATGGCCGCTATTTTATCGAATACAAATTTGTACTCTTCTTCGCATATTTACATCTACTCCGTCAATCGTATTGGTACCATGTCCTACTAGCAGTTCAGTTACTTTTCAAAAATTACTTTGGAGTAATTAAAAGGGTAAAAACCACAGTTGAAATTTTGTTTCAAGAAATATTACGTGTGGAGTATCAAATAAAACTAGAAGTTATTCTGATTACGAATATGTATGTTTATTTGATGGAAAAATTTATGTATGGCGCTAGGACAAATTAAAGTGTCGGTTATCGTGTCTCACACTTTCCAACTCGAACCCGGCGTGGCCCAAAAATATCAAAACGAATTATTTCCACTTAAAATTAGATTGCAGTGTGAAATCATATATTATGGTTTTTTGTATGACGAATACAACTTGATTTAAACACACAATGAGAGATGCGTAGCGTATAAGTTTCGCAAAGTCTACACAGGTGTTACAGTCCCAAAAAGAAGCCTAAACCGAACATCTTTGAAACTGAATATAAGCAGTACGTCGTTGAGAAGAATGTTTAAAAACAATGGTGGTTTTCCCTATAAGATACTAACTGGGCAACCTTTGAACTGTATAAACAAAACAGTCAGAGTTCAGTACTGCGCTGCAATGTTAGCAATGTACTATGGAGAACCTGAATTTCTGAGTGATGTATGGTTTTCAGATGAATGGTTTCATAAACAAGCAGACAACACGTTTTCTTGGGTTTGAATGTCCTGACAGTCTTGTAGAGAGGCCACAGCATAGTAAGCACGTAACCATTTGGTGCGCTGTGTCAGGCCATAATTGGCCCATACTTTGTTGAAAACAATAATGGAAATCCTCTTACTGTAAATCAGGATCAATATAGGGTCATTCTTGATCGTTTTATAGGAGACCTCAGGAGATTTTGTCTTGTCCGAAACCTGTCTTTTCGTTCACAATGGTTCCAGCAAGATGGCACAACCAGCAAGAAGTTATTAAATCTTGTGTGAGGTATCAAATACAACTAGAAGTTATTCTGATTAGGACTATGTATGTTTATTTGTCGATAAATTCATATTTTGGTGCTAGGTTAAATTTAAAGTGTCAGATATCATGTCCCACCGCCTCCAACTTACACTTTTCATCAGAACACCAGTTATAGTAAAAACAAAAAATCCCTTTACTCTACAGAGATACTGTTACTAAAAAGTAGAGACAAGAAAGTTTCCAATGTCTTCTCCACCTTTCCTCTCATCAGTGTTACCAACATAAATACTTTACAACATCTTTATTCAAACCTCTTTCTTAAAAACAACAAAGGATATCTCTCCTTGTAATTATTCAACAGCCTCTGCTATAGGACATGCTAATTACAAGGACATCCCACAACCACCCTTGTGTTTCATTTCTTGCTCCGCCTGGTTTGCATAATTCGTTTAGCTTTATAAAAAGGATTAATTATTCAGAGGCAAGTACAAGTCTATTTTTTTTTTCGGAAGGGATTCTTGTTTAAAAGAAAGCTTTTATTTTTCTTAAAATCTTTCCGAGGGATGTTCTTAAGTCTGTTAAGTTTTAAAACTTTTAGATTGTTGTGTGCAAATAGTGACTGTATTTTAAGTTAGAGAGACTAAATAGGATGTAGTACATTGCTGCTAATATTTAAAACTAACTTTATAGTACAGTAAAATAAGATATTTTTGAATAAAAAATATGGCTGCCATGATGGTACTTACCCAGCCCTATTGTTGAATGAATTACAAGGAGATCCTCTAAATGTAATGTCAAAAAGTTGTATCTTGGACCTTGGAGGAAATGTTAAATTTAATTGGTACATCAAAGAGTCTTTTTGCCTAGTAGACTAAGTTTGTTTTCTGAACCTCATATTCTGTATATCACTACTTTCATGAAGTCCGTTAGGCACTAGAGGGCCTCGTAATGTGTTAAAAACCTCACTCGCTACGCTCGTGTAAGTAACACAGTCCTACCGCATCTCACATCACAAAGCTCAGGATTTGTAATAATTACAGTTTTGACAATAACTTCGCTATTTGTCATCGCAGAGAGGGTGGCGTTGTTTCTACTACGTGCAGAATTGAAATCTCCGCATTTTAATTTTAACACAAGAGATACCTACAAAAACCTGTTTAAAATTCCCGCCATTTTAACATTTATATGCTTTAAAGAAGCACGTTTCATGTTCCTATCTTAATTCTCGTGCGCACTATCGTACGGACAATTAGTTTACGTGTAGACAACAACGACAAACAGCATGTTGAAAACCACTTTATCGCTTTCCTGAAACCGTATGAATCACTAGAGCACTGTGGTATTCCTCAAAACCACAATAAAACACCAACAACACAAAGGCTGTATAGTTCTGTTTATTAGTAGTAATTGTAGTTATTAAGGTTAGCGGTTATTGTACCTCTAAAGATAATAGCACTGCTATTGAAATGTACATAAGGTAGAATAAACATATCAATACAGTTTTTGTGTTTGTTTGTGTTTTATTGTGGTTTTGGGGGAAATTTACTTTCACCGATAAATAATGCTACTCCAGATAGCCACACAAAAAAATCAACTAAAACAACGCAAGATATGTTAAATACCTTCAGTATTAATAGTGTGCTCCCGTAAAAGGAATCATTAAAGAATATTGAGTAAAAAGCGTAAATTCTTAATACTGCGAGATAACCACAGTTGTATTTTTGCTAAAATTTTGAGAATTAACAAATAATTATCCTGATGGATCCTTTGAGATGGTAACAGCAAGGATGAAAGAATTTCCAGAAAAGTTGTCATTTTAAACTATAGTAAGCATAACTGAACATTGACTGGTAAAAATTAAATTCTTCTACATAAATAAAACATTATAAATTGGCAGCTGTTTATACAGGATCCTATGAAATTATTGGATCAGTTGAAATACAAAGGTTAGATTTGACTAAATTTTCTTTTGAGAGGTTTTTGATGTGGTATACATTTCTGTAATTGTGATAGCTGTGTGATGCCAACTAAGTATGATAATATTTTATAATCTCTGTTAAATTATTAAACAGAAGACAACAGAAATTGTTTAAAAAATATGAGAAAAGGTATAGATACAGCTAGGGGACTAAAGTGAGTATGCCTCGACAATGAAGGACCTGAGAAGGAAGAATGAGGATGTAGAAAAGACAGTCAAGAACGCAATGTGGTACAGGAGGTTCTTGAAGGACTGCAGCCTCATGGAATTGAGGACAAAGTCTCATCTTGTCATATTTCCAATATCGAAATTAAATTAAAAAACTCAATGACTCGAAAATAAGATGAAATTACTTCAAGATCCACAAACTTGTGCGGAATTGCGGCGCATTGTTATTAAACTACTTTATTGTTTGATAGACTCTACTCTAATACGCCGGGATATGGTTCTACAGACTGTTGAATCAAAGACTATAATATCTTAATGAATAATACAGGGCAACAATAGGACTGTTGTAGGCGGTCAATTGCTTACTGCCATTAATGTTAGCAACGTTGCCAAATTGCACGACATTATACGCTCTGTTCAACAGAGCCATTGTTGTAACCATTGCATATTGCTGATTCGGGTTCTAGATATGGGGGTTTTCTTTTGTGTTTTACTTTAAAAGTATTCTTTAAAAGAAATATATTTTGAAGAATTTTTAATGTATAACAAATGTTGTTTTACTGATGCAAACAAATTTGTTCAACATTACGAAAACATACTTGGAAGTATGGAATCTCCAGGATTATACTTAAAGGGGGGACGATGATCAATGGACACTATTTGTTGATCAAACTTTAAATGGATACTTTCGAAACTTAAATGGGAACCTAACCATACTTTTTCTTGGAATTTAAAAGTCGTTTTGTAAACTTTCAAAATAACAGCTATTTTACAATATGGCAGCTAACCCTTAACCTTCATTACGGAAACACATTTGGGGGGGGGGGTCTTTTTCGTAGTTTAAACAAATCTTTAACACTTTTTAGGTATTTATTGATAAATCCACTCTTTAATGAGTTATAAGGGGTAAATCTCCATCATGGAAATACAACCGAGACTATGGAATTCCCACGATCCTAACCTAACCTAACTCACTCGTTTAGGAAGTTAAAAGGGCTTCAAATTTCGAAAAGTGGAATTTGTATGTATTTTTGGGAGGCGATTTTACGTATTTGCCATTGTTACATTAAGTTAAAAATTTAATTAGTCACGGTCTAGGAAGTGTAAATACCAATGGAGGACTAAAATTAAAATAACTAGTTTGTGGGAAGGATAAAAACCTACTTATAATTAATTACAGTAGATTTTAGTTTTAAGTGTTAAAATTTCCATTATGGAAACACCGAGACTATTTAAATCATACAATCCTAACCTAACCTATCATGTCAAGGTAAGGATAGGATTGTGGGCTTACATGGTCTCGATTGTGTTAACCTAACCTAACCTATCATGTCAAGGTAAGGATAGGATTGTGGACTTTACATGGTCTCGGATGTGTTAACCTAACCTAACCTAACCTATCATGTCAAGGTAAGGATAGGATTGTGGGCTTACATGGTCTCGATTGTGTTAACCTAACCTAACCTATCATGTCAAGGTAAGGATAGGATTGTGGACTTTACATGGTCTCGGATGTGTTAACCTAACCTAACCTAACCTATCATGTCAAGGTAAGGATAGGATTGTGGGCTTACATGGTCTCGATTGTGTTAACCTAACCTAACCTATCATGTCAAGGTAAGGATAAGATTGTGGGCTTTACATGGTCTCGGATGTGTTAACCTAACCTAACTTAACCTATCATGTCAAGGTAAGGATAGGGTTGTGGGCTTTACATGGTCTCGATTGTGTTAACCTAACCTAACCTATCATGTCAAGGTAAGGATAGGATTGTGGGCTTTACATGGTCTCGGATGTGTTAACCTAACCTAACCTAGCCTATTATGTCAAGGTAAGGATAGGATTGTGGGCTTTACATGGTCTCGGATGTGTTAACATAACCTAACCTAACCTAACCTATCATGTCAAGGTAAGGATAAGATTGTGGGCTTTACATGGTCTCGGATGTGTTAACCTAACCTAACCTATCATGTCAAGGTAAGGATAGGATTATGGGCTTTACATGGTCTCGGATGTGTTAACCTAACCTAACCTAACCTATTATGTCAAGGAAAGGATAGGATTGTGGGCTTTACATGGTCTCGGATGTGTTAACCTAACCTAACCTAACCTATCATGTCAAGGTAAGGATAGAATTGTGGGCTTTACATGGTCTCGGATGTGTTAACCTAACCTAACCTAACCTATTATGTCAAGGTAAGGATAGGATTGTGGGCTTTACATGGTCTCGGATGTGTTAACCTAACCTATCATGTCAAGGTAAGGATAGGATTGTGGGCTTTACATGGTCTCGGATGTGTTAACATAACCTAACTTAACCTATCATGTCAAGGTAAGGATAGGGTTGTGGGCTTTACATGGTCTCGATTGTGTTAACCTAACCTAACCTATCATGTCAAGGTAAGGATAGGATTGTGGGCTTTACATGGTCTCGGATGTGGTAACCTAACCTAACCTAACCTATCATGTCAAGGTAAGGATAGGATTGTGGGCTTTACAGACATGGTCTCGGATGTGTTAACATAACCTAACTTAACCTATCATGTCAAGGTAAGGATAAGATTGTGGGCTTTACATGGTCTCGGATGTATTAACCTAACCTAACCTAACCTAACCTATCATGTCAAGGTAAGGATAGGATTGTGGGCTTTACATGGTCTCGGATGTGGTAACCTAACCTAACCTAACCTATCATGTCAAGGTAAGGATAGGGTTGTGGGCTTTACATGGTCTCGATTGTGTTAACCTAACCTAACCTAACCTATTATGTCAAGGTAAGGATAGGATTGTGGGCTTTACATGGTATCGGATGTGTTAACATAACCTAACCTAACCTAACCTATCATGTCAAGGTAAGGATAGGATTGTGGGCTTTACATGGTCTCGGATGTGTTAACCTAACCTAACCTAACCTATCATGTCAAGGTAAGGACAAGATTGTGGGCTTTACATGGTCTCGGATGTGTTAACCTAACCTAACTTAACCTATCATGTCAAGGTAAGGATAGGGTTGTGGGCTTTACATGGTCTCGATAGTGTTAACCTAACCTAACCTATCATGTCAAGGTAAGGATAGGATTGTGGGCTTTACATGGTCTCGGATGTGTTAACCTAACCTAACCTAGCCTATTATGTCAAGGTAAGGATAGGATTGTGGGCTTTACATGGTCTCGGATGTGTTAACATAACCTAACCTAACCTAACCTATCATGTCAAGGTAAGGATAAGATTGTGGGCTTTACATGGTCTCGGATGTGTTAACCTAACCTAACCTATCATGTCAAGGTAAGGATAGGATTATGGGCTTTACATGGTCTCGGATGTGTTAACCTAACCTAACCTAACCTATTATGTCAAGGAAAGGATAGGATTGTGGGCTTTACATGGTCTCGGATGTGTTAACCTAACCTAACCTAACCTATCATGTCAAGGTAAGGATAGAATTGTGGGCTTTACATGGTCTCGGATGTGTTAACCTAACCTAACCTAACCTATTATGTCAAGGTAAGGATAAGATTGTGGGCTTTACATGGTCTCGGATGTGTTAACCTAACCTATCATGTCAAGGTAAGGATAGGATTGTGGGCTTTACATGGTCTCGGATGTGTTAACATAACCTAACTTAACCTATCATGTCAAGGTAAGGATAGGGTTGTGGGCTTTACATGGTCTCGATTGTGTTAACCTAACCTAACCTATCATGTCAAGGTAAGGATAGGATTGTGGGCTTTACATGGTCTCGGATGTGGTAACCTAACCTAACCTAACCTATCATGTCAAGGTAAGGATAGGATTGTGGGCTTTACAGACATGGTCTCGGATGTGTTAACATAACCTAACTTAACCTATCATGTCAAGGTAAGGATAGGGTTGTGGGCTTTACATGGTCTCGATTGTGTTAACCTAACCTAACCTATCATGTCAAGGTAAGGATAGGATTGTGGGCTTTACATGGTCTCGGATGTGGTAACCTAACCTAACCTAACCTATCATGTCAAGGTAAGGATAGGGTTGTGGGCTTTACATGGTCTCGATTGTGTTAACCTAACCTATTATGTCAAGGTAAGGATAGGATTGTGGGCTTTACATGGTATCGGATGTGTTAACATAACCTAACCTAACCTAACCTATCATGTCAAGGTAAGGATAGGATTGTGGGCTTTACATGGTCTCGGATGTGTTAACCTAACCTAACCTAACCTATCATGTCAAGGTAAGGATAAGATTGTGGGCTTTACATGGTCTCGGATGTATTAACCTAACCTAACCTAACCTAACCTATCATGTCAAGGTAAGGATAGGATTGTGGGCTTTACATGGTCTCGGATGTGTTAACCTAACCTAACCTAACCTAACCTATCATGTCAAGGTAAGGATAGGGTTGTGGGCTTTACATGGTCTCGATTGTGTTAACCTAACCTAACCTATCATGTCAAGGTAAGGATAGGATTGTGGGCTTTACATGGTCTCGGATGTGGTAAACTAACCTATCATGTCAAGGTAAGGATAGGATTGTGGGCTTTACATGGTCTCGGATGTGTTAACCTAACCTAACCTAACCTAACCTATCATGTCAAGGTAAGGATAGGATTATGGGCTTTACATGGTCTCGGATGTGTTAACATAACCTAACTTAACCTATCATGTCAAGGTAAGGATAGGGTTGTGGGCTTTACATGGTCTCGATTGTGTTAACCTAACCTAACCTATCATGTCAAGGTAAGGATAGGATTGTGGGCTTTACATGGTCTCGGATGTGGTAACCTAACCTAACCTAACCTATCATGTCAAGGTAAGGATAGGATTGTGGACTTTACATGGTCTCGGATGTGGTAACCTAACCTAACCTAACCTATCATGTCAAGGTAAGGATAGGGTTGTGGGCTTTACATGGTCTCGATTGTGTTAACCTAACCTAACCTATCATGTCAAGGTAAGGATAGGAATGTGGGCTTTACATGGTCTCGATTGTGTTAACCTAACCTAACCTAACCTATCATGTCAAGGTAAGGATAGGGTTGTGGGCTTTACATGGTCTCGAATGTGTTAACCTAACCAAACTTGAACCGCATTTATTTTACTGATTTCTACACGCGTTTTAATCATTAATCATCACATTTCACTAAAATTTACACGAAATCGGTTTAGCTGATTTTTAGAAATTACGTGTTATATTTCCCCACTGTCAATGTTTAGAAACTCACGAACCGGTATATATATATTTTTTTTAGAAATGCTATCAATACATTTGGTTTAAGTTTTTAAAGGCTACTCTTGAACAAATTTGATTTAAATAGTTTTTTTTTTTTTACGGTTGCTACATCGAAATTTTGAGTTCCCCAGATTTGTCCACATAAAATTTTTGATTAAAATCGATCCATGTGTTTACGTTGTAGAGCACACATGACAGACGATATATCATTGTTAAAAATCGGATATTGCTACACAAAATTCAAAATCAATTTTTTTTACCAACACACACAACCTTTTCTTTATACTATGATTATGTGAGAAAGAAACTGGTCAGAAATTTTCAATTTGAAATAGTTTTTTTTTACAAGCGGGAGGATAAAAAAAAAGAAATCCTGTAAGAGACATTAGAAATTTTAAAACATCAAAAGGTTAAAACAGAGTTTTCAATTAAAACAGTAGACTCCTTTAAATGATCCTTACCTCAGTCCCTTGTACTTTCAACTTCATGTGGTCCTCTCGTGTCGTTTTGCCATCCTTTCGCTTCTTCCAGCAATATCCATCCCTACGGTAGCGTACCTTCTTCCTGCTGTACAACAGCATCGACCCACTCTTCGGTCTGAAACAAGAGAGAATCATTCCTTCAAAGACTCTCTTAGAACTAGTTTATATAAATAACTTTATAGAGTAATAACTTCTATAGTATAGAAGTCGAATATTACTGATGAACTGTATTTTTTCGTTAAACTGCGAACAATATAAGAAAACAATTTCACAAAAACTAAAATGTTATAACCTATTTACCTTCAAAATTTTGGACAAGTTACACAAGTTTGCAGCTATTGCATCTGTAGAGTTTGTGTCAGTGGTACTTATTTATAAAATCTATGGTAACAGCTGTTTTATCTGTTATTTAGAATCGAGAGTATCGGTTGTTTTTATAGATGCTTTACAATCGTTAATTAATTCGTATAAACGAAGTAACAGCTGATCACCTCGACCTCAGCTGATGTTTTTAGGTTCTAGGACTAAAAAGAACAACTTTAACATCTCAATGCATGTATTGAAAACAGCTGTTTTTGAAACAGTATGACGAAAAAAATATTACATTACATATTTAATTAATAACTGTACATTTCTTCTTAAAATTCATAGACTCTTCTTTCTTACTTCTATAGTATAGACGATAGACGGACGTTATGTAGAAATTGGTTTTCACGAAACCATGAAACGTGGAAATTAACCTAAAAGAGAGTTTGATATTTCTTGAGAGTAACAAACTTCGTAGAGTGGGTAACAAAAATGGCGACATAACATTGGTAACTATTGAATTCCTACAGCAAACAGTATAAGAATATAATATTAACTAACATTTGACTTTACTAATCAGCTGTTATAAATTTATTACATTTTTTTGAGGTTATGTTTAAACATTGCAAAGACAGCGTAGAACACCACCAAGTACCAAATAAACTTTAATGTAATAGCAGATATTTCTTGTTGAAACTCCATATTCAAGGATAAAATAAAGCAAAAGCTTAAAGTTTCAAATATTTATTAGTATAATGAGCTACAATTGTTTCGCCTTGCGGCATCGACGGGCTACTGAAAATTTACAGGTATAGACAACTATTCAAAACATAAGTACAGGAAACTGAAATACAATAGAGAAATCGGGAAAGGTAGGGGGTGACCTAGCAGGTAGATAAAGGTTAATGAACTATGGTACGGATGGGTTTTAAAAGAGGTGACGAATTTAATACAATTTGGTCATTTAAGTTGAGAATAGGCCTAAGTGAAATAGATCTATTTATTTCTAAACATTCTAAATTATTTAATCTATTGCTTTTATTTTCTTTATGTAAGAGTTTAACATTCAATTTCGGATCAAAACTATGACCCGAGTCCAAAAGGTGGTTAGCAAAGTTAGAGTTTCTATAGCCATGTTTCCAGCTATTTACATGTTCTTTAATTCTAACTTTTATAGATCTACCTGTTTGACCTATGTACTCAGAGTCACAATCTTGACAAGATATTTTATAAACTCCACTATTTTCTAACATTTCTTTTTTATCTTTATTATTAACCAACATTTTCCCTAGATTTTTTGTACAATAAAATGCAACTTTACGATTACATTTAGTAGAAATAAGGTTACTGATTTTATAACTAGTTCTGTTGATATAAGATAATTTACAATATCTAACTATTTCAATGTTCTCGTTATGGGAAGAGTGGACTAAATTTTCAGCTCTACGCTTTAACTTTTTTCTTAAAATATTATCTATTAAACTAACATCATACTTATTATTAACAGCAATTTGTTTAACGACATTCAGTTCATCATAAAAGTCATTAGGTGAAAGAGGTATACTAATAAGTCTATGTACCATGCTGTGAAAAGCAGCATGTTTATGGCTGATAGGATGGTTAGAATCAGCAGGTATAACTGTATCTGTATAAGTAGGTTTTCTGAAAATTTTAAATTTATGATAACTATCACTGATATTAATGTTAAGGTCCAAGAAATTAATGCTGTTATTGTTACCCACTTCCATAGTGAACTGAATGTTGTTATTTACAGAATTTATGGTTTTAAGGAGAGAGTCTAACTGTCTATTAGTGCCACTAAACAAACACAAAACATCGTCAACATAACGGTACCAATAAATTATATATATATATATATATATATATATATATATATTTTTTTTTTTTTTTCTAAAAATATAATTTATTGGTACCGTTATGTTGACGATGTTTTGTGTTTGTTTAGTGGCACTAATAGACAGTTAGACTCTCTCCTTAAAACCATAAATTCTGTAAATAACAACATTCAGTTCACTATGGAAGTGGGTAACAATAACAGCATTAATTTCTTGGACCTTAACATTAATATCAGTGATAGTTATCATAAATTTAAAATTTTCAGAAAACCTACTTATACAGATACAGTTATACCTGCTGATTCTAACCATCCTATCAGCCATAAACATGCTGCTTTTCACAGCATGATACATAGACTTATTAGTATACCTCTTTCACCTAATGACTTTTATGATGAACTGAATGTCGTTAAACAAATTGCTGTTAATAATAAGTATGATGTTAGTTTAATAGATAATATTTTAAGAAAAAAGTTAAAGCGTAGAGCTGAAAATTTAGTCCACTCTTCCCATAACGAGAACATTGAAATAGTTAGATATTGTAAATTATCTTATATCAACAGAACTAGTTATAAAATCAGTAACCTTATTTCTACTAAATGTAATCGTAAAGTTGCATTTTATTGTACAAAAAATCTAGGGAAAATGTTGGTTAATAATAAAGATAAAAAAGAAATGTTAGAAAATAGTGGAGTTTATAAAATATCTTGTCAAGATTGTGACTCTGAGTATATAGGTCAAACAGGTAGATCTATAAAAGTTAGAATTAAAGAACATGTAAATAGCTGGAAACATGGCTATAGAAACTCTAACTTTGCTAACCACCTTTTGGACTCGGGTCATAGTTTTGATCCGAAATTGAATGTTAAACTCTTACATATAGAAAATAAAAGCAATAGATTAAATAATTTAGAATGTTTAGAAATAAATAGATCTATTTCACTTAGGCCTATTCTCAACTTAAATGACCAAATTGTATTAAATTCGTCACCTCTTTTAAAACCCATCCGTACCATAGTTCATCAACCTTTATCTACCTGCTAGGTCACCCCCTACCTTTCCCGATTTCTCTATTGTATTTCAGTTTCCTGTACTTATGTTTTGAATAGTTGTCTATACCTGTAAATTTTCAGTAGCCCGTCGATGCCGCAAGGCGAAACAATTGTAGCTCATTATACTAATAAATATTTGAAACTTTAAGCTTTTGCTTTATTTTATCCTTGAAGTACCAAATAGTCTAAAAAAAAAAAAAAAAAAAATATAGTCTCTATAATAAAAAAAGTTAAAACGTGAATTTGAATTTCAATATTGTTACGTTGGCAATCGTGTAACGAAACACATAAATTAGACACATGAACATCATCCACAGTGAAATACATTTCTTTGCCAGGCCTGTACTGTAGCTTCCTGTAATTTCCATATAGTATTTTTACAATGATTTATTTCAATGTGGAGATGTAAAAAGTCGTGCATGTAACATGTAGTTTTATTGGGCTAAAGGTCTGACCTATGATGAATAAATTACTCGGGGGTAAATAATTTGCATTAACCCCCTCAGGAGGGTTGCTATACTCGTTGTTTCTACCCCCAACATCGATATGTTTTTAGTCAGGTTAAGCGTGTTTATCATTTACAATTTTCTGGTTGTAAATAATAAAGTGTTGCCAACATTTGAAAAAAAAATGTATTATTTAAATGTTTTAGGGATAAGTCGATATTTTCTGTTTTTAAATGAAAAAGTTAGGATATATAATTTGTACAAATGATACGTTTAAGTGTCAATACATGTATGTACAGACTGTATAGTTTATTTATTGTTTGCTCACTTTACTCTTTGTATATGATTACGATGAAATCCAAACTAGAGGAAAATTTACTTCCTACAGCCCAAGAGATTCGTAACGTTTACCAACTTCAAAATGACACGTCCAAAATCTTAAAATAACATATTTAATTTGGTAATTATATAGCAGAGCTGCCTCACTTCAAAATCAATTTTTATGGGTTTTATTCGTCAAATAAATGTTGGTAAAATATTTTATTATCGAAAAAAAGTGTCGGAAAGATGATTACATAATATAATTACACATTTCCTCGCACCTCCCTCCATTGACGTTCAATTGTCTGCGTATGTGCTTCAGTGTACGCATATGTAGGGCTGTATTATTATATGTCACGAAAGGTTTGGCTAGGTTGCTATATATATATATATATATATATATATATATATATATATATATATATATACTGTATATATATATAACCACCTGGCCAAACCTTCCGTACGTTTATTGAAGTGAATGTCATGAGTATGAAAGATAACACAGAGTTAATTTTTTCACGAAAAAACTAGTTGTGTAATTGTATTATTGTATTATGTAATCATCTTTCCGACACTTTTTTTCGATAGTAAAATATTTTTCCAACATTTATTTGACGAATAAAACTCATAAAAATTGATTTTGAAGTGAGGCAGCTCTGCTATATAATTACCTTTAATTTACTTGTTAACTTTTATATAACAAATTAATTTTTATAAATCTAAAAGAGTAATTTATGGAAATATAGTAACCAAATATATTGTTAGGGAGTTTAAAGAGATTGAGCGAAGTTTGATCAAAACAGTTGATTTTGATTTTTTTGGTTTGGTCTTTATCAGGTACCCCAAAAAAATTGTGTGTCAAGCAAGCTTTGATGAGGGCATAATTAGGAGTCCGAAAAACTCACAAGATGTAATTTAAAAAAATAGTTTATTAAAATCTCTACATGAGTATCAATAAAAGTATTAATAAATTTCCCTGATTTTTCTTATCCTTCTTGTTTAAAGGTTAAAAAACTATCATCATAGTTTTATTAAAAAAATAATTACAAAAAGAACATAAAATAAAGACCCCTTATCCTCGAACACTCTAATAACGCCAGGGTCGGAAAAGAACAAGAGTTGGTCAAGAGAGACCGGATAGGAAAGATAACAGAGAGGGATCTAATCTAACAGCACATGAAAAAGGTGTACATCCAGCTAGGGTCCCACGGGATTGTCAAGCCCGTAGTCACTATAGTGACTTCCTGAAACGCAAACCCCCCCCCTGGTTCATAACTGATTTAAATAAAAAAAAGAAAAGAGTATAAAATTAAAAACCCTAACTCTCGAATATTCGAATACCCTAATAGCGTCAGGGTGGGAAGAGAATAAGAGTTGATCAAAAGAGGCTCCATAGAAAAGATGAGAGAGATATAATTAAAGACTACATGAAAAAAAAGTAGAGCAAGCTGAGATACTTTGGGATTGCCAAGGTCGTATCACTAGAGTGAACCACTGAAACGGGAAAGTCCCTCATTCATAACAGCCTTATATAAAAAAAAGAGTTTAAATAAAAACCTTTAGCCCTCAAATAGTCTATTAGTGTCAGGGTTAGAAGAAGAATCTAACTCAAGATTACATAAAGAAAGATGTACATCCAGCTAGGAAACCTCGGGTTATTCCTCAGGGAGAAATATGTACGGCACTATATAAAAAAAGTAGATTGCTACATGCAGATTTGGAAACTGAAAGCCTCTTGTACGTCATACAAGAAAGTAAACAAAAGAGTCAAGATTACGTTAAACCGACACGACTTACGGTCTGTAGGCATATAGGGGCAAGGTTTTTTTTAAGCGGCAGTTTAAATTGTACTGACAGAGAGATACGCGCGTGAAAATATAAGGCTCTTTGGTTTTACCTACGGACGTTAAAATACTGAATTAAACTATTTTAATCGCCATTTTGAAACGGTTTCGAAGAAAAACACGATTTTCGACAGACATTTTTCAACCATTACAACTTTAAAATATCTATTTGTAACACCCGACGATAAATCTATCGGAAATTGATTAATTGTCACATTTGCCCTTGTAATACCACAGTCCAATTATTACTATTGGCAATATTGACAATCAATGTTGCATTTCAAGTACAGTATTTAGTTCACAAGGAATAAACAAGTACTGTATAATATTCGGAAAACGTATAACATAGCTGATAATAACAACAGACTGCTGTATCCATATTGCATAACTAACCCCGTTTTTAGCATCTAGATTGCATATTCAGCTTTTGAAGGCGCTTCTACAGCATTTTTAAAAGAATATTAAATGGTGAGTAAACTCTCTTAATTCCTACAAATGAATGGATCACAAGGAGGAATATATTAGTGGACACACATTGCACTAACTTTCTCATACAGCCATTGACAAAACGAAATAAACAAAAATAATATTAGACGCTGTTTTCTCAAAAAGTATAGTTATTTATACGCGAAAAAGAAAGAAAGAAAAATCTTATTTAATTTTTTCAGGGTTTTATGATTAAATTATCGCACAGAAGATCCCTTAATCAACTTTTTCAAATTTCTTTAGAAAATATAATTATTAAAAGATAGAAGCTTCCTTTGAGTCATAAATTCGTTCTAAGTTTAAAACAAGTTTTTTTAATGAAGGCAGTCAATATTTACTTTCATTTTTGTCAGTTATTTATATATGATTTTCCTTTCTTTGGGATTTGACTATAGGTTTGGGTCATTATTTTTCAGATTTAAAAATAATTTTATTAACACCGGAAGTCGATTTTGAGAAATATTAATAATAAATAACAGCTCCATGGACTTTTTATTTTTACCGTTAACTCAAAAATCGGCATTTATGGGGGAGATGACATCCAACAGGTTTTGTTTGACTCCATGCAGGCTAATTTGAAAGGGAAAAAAATGACAATCAATAGAGCCAATTAAAAAAAAAAAATGTTTGTTTTGAACTTATGATAGCATATAGTAACAGAAGAAAAAACTCGTAATTTTATTTATGTGGGATGTACAGGTGACCGTCAATTAGTTTATTTCCATATTACGGTAAATAAAGCTCAAAATTTCTCTGAAAATGCAAAATATTAAAGTGTCAGAGAAACAGTGAGAAGTTACTCTAAAATACTTATTTTTAAAGCAATCAATTTCAAGGGAAAGGGCTGTACAATAAAATATCATACTACACTTTTGAGCACACTGTGGAGAACTTAAAGATTGAAATCAAACCCAATACCACAATTCAATAAAACAAGATTTATTTCCTTATGAACATTTCAGTAACATAGTTACCATCCTCAAAGGTTGAGTATTAACAAAAACACTAATTCTATAAATATTATAAACAGTGAGGTTCCATCCCCACTCCTTCCTGTGACTAGTTCAATTTATATATTGTCCATGTAGTTGATTAATTGTAGAGGGACTCCACCTAGTGGGAGGGATTAGTTCACGGACCAGGCTAGTGACTTGGCTCAATGCCATTGATTGAACTAGACACAGGAAGGAATGGGAGAACCTCACTTGTATAACTGTTTATAATATTTTTTATAGAATTAATTAGTGTTTGTTTAATACTCAGCCTCTGAGGATGGTAACTATGTTACTGAAATGTACAAAAGGAAATAAATCGTGTTTTATTGGGTGTTTGAACTTGGCTCAATGCCATTGATTGAACTAGCCACAGGAAGGAGTGGGGAATGAACCTCACTTGTATAACTGTTTATAATATTTATAGAATTAGTGTTTGTTTATTACTCAACCTCTGAGGATGGTAACTATGTTACTGAAATGTACATAAGGAAATAAATCTTCTTTTATTGAATTGTGGTATAGGGTGTTAATTAATGAAATTAATCAATAAAACATCAATTATAATTTGTTTTTGTTCGGTTTGATCCAATTAAAATTGACCAAGTTATGGCGTAATAAAAGTGGTATTAAACACCCCCTCTATCGTCTATCTAAAGATTTTTTTCTAAACTAAACTTCGTATTAAAAATCCAAAAATAAGTATTTTAAATAATTCAAGTACTGAACCTTCATTTTGAGTAATGACTGTTGACTATTGATGAAAATTTAATGACAATTGACCGTCATGATCGTAATAAAGGGGGTGGGGTCGATCAATTCATGAACAATATTAATTGGGCCAAATATTCAAAAATATTTTCACTATTATTCAATACAAATTTTTATGTTTCTTGTTATTTTGTATTAAGTGCAAATAAAGTTGAAAAACTGTTAATTTTTCTCTCTTGTAAAAACTAGTATTTTACAATAAAATTGTATATTTCTTTATATTTATCTGCACACATTTTACAACCCCTTTCACCTTCTCCATTCAAAAAGTGACTCTCAGAGGAATTAGGACTGAAAAAAAGAGTAATTTCCCTTACTTATTTTGTAAACTTTAATTTTGTTCTAAATCTATTTTAACTTAACTAAAATTAAAATTTCTATGCAATCTGATAAACAAAATTTCTATACGAATGGACTCATTCGTTGTTGAGTGTTCGTCAGAATCAGATTTCATAAGTTAAAATTTGAAAGTAGAAAGATAGGCAAACAGTGTTTATAGCAGGATGATTACAACTCGAAACTGCAGTTAGTGTCACAGAGACCGCTAGCAATACACAATACATAGTTAAGCCAATAATTAAGCCCTAGTACCCGACACACATAAATATGTAAAATAGCACATAAGGAAACGGAATGGCCTAAGCATGTAAGCAACACATAATTTACACCTACACTTTCTTATGTCATGTCCCGTAGCAATGCCAGTAAATTCAATATAATTCTGACCTAGGCTAGACTATACTGATTCTATTTCCATTTGATTTAGTTAATATTAAACCAAGGACACTTTGAAATATTCACATATTAATTCTTCCTTACAAAGTTGCTCTTTTGTAACTGATTGCTATGCATTTTAAAATCTTATAATAATAACAACCACAAGGGTGAAATAATAAATACGATATAAACGTTAAATATTCAAACAATATCCAGATCTTGCAAGTTGTGTTAAGCCTGTGAAACAGAAGTTAAACAGTGGTTTAAACGTAAAAGAAATAAAAGCAATTAAGAGAGAACAATGTAATAAACAAAAAGCACACTTAAGACTTTAAAACAAGTAGAAAGTGGAATCCCTCAATATATAGAGTTGTCCAAGTTTAATTAGTTCAACTAACCTTAATGTAATAAAACAGCTTTAACCTTCATGTTAATTATTTTATACGGATTAGTCTCCAAGAGGAGTTTTGTCTTGTGATGCGTTGGAAGAACGGTAATTATACCATTGCGATAGTGAATATAATATATTTTGAAGTTTTAGTTTAAAAAAACTGTTAATACAAGATGCACGTCTGCTTCCTTGGATATTATTTATCCAAACTTAAATCTTACTTATACCAATGACTACATAAATACTATAGTATTTATGTAGTCATTGCTTATACTAACTAATCTCGCAGCATCCTAACTGACTCCTTCCTTCATATTATCTTAGGTTAGATCCCTTTCATCTTTCCTATTCAGTCTCTCTTGACCAAGTCTTGTTCTCTTCCGACCCTGACACAACTAGAGTATTAGAGAACTAGAGGTCTGTTTTATGATACCGCAAGGTTTTTCTTCTTAAAAATTTCCTACTTTCCAGCTGGGAAGTAAAACCCTTTATCATGTCACACACAAGGGTTTTATCGCTCTCCCAGATAAATGCATCAGATAGTTTGATAACACTAAACATCCCCAAGGAGATATGTAGGCTCCATGATCTTTAGAACCTTCCTGACAAGGTTGTCTTGAAAGATTGTCCGACAATCCTTACCCGATCAAAGCGTTCTTATTCGAAGATCACGTGGTTACAGTATACTCTTTCCAAGCGGTTTCACAACGAGTACGCCCATTCTATGCATGTTTTCTCAAGTGGCAATGTCCTGTACCGATCCATACTACCTTCCTTATAATACCCTTGCTTAATCATGGTCAGAATCACTTTACTTCAAAATGAGAATTTGCTTATCTTTAAAGCCACTTCTTGTGCTCTAAATGAGAACAAGTGCTGATGACTTGTGCACAGCTAACTTTTCGGATATGCCACAAAATGGCTGCCGATAAGTTTCGCTAATTTGATAGCCACCCCGTCAGTACTTTCATTTCCATAATCCTAGTAAGATCAGGACAAAGCGGCTGCTAAAGCCGCCTGAAGCATTTCGAATATTCGTCTAATTTTCAGAACAGTTTTCATAGTTAGACTGTGATGATTTAGACATCTAATTCTAGTAATTTATTTATCTATTTCTTAAACAAATATTGCTCCTTAAAATAAGTACATTGTTTCGCCTTTCCTAGCTTCGTTAATCTCACGTTTGTTGACACGTTTCGGATATACTCCATTCTCAAAACACTTAATGTACTGATCATCCTACGCTTGGGCTCGTTTTTTTAAGCAACTCGCTCCCCCTCATTTCTTCGTATAGGTCTATCTAAAGCTCGTTTAACTAGTTTCTAATTAGTCACTCCTCCTCTCTCTACCCATGATTCCGGTCTCTTGCACCTCCCTTCTGAAAAACCTTTTCATTTTTTTTTTAAATAACGTCTCCTTGTGAATTTATTTGTTCATTATTAATTCTGTGTCTTTTTAATTTTGATTTGTATATTTCCATATTTTCTGATATATTTAATCTCTTTCTCTTTTCTTCATATTGTAAAATTTTCATGTGTTTTTTTTTCCATTTCTCTAGATGTATGTCCTTCTCTTATTAAATGTGGCATAATTAGAATGATTCTTTTCATATTAAAAACATTATACACGTTCGTTGAATCTAGGTTTAAATTTTACTATAAAGTGTTTTTGAGAATGGAGTATATCCGAAACGCGTCAACAAACGTGAGATTAACCATAAAGATGTGTATATAACAATGAACTATTGTATTGTTATCCGAGATCAACATCCATACGAAGTTTCAAACATTTTTTATCAACAAAAAGTGTTTCAAATAGAGCTTCCAAATTTGAAGACAGACGTGAAAGCTGACTAAAGAAAAGTGTGTAAACATTTAATAAAACGTCCCCAGATATGACTAATTCTTTTCCCATTACTTAAAAGCAAAAAAACATTTCAGTCTTCACCACTTTATAACAGGAAGAAAAGAAGATAAAATAAACAGCCTATCAAATACTCTCAATCGCGTAAGGAAGAGAACATGAATGGTCAAGAGGAAAATGTGAATTTCCTTCAGTTGATTTTACAAGAGAACTAACTAAAGTACGACTCCAATATAATCAAGTAAGGCATGGCTAGAAAGATGAAAGGGAGGGATCTAACACAAGTAAGAGTAAGTAGAGATATATTAAAATCTGTTCAGATGTTTGGGATGTATAGCACTGCCAGTTAAACATCATTCCAAAAATAGATATATCAGCAAAAAAATTGGAGATACACTGGTTTACTGATCATATAACTTATACTATGTAAATGTAAGAAAGTAAAACTAAATCAATCTCAAATGGTAGAAAATGACTGATTTCAGAGCATTAATCAAACGTTAACCGCAGTTAATCTATTCGATCAAAACCGCAACGAGTGTACGACACGATCCAAACAATTTTAACCTCGATCTGAACACGAACAGCTGTGAAGATCACTAGAGTCGAGTAACCAAACTCGACCGATGCAAGTGGAAGAACCATTTATGAACATTTATCTATCTAATGGCTCGTTTGTCTCTCTAATGGGTTACATTTCAGCATATGTCTGGTGTATCCGCCACACATGAATTTGTAAGGAAGTTACTACGATGTTTTAAATTTATCAACAACTGGCAGTCTATCCTTTTTGATTTATATTTTATGTGCTGAAAATTAAACAGAATTCTTGAGAGTGAATTTCTTATTTTTTTTAGCATCTAATTTTTATCTATTTCTAATTTAAAATATTATGAAACGTTAAAAAAAACTTAATTTTTAATTTATAAATACGAAAAGCTTTAAAGAAGCTGGCGTTTAGTATACAGGGTGTTCGAAAAATGTGGGGCAATAAATTACGTAGTGATTCCTTGGGTCAAAATAAGCAAAAAAGTTTATATAGACATATGTCCTACCTCGATTCGTTTAGCGTCTGTATGTGTTTTTTACAAAATAATTCATAACTCCTTAACAGAAAAATTAATTTCTCTATTATTCTTCGTCCAAAATAAGCTTAATAAGATATCGTTGGAATCTCCATAAAACTTACTACATTTTATGTATCTTGCAATTTATTTGTAAAATTAACGGTTTGGCCGCCATTTTGAAACAGTTAAAGATTTTTTATTCGTAATTTGGCCAAAGATAGCGGCCAATAAGATGAAATTTGTGCAGAATCTCAACGCTGTAACTCAAACCGTTAAGGAGTTTTGAATTATTTTGTAAAAAACACATACAGACAGAATGACGCTAAACTAAACGAGATAGGACATATGTCTATATAAACTTTTTTTGCTTATTTTGACACAAGAAATCACTACATAAATTATTGCCCCACATTTTTCGAACACCCTGTATAGTGCATATTGACGCAATTAAAACTTAACGAGTTAGTCGAGTCAACGTCTTATTTTGAGTCGCCATTTTTAATAATTAGAACTAAACAAAACCTCCCTCAGGGGTTTACTTACGGGTGTTGGAATCACGAGGTATACTAGCTGGATCTACGCTTGGATCCCTCTCTTTCATCTTTCCTATCCTGTCTCTTTTGACGAACTCTTGTTCTCTTCCGACCCTGAAGCTATAAGAGTATCGAGATTATATACGAAGGGGTTTATATTTTATACCCTTTTCTTTTTTAAAGGAAATAATGACCGTGAGCTTTTATGACTTTAAAAAAATGTAGTAAAACTCCTTTTAAGATTGAGTAATAAATAAACTTTCAATTCTTTTTCAACGGAATGACATTTTAGAAAGGAGCGATGTAGTAACTCTGATTTCATCTACTCTTTAATACCTTAAAATTATGTATCACTCGACAGGGATTTACATTTGAAATATCGGGAGGTGCTAAGGAGAGGGATTGAAAAAATTTGTTATCAACAACGATCAAAATATTTAGAGTGGTGGGCGAGACTTGTTGAACACCTGGTACGTATTAAGTGTGCCTAGCTCTTAGAGAAGGAACTGATTATGAGCGCTGGTCGTGTCTGAACCTGCATCAGAATCGCCAAAGTGTGCCTAGCTCTTAGAGAAAGAACTGAATGTGAGAGCTAGTCGTGTCTGAACCTGCATCAAAATCGCCAAAGTGTGCCTAGCTCTTTGAGAAAGAACTGATTGTGAGAGCTAGTCGTGTCTGAACCTGCATAAGAATCGCCAAAGTGTGCCTAGCTCTTTGAGAAAGAACTGATTGTGAGCGCTGGTCGTGTATGAACCTGCATCAGAATCGCCAAAGTATGCCTAGATCTTAGAGAAAGAACTGAATTGTGAGAGCTAGTCGTGTCTGAACCTGCATAAGAATCGCCAAAGTATGCCTAGCTCTTAGAGAAAGAACTGAATGTGAGAGCTAGTCGTGCCTGAACCTGCATCAGAATCGCCAAATTATGCCTAGATCTTAGAGAAAGAACTGATTGTGAGCGCTAGTCGTGTCTTGTCTACACCTGCATCACAATCGTCAAAGTGTGCCTAGTTCTTAGAGAAAGAACTGATTGTGAGCGCTGGTCAAGTCTGAACCTGCATCAGAATCGCCAAAGTATGAGTAGCTCTTAGAGAAAGAACTGATTGTGAGCGCTGGTCGTGTCTGAACCTGCATCAGAATCGTCAACACTCTCAGTCGTTCAGTTCATTGTCGTCGTTTAGTGGTAGATGTGTTTTCTGTTGAATGTCGGAATAATACTAAGTGTAAAGTTTTGCAACTGTCAACGTGAATTTTTTATTGATTTTAACGTCAATGTCGTTTGTATCGAGGTAATTAATTTGATAACTCAAAAATTACAGCAAAAACCAAGTCAAGTGAGAAGTGTACGCCCTGTACTGGAGAGCGACTAAGGATAGCTCAGTTGGTAGAGCATTGGCGCGTAAAGCCAAAAGTTCTGGGTTCAATTCCCAGTCTAAGTAGTATATTTTTCACTTGAAATAGTATGAAATGTTTAGTAAGATTAAAAAAAAAACACACAAATGGAATGTTTTCAAATTCTTACTCTGGCTTACAAAGACACAAATTAGCCAGATTATTCGTGAATATCGGCGACTCAAGAATCGGAATGAATCCATGAACAATCATTGGATCTTCCAGTAGGAACCTCAAATAAAATGACAGTAAAACACCATTATCAAAGAACATGAAACGAGCTCGTCAAAATGAGCCCAAAATCAAAGTTATGCTCATTGTGTTTTTTCATGTCAAGGGTGTAATTTTTGAAGAATGGGTTCTTGAAGGTTTAGCAGTGAACCAGGATAACCAGGAACCACTTATCAGGAACCAGAAAACATAAGGAAGTTTGACAAAGCTGAGAGAAAGAGTGAGAAAAAACAACCAGACCTGAGGGATAATGGTTTCATTCTTCATCAGGACAGCACTTTCAGTGAAGCGATTTTTGGTTAACAAATATATTACTACAGTAGAACACCCTCTTTATACCTGCGATTTTTTTCTTTTCCTTAGAGTGCTCAAAGGATCACGTTTTGAGTCGGATGGTGAAAAAAAGAAATAAAAGCCAGGTGTTTTAAACAGCTGACAGAAACATATCGGCATTTCACCTTCCACCAGTAGAAAACAAGACTGCTTCAGTGAGTAAGTGTGAATGGGGACTGTATTAAAGGAGACAAGCTCTAGAATTGTAACATATATAGCTAAGTAGAGTTATTGTATCAGTCTCGTAAATATAACCCTTCTTACTATAAATAAAATTAGGTTCTTTTATCATGGAATAGTACATAAATAATGTATACACTAAATTTAGCATAATATAATACTTCAATATGATGATTATGAAATTAATTTTATTCCGAAGAAAAAACTTAATTTAAATTTCAATATTGCTACGTTGGCAATCGTGTAACGAAACACATAAATTCCCCCAAATTAGACACATGAACATCATCCAAAGAGAAATACATTTCTTTGCCAGGCCTGTACCGTAGCTTCCTGTAATTTCCATATAGTATTTTTACAATGATTTATTTCAATGTGGAGATGTAAAAAGTCGTGCATGTAACATGTAGTTTTATTGGGCTAAAGGTCTGACCTATGATGAATAAATTACTCGGGGGTAAATAATTTGCATTAACCCCCTCAGGAGGGTTGCCATACTCGTTGTTCCTACCCCCAACATCGATATGTTTTTAGTCAGGTTAAGCGTGTTTATCATTTACAATTTGTTTGGTTTAAAATAATAAAGTGTTGCCAACATTAGCCAAAAAGTATTATTTAATATTATTAGGTTTACTAAAAGACAAGCTATTGCAGTCTCGTGTAAGGATGGAAATACAAAATCAGCCTATATATAGAACAATCTGTCGGTGTGATTTAAAAAAAAGTAGAATATATATTTTGTTAAATTGACAAGTTTATGTGCTAATGAACATTACATGTCGGTTGTGTTAAGTATGTACCATATAGTAATTTTATACACACGTAAATGATCAATTATCTCTGATCACATGATCATGTATTAACTATGAGACAAGGTCTGATGATTAACATACTTCTAAAAGACCCTCACGAAGAGGGAAGATATATTAGAAAAAAATATATACGAGTTGTACATTGATCAGTAACAAACAGCCAATAGAGTTGGAGCAGTGGTTTATAGTAAATGAACCTTGTGAAACCATGGAACAGTCTTGAAATACTTCAGATACTGGAAGGTACACAACTATGTCTAGTAAAAAGATAAGCAATGTCAGGTCATACAGTCAAGCTTTCATTTAGACTGGACGAAATCTCATCTTTACAGGTGTGGAAGTGTTATAAGACCTTAGTAAAACTCAATCAGATGGAAGTGTGTTGGATGTCCGGCCATGGAGAACTTGAGAGCGACAAAAAGGCTGACGATTTGTCAAGGACACCACCAAAAATTGCTAGCGGCATAAGTAAATCTATAGCAAGAATTCCTTTAAGAATATGGGTAAAGACAGGGTGGTAACCATCGAGAAATAAACTCCTTCTCAACCGAACATTCTTCAGATACGTCGTCTCACTAAGCTTTGTCACTGTACAAGAAGTATTCAAGAAACATCTACACGAGTCAAGCCATGCTGGTATGGAATGCAGGCTTTGTGGAAATACACGAAAATTGCAGAAAACCTACTGCCAACGTGTGAAGTACTGCAGCAATAGAGACTACTGACTTTTGGCCTGTCTCTAACTCAAGTAAATTCAGAAAATTTAAATGAATTCTGAGCTATACGATAAAGTAAATCTGGTTAGGTTACAACATAGAAGAGCACAAAGCATGGTTTAAGTTGAGGTGTCTCAGAAATAAAACGAACTAACTACATATATGTCGAATCTATCAACAGATCCAGCAACTCTATGAAATCTGTCTTGTTCACCTATCAGTAAAAGATAGACAGCAATCTCAAAATATAAAAAGCTTTAAATAGGTGACCTATAAAGCATGTACATGACCTATTAACGATTTCATGTAAGTAAAATTACCGTTCTTCCAAGGCATCACAAGACAAAACTCCTCTTGGAGACTAATCAGTATAAAATACCTAACAAGAAGGTTAAAGGAAAACATGTATAGAATGTGTGTATTCATTGTGAAACCGCTTGGAAAGAGTATACTGTAACCACGTGATCTTCGAATAAGAACGCCTTGATCGGGTAAGGATTGTCGGACAACCTTGTCAGGAAGGTTCTAAAGATCATGGAGCCTACAGATCTCCTTGGGGATGTTTAGAGGTATCAAACTATCTGATGCATATATCTGGGAGAGCGATAAAACCCTTGTGTGTGACATGATAAAGGGTTTTACTTCCCAGTTGGAAAGTAGGAAATTTTTAAGAAGAAAAACCTTGCGGTATCATAAAATAGACCTCTAGCTCTCTAATACCCTAGTAGCGTCAGGGTCGAAAGAGAACAAGACTTGGTCAAGAGAGACTGAGAAAGATGAAAGGGATCTAACCTAAGATAATATGAAGAAAGGAGTCAGTTAGGATGCTGCGAGATTGGCTAGTAAAATTAAGATTTAAGTTTGGGTAAAGAATATCCAAGGAAGCAGACGTGCATCTTGTATAAACAGTTATTTAAACTAAAACTTCAAAATATATTATATTCACTATCGCAATTGTATAATTACCGTTCTTCCAACGCATCACAAGACAAAACTCCTCTTGGAGACTAATCCGTATAAAATAATTAACATGAAGGTTAAAGCTGTTTTATTACATTAAGGTTAGTTGAACTAATTAAACTTGGACAACTCTATATATTGAGGGATTCCACTTTCTACTAGTTTTAAAGTCTTAAGTGTGCTTTTTGTTTATTACATTGTTCTCTCTTAATTTGGCTTTATCTCTTTTACGTTTAAACCACTGTTTAACTTCTGTTTCACAGTGCTTAACACAACTTGTAAAACCTGGATATTTAACGTTCTTGATTTAACTTTCATATTGTATTTCTTAATTTCTCCGTTGTAAATGCACACTAAAATCACAACACACAAAACGTTATTACAGATTATGGGAAATAAAGGCCAAATAGCATTTTGTAGTTTGGTATTAAAACAGGTCATTACGGTTTTGAAGGTATCGAGCTAAAACAAAAATTAATTACATGAAAGTTTAACTAGATTACGGAAAAACTGACACTCACAGAGGAAGTTTTCACAACTATTTTGAATTAAAAGCAGGCAATTATTTTTGTAAAATCTTGATTTTAAACCAACCAAAGGAGATTACGAAAACAGGCAAAGTCTCAAAGGTTGTGGATTTTAAAGTACTCCATTTTGATTCCTTTCATCATACTCGACTTTGCTGGAGATTGAGATGTTTTGTATTTGAAGGAATTCATTTTTAAGGTTTTTCTAAAATAGGCGGTTTTTTGGGAAGCGATTACGGATAGCTCAGTTGGTAGAACATTGGCGCGTAAAGTCACAGGTCCTGGGTTCAATTCCCAGTCTAGGTAGTATATATTTCTCTAGAAATATTATTTAATTAACAGTACTAGCTGGTAAAAACATAAAAGCGTTTTTCAACATTATCAGAGACGAAAAATATCTTGAGTCAAATTACACGTGCAAATTTCCGGATTTTTTGAAAACTTTTTACGTTCGTTTTTCTTCTTATATGTTGACCAGTTATACGGAGTTTTCCGAAAAATATTCAGTTTTTTTTCTTTTAAAAAATACAGGTAATAAAGTTTTGTATTGTAATTTTTTATCTTCCTGGATTTCTTAGGATTTTTTTTCGGAAATTTTGATTTTCCCTCCTTTCTTTTATGCAAATATTTCAAACTATCTCAAAAAATGAGCATCGTAAATTTATCTTATTTTTGAGAAAAGTAAAACAACCTTCTACGGGACTTTTTTTTAACTTTTAAAGATGTAAAAAATTTTAATGTTCATAACAATGAGCGTCGACGTTATTTCCCTCTGGTTTCGTCAAAACGTTATCAAAAAGCATTTCATAGTTAGATTTCTCTTCCACTCACTTTTAGTTGTTCTTTCGTTGACTGGACGAAGGACGAAAACAAACAAGTGCCTCGAAAGTAGTGATAAAAACGAGTTTAAAAAGAAAGACAAACTTGACCTACATTATTTGAACGTCTTATCTTGTGGCAGTATAGCGAAAGCAAAACGTAAGATAAATTCCTACCTAGTAAAGACGAGGCGAAAGTGATGCGCACATAAGTATTAATTAAATAAGACAACAGCGGGTACAACTTGTGTGCTTAACTTTATGTGTGTGTAACAAAGCATTCATTATTAAGGAAGTGTTTGAACTTCTACGCTCAGAACATAAACTGTACAATATTGTGTTACAACTTGTCCGACACACTTTCTCTCTCACCTTCCATACTTATCTAACAAAAAATGTTTAATAATATCTCTCAAACTCTCAGGGATTTGATAAAGTGTGCGTGGGTGACAATCCCGAGGTAGTATAGCTGGATCTACACCTTTTTTGCTTAGTTTTAAGTTGCATTCTTTACTTTTATCTGGTCTCTCTTCAGTATCTCTTATTCTCTTCCGACCTTGATGCTATTAGGAGTATTCGAGAGATAGGAGCATATATTTGATTGATCTCTTCTTTTTTTATTTTTTTTTTGCCGGGTGAAGTTTTTTGGTGAAAGTTTTTAAAAGTTTTGTATGTATGTAAACTTTAATATTATAATATTAATGTGCAGTACAATATTACGTATAGATGTGGTTTTGTTTTGTGTAACTTAAACATTTATCTAAGAACCGACTCGCTCCTTATGGAAGAAAAATGTTTTATGTCTAATTTTTCTCCACTATTTCACTTTAAAAGACTTCGACTTTATAAATATAACTGTCACTCTACGCCCACGGAACCTTTGACCCTTTTATTTTAAAGATGTCTGTCGTATAAACTGTCCTCCACAGCCCTAACGCAAAGATGGATTGTAATTAAATTTATTTTGCCCTTAACTTGACTTTTTAAATTTTGTTGATTTAAAAACTCAAAATTAAGATTTTCTCAAAATCGGATCAAACGATTTTGATAAAATTTTCCTTAAATGTAGCGTTTAAGGAACCTCACAAAACATATTGATCGCCGTTTCTCCAAAATGCGTGTGAATGAGTTCTCGGTTAAAAAGGAAACAAAAACCTATTAAAATATTTAATTTCTCAAAATTGGCCATTCCGAATTTGGTTCAAGTTTTAGTGAAATGTGAAGATTATTAGTCAAAATCCGGGTGCAAAATCTCAAACAATAAAATATTATAGTTCACGAGTAATTACCATTTACATCTTCAGAGGTTCACATATAGTGACAATCCCGAGGTCCTAGCTGGATCTACACCTTTATTCATTTAATTTTAGGTTATATACCTCATTTCATCATTCTTTTCAGGTCTCTCTTGACCAACTCTTGTTCACTTCCGACTCTGAATCTATTAGAGTATTCAAGGGCTAGGAGTCTCTGTTTCCTTCCTTTGTTTTAAGGTGATGATGACGAAGAAGTTTTACGCCTTTAAACGTCAAGGAATAAATCAAAGTATAAATGGACAGGTTTCATCTGAGCTGTGAGCTGCGCGTGGAAGAGAGGTAAAATTTGTAGTTCGAGGCCGCGTGGGGATAGTAGAGGCATTGTAGGGGAAACAATCGGCGCCGGCTACTGTCCACGATCCAGCGGTCTTGCAGGCATCGTTGTTAGTACCAACACCCAACACAGACTAAGGCGACCGCTTCCCCCACCACCTTACTGACGCCTAGACCCACTGCGCATCCAAACTCCACAGCTCAAATGAAACCTGTCCATTTATAGTAACTTACGAACCTCTTTGTTCCTTTACTAGCTTTTCTTACAAGTTTAATTTTCTAATGTTGGAATAATTTTCTTAAGACTGAACCGTGTACAACTAATTGTTTCCGAGATAAGGCCCAAGAACACAAATTTACTTATTAATTTTGAAGTTAAAAACTCTGATCTCGAATTCGACTCTGGTTCAAACAAACGTACGTTTTGATAATGTTGGTAATATAACTGACCTAGGGGTAACTCCAATTGCATTGGTTACATTGCTATTTACTATCTGGATATAACCATTGATTTTCTGTAGGATATTGGGGAAGGGGGGGGTTGTTTGCTGAACTGTTTTGTACACAATGATAACTATTCCCAATGTAACCACAGATAGATAGATGGCTTTTAAATCATTGTAATTGTATTATTAGCAAGTTGAAATTAAACGTCAAAGTAGAATATACTATCAATGTAGATTTATGTCAGTGTATACAAGGTGTTCAAAAAGTATCAAAAGGTGTTATTTTCTTGGAAACTTTCCAGATTAAAGTATACTTTAAAATCTACTTTTTGAAGCAACTATCAATGTTTCATCACATGTAGGGAGTCAAAAGAAAATCTTAAATGAGAGCATAGGTCGAGTTTTACATCATATTAAAGGTCTCTGTTAGGAGAATACAATGCAGCAAATCCAACCTTGATTTGGAAAATTGAAAACAAATACGTCACAGAACTGTATCACTAGAAATTTTAGAGAAAACTGATAAAAGTTGGTGTCGACAAACGTGTCTTTTAGGATTAGTGTAAAATAATTTTGTTAAATGGCTAATAAACCTTTGGACAAAACTGGTAGAGAATTTAATTCTGAAAAAAATAATAAATGTTGATAATTTGTAAAGAAAGATATTATTGGTTGTTTTAAGAACGTCTGAATGTTATAAAGTATTTATGTTGGTAACACTGATGACAGAGAAGGTAAACGGAAACTTTCTTGTGTATACTTTTCAATGACAAAATCTTGTGACAGCGTTTCTACTATAACAAGTGTTTGGTTGAAAAGTGTACCAAATAAAAATATTATATTTCCAAAAGTATTTATTATACAGAGGGTCCAAAAAGTATCGGAACGGCGTTATATTTTTTAAACCATTGCAGATTAAGTAATAAAACTTAGCACATCAATACTACACCTTAAAATCTTCTTTTTGAAGCAACTACCAATTTTTCATCACCTGACGGCTCGCAGGGAGTCAAAAAAAAATCTTAAATAGGTCGAGTTTTACATCATATTAAAGGTCTCTGTTAGGAGAATACAATGCCGCAAATCCGACCTCAAAAGGTTTACCCGATACAAAATTGGCGGCGGTTTAAAGTTAGAATGTTGGGCGTGTTGAAAATGGCTTTATCTTATTTCTTAGTATTAGTTACATAAGTAAAACCCCCGACAATACACACTGGATAAAATCAGAAGAGTCGTCGGAGAGGAATGGGGCCTTCCGTTCAGAAACGCAACCATCATCTACAGGGGAGTCTTCGAGGCAATGGTTTCCTTCGCTGCGGGTGCCTGGTATGGCAAACTTTCCGCGACCGCGAAAAAGCAACTTATTCGTGGTCAGAGACAAGCGCTCTTGTGCATCACAAGAGCGTATAGAACCACCTCAGCGGACGCCTTACCAGTGCTCGCAGCGGTACTTCCTGCGGACCTGCTTGTCATACAGAGGGGCCGCATCAGCGATGCTAGGAAGAGGACTGACCTCGAGGACCCGGAACCCTTTTTGCGAGAACGGAGGAACATTCGTGAGGAGATGCTCGCCGCCTGGCAGAACAGATGGGATGCCTCGGAGAAGGGACGGATAACCCATTATTGGTTCCCCTCCGTGGCAAGAAGAATCTCTTACGACTGGATTCATCCTGGTCCTGTGGCGTCTCAGTTTTTGACTGGGCACGGCTTCTTTAAAGCGAAATTGCACGGCTTTAGTCTGGTCCCAGACCCAAAGTGTGACTGCGGGGAAGACCAGACTGCCCTACATATAGTGCTTCAGTGCCCAGTCATGGAGCATCTTAGGACGGGCTTCCTTCTCGAGGCAAATCCTAACTCGGGAGAGGGAGCTCTGACTACGAGAGAACGCCACAACCAGCTGTGGGAATTCTTCCGGGCGGCAGAGAGGATCTTCGCGGACTTCAACTCCGACGACTAGCAACAACTATGGATACTCCACAAAGGTCATTCACAATTATCACAACATCACCACACCAGTCACCATCACATCATCACATCAAAATACATCATCACAATATACTTAATCAAAAATAGGACAACACAACATCATCAAGAGAAGAGGATAACACCAAGGGACATTATCCATTTGATAGGCCATATCAGGCCTTGGTAAATGGACACCTACCCTCAAGTGCCTATTTAATGGAAAAAAAAACAAAAAAAAAAAACAAATACACACTGGATGTAAGGAACAATTTTCCGAGAGAGAGAGTGAGAGAGAGAGAGAGAGAGAGAGAGAGAGAGAGAGAGAGAGAGAGAGAGAGAGAGAGAGAGAGAGAGAGAGAACGGAGAAAATTTGTAATGTAAGCCTAGACCATCTAGCACAACGAAAATAGAGGACGTTGACAGAATTTGACAGCCATTTCAAATTTTTAAAATTGACTACTCGTTAAAAATAACAATTCTAGTTGTAGTTAACGTTGCAGCTTACTTTTTTTTTAATTGTTTTCCTTCTGCAGTTTGCCAGTGAGCCAGGCGGTTGCAAGTAGCCACCATAAAGCTCCGTAGCATCTCAGCTGATATTTCTGTCGCTACTTGTAGTATCAGTGTGTTAAGTCGTTTATTTCATTGGGCGTGGTTGAATAAATTTTGGTTTTTATATTAGCCCACCCCCCAAGTAATCTACAGGGGGGGGTTAGTTTTAGTCGTGAGTCTCTTTGTTAGTCACTAGTTTTAGTTTTCAACACAGTCCTAGTGTTATGATATATTGTCCATTGTCTTATTCGTCGTGTTCTAGGTTTCTTTCTTGATAAGGAAAGTTGTAGTTAAAGCTCCCTTGACCAATTCTTGTTCTTTTCCGATCCTTATTCTATTAGAGTATTTTCGAGCTTAGGGGTCTTTATTTTATACTCTTTTCTTTTTTTAAAGCGATGCTGACTGAAAGGTTGTTCGCCTTTAAGCAACAAGTTAAAAAAATGTAGAAAATTGAATATGAAATTCTTCAATTTAAAGTAAGGGCGAATTTTTGCGGTTAATTCACCACAAGACCTGGCTATAAGGTCATGATGTAAATTTCTGTACGTGGGGTCAAAAAGGTTGTTCAATTCTACCCAAACGCAATTAGAGTATTCAAGGGATCTTTATTTTATGCTCTTTTATTATTATTTTTTCTATAGCACAGGTTTTACGTCTCTAAAAAAATAATAAGTACGGGAACATAAGTCACAAAGGACTGTCATAACTTGGTGGAGATCATTTTACAATATTTCCAACGTAAATAGTTTTATCTTGAAAATAATATTAATTTCTAAAATACAAAATTGTCTAACGTTCATACGAGAAGAAGTCGGTTTCAATTATTTAGATGTGTATGAACTAAGCAGAGCCTTAGAAAGTTGCGGTTTACAAGAACTCAACTAGTCAAGTCAGATATAACTGGCAGTGTTACATGCTACGTAACGGCCTTAGAGTCAGATTAAATTCCAGGAAGTAAGCCAGGCTTCCAGGAAATTAATTTTATAAAAGGAAGCAACAGTTAAAAGTGGAGAATGTAAATAAAGGGAAAAAAGCGAGGAGTCAGACTCCTCCTTGTGGTTAGACCTATTCTGTAGGTTTATACAATTAGCATCTTCCTTCCTGCTGAATATAGAAAGTGAGAGGGAATTTCTAGGTTAAAAATCTTAGTATTTTTTTTAATTTTCCCACATATAACGTAGTGTAGAGAAAGTGATGTGATGGATTGGTGAAGGTCTAGTCTTTGTAAAACTTAATGAGCTGAGCAGGAGTAATAAAGTAGCTCTCCTCTTGGTACGTGAGAATAGATACAGATGATCTTAGTAAGATGGCAACCTCCGCCACATTCGTAGGATCAGAATCAGTCTGTGGCCTTGGAGGAAACTACTTTAAGATAAGACTCAAAAGAAATGATGAAGTCAGTAGATCGAAACACTGGAAAGGAACAAAGGACTGAGAGAAGCTGAGGAGATACTCTGGAATTGCGACCGTAAGAGATCCAGTTTACATTAGTTTATGTAAGAATAGGCTGAGACCTACTGATGGGACCATTTGTCTGTGCGCGCGGCTCTGACGCTACTAGCCGTTCTGTAAAAGTAGGGCTCGCTCACCCAACTATGTTTGTCTACCTTTCGCGAGACATAATTACAGTTTACAAGATTTGAAGTGTACATAGAAACATGATGTTTACAAACAACTCGAAGCTACATTGAAGACAAGTGAATAATCTACGTCCGGCGCGCCGCGCGGCACCACATGTTTTTGGAAATGAGCGATAACCACTCCCCTCTTCCCCGCCGCGCCATAGCAAGCCGCGCGCACAGACAAATGGACCCATCAGTACTAACGGATTTCCTTACGTGGTATGGCACGCTCAGAGGATATCTCGAGAAATTTGGCCTGGAGATTGTCACGAACTGTAGCCAAGGAAGGTGAGGAGCCCCTACTTAGTTATAGCAAGGTACTTAGTATAAAGACCCAATTGGAGAACAACTATCAACTGAATTAATTTACTAATTTCAAATTGGTAGTCATTTAAAATTTTGAACGCAGAATATCTTGAAAACGGTTAATTTTACAAAAAACCTACAAGAGGCAATAACGTTTCCATTTTTAAAGGCAAATAAAATATATTTCGTTATACTGCTAAAAAACAGCTGTTTTTAGCATGCAATGAGATGCTAAAGTTGTTCTTTTTAGTCCTAGGACCTAAAACCATCAGCTGAGGTCGAGGTCATCAGCTGTTTACTTCGTTATACCAATTAAGGATTGTAAATCATCTATAAAAACAACCGATACTCTCGATTGTAAATAATTGTTTTCTTATATTATTTGGAGTAGAAGTCTTACTTGGACCAAAAGAAGCTTTACGATCGTAGCTCATTTTCCGGCCTCGGCCATTAAACTTGATCTTTTATTGAAAAGATTCACTTTCGGTCCTAGTGATGAAATATATTATTTATATTTTTTTTTCTGTACGTCAAAGATTAATCAAGTTATCGACAATAAAACATAATCTCTTTGTACTTGACTACAATATCAACAATTAGCCTAGAACAAAAATTTGTTATTTAATTTTAAATAGTTTGATTTAAATAAAGTTTATACAAATTCAATACAACTTTAAAAAATATTTTTTGTCTTAAAACCCGATTATCCTTAGGTACTGTAAGGAAGGTTAAGGAATCACTCGCTATCTACTAGTTGACTACGAAAGCTATTGAAAGAGCAAGAACTTTGCGAAGATACCAATTAGAAAAAGTGGAAGATCTACCCTCTATAAATCTCTTTCAAATAGTGAGGTTGATGGTGAATATGAGATTGAAAAGAACATCTGAGGGAAAAATGGGCACAAGAGATCTATGAGTGGTAACCCTTATAAACAATACCATACAATAGTCTGTGCAGTGGTTTACTAATCAACGAGAGGACCGATTTTAAGCAAATCTTTTAATTGCCGTATCTTATCATATTCCGTATCATATGATATATTCTTATCATATATGCTGTAAATCATATTTTTGCCATATCTTCAGATATTTTTTATTTATAATTCAAAATTTGAAATTAGCTGTTATAATGAAACAACAATTACAAACATTTTTCTCAACGGTTTAAACGATTTTAATAAAATTTTCCTCATGAGTAGCCTCTCTGGACGCAAACAAAACGTATTGGTCCCCGTCTCTCTAAAATCCCCGGTTCGTGAATTATCGGGGGGGGGGACACAAAAATCAGCAATGTGACAGTTCTACCGATTTTGTTCAAATTTTAACGAAATTTAAAGTCCCAAATCTGCAAGTAAATAAATATTACGGTTCAAGAAATATTGGCAAAAGTAAAAATGAACCTTGACTCTCTTCTTTAACACTTCTATTTACGTGTTCACCACAAGCGAAGCAAGCTTAGATCTTGTTAAATATGGCTTTCATAGTTCATTTTCACTCTTAACTACCGAACTGATATTTTCGATGACAATAAATTTTGGTTGCATTTTGGGGATTGGTAAGTAAGAAAGTATGAGCAATATTTTTGCAACTTTTGTTTTAATATAGAAATTCTAGAGAATAAGAAATGATGAACCCTAATCAGGCTATGTGTCAATGATCTTCTGTTACAAATCAGAGCATGAACTCTTACTAAGGTAGGTAAGATAACAACCTTACAGCAAACGGTGATAAATTGAAAGGTTATAATGTACTTTTTTTTTAAAATAGTAGAGAAAAATCACACATAAAACACTTTTCTTCTGTAGGTAGCAAATCGGTTCTTAGATAAATGTTTAAGTTACACAAAACATTTGTATCTCTGATGAAGATAAATGCACTTTGTTATTAACAATTTCATTTACAATATGAGAGAAATTTTATAATCTTTACAATATCTAGGAAATAATATTAATTATGAACACATTTGTAACGAAGAAAATATGTACAGTGTTTTTTGCAACGTTAGTTAATATAGAAATTCTAGAGAATAATGAATGAGGAACCCCAATCAGGCTGTGTCAAATGATCTTCTGTTACAAATCAGCGCATGAACTCTTACTAAGGTAGGTAAGATAACAACTTTACAGCAAATGGTGATAAATTGAAAGGTTATAATGTACTTTTTTTAAAAATAGTAGAGAAAAATCACACATAAAATACTTTTCTTCTGTAGGTAGCAAATCGGTTCTTAGATAAATGTTTAAGTTACACAAAACATTTGTCTCTCTGTGAAGATAAGTGCACTTTGTTATTAACAATTTCATTTACAATATGAGAGAAATTTTATAATCTTTACAATATCTAGGAAATATTAATTATGAACACATTTGTAACGAAGAAAGTATGTGCAGTGTTTTTTGCAACGTTTGTTAATATAGAAATTCTAGAGAATAATGAATGAGGAACCCCAATCAGGCTATGTGTCAATGATCTTCTGTTACAAATCAGCACATGAACTCTTACTAATGTAGTTAATGAACAACCTTACAGCAAACGGTGATAAATAAAGCAGTAGTTTAAATTTTACAGACAGAATCGCGGGTGAAATATAAGCCTCCTTCGTTCTACCTACGGACATTAATAAAGAGAAATCATTAAACATGCAATCCATATTTTAATGGCTATTGAATTGTTCGTCTCACATCTCACAAAAACTGCTTTTAAAACTTTAACGCTACGAATGCCTCATTACGTGGTTAAAGTAGGTTTTATTCGTCATACAAAAAACTATAATATATGATTTCGCACTGCAATTTAATTTCAAATCTAAATAATTTTCTTCAGAGTTGTTAAAGTTAGAGAGTGGGGAGGGGGAATGGGGAGGAGAGGGGGAGGGGGACCTGATATCTGACACTTTACTAGCGCTAACATATTAATCGTCAAATAAAAATACACATTCGTAATCAGAATAACTTCTAGTTTTATTTGATACCCAACACATAATATTTCTAAAAACAATTTTTTTTCAACTCGATAGTTTTTGTCCCTTAACTACCCCAAGGTCATTTTCTCTTACAGCTATAATTTTCCTATATGTGAGACAATACAAAGAATATAAATGTAAAATTTGAAATGTATGGGATTTATAGTTTTGTTTGTTACAGATACGCGAGTGATATTATAAGGGTCCTTGGTTTTACTTAAGGACCTTTTAAACGCATTTTTTGCCGTAGGAAAGAAAAACTTTTTTCTTTTTTTTAATGAGAGTTTATTTTCGAATAAGAATACATAGCCGTCGGTAAATACACAAACGGATATTTCACATCAGTAAACAAAACAGCCACAAAATATCGAGTTAAATTTAGTTGATACAATAGTAAACCTACAATAGTTATTCCAATATATACGCTGGGGCAAATATCACAATAAATTATTCATTGTAAATATTGAATTATTAATCCATGTAGTCTGTATTTCATAACAATTTAATGTTTACAATGTGTATAAACAAACCTTCCAACCTATAATCAATACAAAAGGGACGGGTAGTAAAGTCGCGTTAGCAATGTTACAAGTTAAACCAGCTAACGCCTAACAGATGATCTGCTTTACCGACCCTAACTTTGTGTATAAATTGTTCTGTTGTTCAGATGCTTCCCCGCAGAGTAGGGTGCGAAGCTGTGAGAACGTTGGAAGGGGGGGGAGAAAAAAATAACTACGAGTCTGTCTTGAGAAGTTTAAAGGGGGATGGGGGTTAAAAGGATAGTATATCTGTAAATCTCTGCGCCCTCAGGGGACACTTTTTGGCACAACTTTTGTGTTCTCCTTCTTGTTTATTTTCACCTCCTTCTTTAACCCTTCAAGTTGAGAAGATCACGCCAGAAAGTTAACTTATGGTTATTTCAAGCGCTTTTCTTGACAGTTTGTCAGGTTATACAGTTTGTAAATTAAATTTTTCGAGTGGAAAATAATTTTTGTTCATAATACAGGATTAGATTTCAATGAAAGGTTAAACAATGTCACTGATGTAACAATAAACTGTGGAAAATATTGCACACAATTTATCCCCCCTCCTAAAAATAAATAAAATTTAACATCACCAAAAATGTCAATTCCTTGATAACTCCTATATACTTCAACATTTGCATTTATACTCTTTGTATTTTCCCACATATAGGAAAAAATATATTGGTAACAAAATATAATCTTGGAGTAGTTAGGGCAAAAACTATCGAATAGAATTTTTTTGGAAATATTATGGTTTATAATATTATTGGTCGTATCAAATAAAACTAGAAGTTATTGTGATTATGAATAAGTATGTTTATTTGACGAAAAAATTTAAAAGTTGGCGCTAGAACAAATTTAAAGTGCCATATTTCATGTCCCCTCTTGCCATCAACTTGAACACGGCGTTACCTACAAATCTGAAATCAATAATTTAAATTTGAAATTAAATTGCACTGCGAAATCATATATTATAGTTTTTTGTACGACGAATACAACTTAATTTAACCACACAATGAGAAATGCGAAGCGTGTAAGTTTTAAAAGCAGTTTTTGTGAGATAAACATTTAAATAGCAATTAAAAATGAATTGGATTTTTAATAATTTCTCTTTATTAGGATCAGTAGGAAAAATAAGTTCTTTCTCAATCCACTTATGCCAAGCACATTGCCACTTCCCACCGTTCACCTATAAATACAGCAACATTACTATGCTGGTCCCATATCGGACGCCTCCCCAGGTGGCGGATAGGGGAACGCCTCTCAGATATGAGTGGTACCGGGGAAATCAAGTACCCGGGGCGGACCAAAAACCAGATAGGGGAAGGTACCCTGATAATAAACCAAAAATGGAAAGTGATCAGAAGAAAATTCCTACGGTGCAGGGAGTCGGATCCCCAGTGCCGGCGCCTGTCAGGAGTGAGAAAGCGGGCTCCGAGGCGTCGTTAGCAAGCGACCGCAATATTACCACTACAAATGTAAAGGAAAAGGAAACCCCTTTTGGGAGGAGCAATTTGACTGCAAGATCCCCAAAATCGAATGAGGTAAAAAATGATAGCTACATTGCAGAGGCATCAGTCAAAGATAAACTGCCTCCACCTGATCCAGGTAGGAGTGAAGAAGCAGTGAGAACCTGCAAACTAGAAGAAGAAAATAAGGAACTCAGGGAAAGACTTAACGAAGTAGAGCAGATAACAAGACAGCTAAAGGAAGAAGTATTAAGCCTGAGATTGGAAAACAACAAGCTAAAAACCTTTCAGTTGTCAAGTATGAGGAAAGGGGCCGAAACCTCACAAAAATACAACACTGACGAGTATCATACAGATGAGGAGGAATTAACTAAGGAAACGGATTGGATAAGAAGGAAGAAACCCGTAAGAAAAATAAAAAAGAGGAAAGCAGAAGGTTCACCTGAAGTTGAAGTAACCGAAGATGCTAATAATGTCAGAAAACCTGATCATAAGCCGGTAAAGGCTCCTAAAGAAAAACCACCTCCACCAATAAATGTTGTTGGCATAAAGGACTTCGCAACAGTGAGAGCGCTAGTGAACTTGGAGGAAATGACCAAGTTAGCTTCCCTAAACAATGACGTGTGGAAAATTAATACAAAGGATTCAGATGCATATAGAGCTCTTTCAACTAAGTTAAATGAAGGGGGCTTCCAATGGTTCACATATGAAGACAAGAAAGACAGGCCAATTAAGGTAATGGCTAGGGGTCTACACCCATCCTGTACTAAAGAAGAGATAATAGAGGATATAACCAATAAAGCCGAACTAAAAATAATTGATGCTGTCAACATTATCAAAAAGGAGAAGAAAACTGACAAGGACGGGAATGAATCAATCTGCAAAAGAGGACTCCCGTTATACATGCTCACATTTGATAATAGAGAAGAAGTAGGGAAAATTTATAACATCAAATCGATACTTCATATGAGGGTGAAGATTGAGCCATTGAGAAGAACTACAAATTTAATACCGCAATGTAAAAATTGTCAAGGCTTTAATCACACAACAAAATACTGCCATAGAGAACCTAGATGTGTGAAATGTACAGGTAAACATTCTACTGCTCAGTGCACAACAAATAAAAATATTCCACCACAATGTGTTAACTGTGGAGGAATACACCCTGCCAACTATCGAGGCTGTGAAGTCGCAAAGGAGTTGCAAAAAATTAGGAACAAAGCAAGTATCCCCCAGCAAAGAAAGGGAAAAGATGAGGAGAATAGGTTGGCTCCAAAGCCCATGATACAAAAACAAGATGAAAGTAGAAGTACCTATTCCCATGTGGTTCAGACTAGACCTGGTAAAGGGGGAGATATAGCTGAAAACAATCTACTATTAGAAAAGGTATTAAGGAGATTGGAGATGATAGAAAAGCGGCTAGACTCTAATGATAGGAAAGTTGAGGAGGTAGTCACAAACCTCGCAGATATTAACAGCTATTTTAGACATGAATAAAACTCTCAGAATAGCAACCTGGAACGAATGCAGCACATTCAAGAACTAGAAATATTTCTCTATATGGAAAGAATAGATATATGTTTAATATCCGAAAGCCACTTTACAAAGTCATCTTATGTCCATATACGTGGCTATAACTGGTACTCTGCCATTCACCCAGCAGATAGAGCTAGAGGAGGGGCTATATTAAATATTAAAGATAATCTACAACACTACGAAGTTCTAAGGGTTGAAGAAGAATTTTTTCAGGTTATCGTTGTCAGGATTCAAACTAATAATTACAAAGAATATAATGTTGGTGCTATCTACTGTCCCCCAAAATACAACATAAAATGTGAAGAGTTCAAGCAGTTGTTCGAAAATATTGGAAGAAGCTTTATTATTGGAGGAGACTTCAACGCTAAGAATTTATATTGGGGATCAAGATTAAATAACCCAAAAGGGAAAGAACTGTTTGAGGCAGGAACAGCTCTAGCATGTAGCTTTCATTCAGGGGGTAGACCTACCTACTGGCCGGCAGACATAAATAAGATTCCAGACATTATAGATTTTTTCATATCCAGAGGAATTTCGGAAAAATATATCCAAGTTGAAAATAATGAGAGCCTTTCTTCGGACCACTCCCCAGTTATATTGACAATTAGTGAACTCATAATTTTAAACAAGACAACTACCCCCAAACTAACAAATGCTAAAACTGATTGGACCATGTTTGGAGACCTGTTGGAAGAAAACTTAAACGTGAATGTACCCATTAAAAATGTATTTCAATTAGAAGAGGAGCTTGATGCGTTTAACGAAGTCATTCAACATGCTGCGTGGAAGAGTACGCCTGTAAGCCATAAACAATGGAATAGAGAAATTAACTATCCAGTTACATTAAGGGAACTAATTAGGGAAAAAAGGAAGACAAGGAAAGACTGGCAAAGGAATCGACATCCAGAGACAAAAACAAAATTAAATAAATTGTGTAACGAAATAAAATCTTATATTAGTGAACTGAAGAATGAATCAATTAATAGATTCTTAGATAGTCTATCCACTCATAAAAATGGAGAGCACTTCCTCTGGAAGGCAACAAAAGGAATTAAAAGACCTATAATACAGGTTCCTCCGATTAAAACTGCAGATGGTACATGGGCCAGAAGTAGCCTGCAAAAAGCAAACCTCTTCGCGGAATACTTAGAGGAAACGTTTCAACCCCTACCCAGACAAACAGAGGAAGAAAGCATACCTCCAATTGAAAAGCAGGATGATGTAGAGATAACTCCGGTGACACTTCAGGAACTAAAAAAGGAAATCAAAACTAATTTAAACTCAAAAAAGGCCCCAGGTTATGACTTGATTACTGGCCAAATAGTAAAAGCCCTACCAGAGAAAGGACTTAGGAAGTTGCTCTATTTGATCAATGCGTGCTTAAGGATTAAGTATGTTCCTCTTCAGTGGAAGGTAGCTGAAGTCATTATGATACTAAAACCTGACAAACAATCTAATGACAAGAATTCATATAGACCAATTTCGTTACTACCAATAATCTCAAAGTTGTTTGAGAAGTTATTGTTAAAGAGACTCATGCCCATCATTGAGGACAGAAATCTTATTCCTGACCATCAATTTGGATTTAGGCGTAGCCATGCTACAATAGATCAAGTCCATAGGATCACAAATGTAGTAGAAAATGCGTATGAGAAAGGAGAAACATGTGCAAGTGTCTTCTTGGATCTAGCAAAGGCATTTGATAGGGTATGGCATGACGGACTGGTGTGGAAATTGCAAAGAGATTTACCAAAGCAGTACTACACAATTTTGAAGTCATATCTATCTGATAGACACTTTCGAGTGAAATATGAAGCCGAATACTCAGGACTGAAGAAAATATCTGCTGGGGTGCCACAGGGTAGTGTGTTGGGACCTATCCTGTACTTATTGTACACAAGGGACATTCCTACACCAGATGATACAACCATAGGTACATTTGCTGATGACACGGCGATTTTAGTGACTGATAAGAAAACCGAAGAAGCTGTAATTAAACTCCAGAGGGTCGCTGATGAGGTGTGCACATGGACTAAAAAATGGCGCATTAGTCTTAATGAAGAGAAATCAGTCAATGTTAACTTTACAAATAATAAGAACGAACATCGTATTCCAATTATAATAAATTCTAAACAGGTTCCTCATGCCAACTCGGCTAAGTACCTTGGAATGACACTTGACGTAAAGCTGAAATGGAAGGAACATGTCAAAAAGAAAAAACAAGAATTAAATCTAAAGTTCAGGAAAATGTATTGGCTGCTTGGAAGACAATCACAACTGTCAATCCATAATAAGCTGTTGATATATAAGCAGGTCCTGAGACCAGTGTGGACATATGGGATTCAGCTATGGGGATGCACTAATAAGAAAAATATAAATATAATCCAAGTGTTCCAAAATAAGGTGTTAAGATGTATAGTTAACGCACCCTGGTTCATCAGAAATGAAGATTTACATAGGGACCTCAAAATAGATACTGTCAGAGATGAAATAAAAAAGCAGGCAAAGAAGCACAGACAGCGCATCAGGCACCACGAACGTCATGAGCTACGAGGGATGTTGGATGTAACTGGAAGAAGACTGAAGAGAACCAAGCCTTCGGATTTGATTTGATGGACAATTAGTGATAGGGAGTAACCATTGGGTTATATCCCTTACAAACGTTATTCATTTATGAGGAATAAATTACTAGATGAGTATATCTTACTCAGTTGTAATAAAAAAAAAAAAAAAAAAAAAAAAAACTGCCTAAGCTCATTTGTGATTTCAGTATCATAGTGTGAACGTTCAATATTCAATATGAATAAAGTTCTACGATATATTTCATTTCCTGGGAGGAAACTATGGTTCTGATAAAATTGATATTTTGTCATCACTCCCTTTTGAAATCGTTATTTTAATATTAAGATAATACTAATGACAGTTTATTTTCTTTAGACAAATTACATTTAACAATATAACAATTATTAATAATAATCTTTTTTAATATTATAGATTGTTACCTGGCAAAACTGTGCTCAACGCAGAATTGGTTTCAAAGAAATGGTATGAAATGTGTCAAAGTGATTATGTACTAAGGAAAAGAATTAGATGTCAAACTAGAATTGAAAAAAGATTCTACCTCAATAATTTACTAAGAAAGAAAAAATATCATTAAATAAAAACGAAAACATGCAAAACAAAGTGTATTTACTAATATCACTAATGATAAAAAAAAGAATGCGAATTGACAATCAAAAAGGTAACCTTTCTATATTTACTATACATTTTTTATTTATTATAAAAGAAACACGTAGATAAATTTACTAATTTTATTTATATTTCTTGAACAGGTTTATTCGCTATGAAAACAAGAGTACCAGTTAGTATTAGGCCTATTATTATTTACACTAAATTTGAAAATTCCAATTTTCCATAATTTCTCTTTATTAGGGTCCGTAGAAAAAAGCGAGGACTTTTATAACTTCATGCACGTGTCTGTCAGTCTGTACAAGTTAACTGCTGCTTAAAACACCGACAGCTTTATTGAAGTAACTGTTCCTATATATTAGTTTAAGCTCACACTTGAATTTTTTTCAAATTATTCCTGAAACGATATGTTTTTTTATTTGTAATTTTGCAAAAGGATTTGGGTCACTAATCTTCAAATTTCACAAAAATTCAATAGGTCTTTTATATTTAGAAGAGGGGGGGAGTGAATAATCAGAAACAAATTAGACGAGTTTTAGATAGGCCAATAGAAAGAAAACTGAAAACATAGGTGGAGAGAAAGAAAAGTGACTAATCGCAAAAAAGTTAAACGAGTTTTAGATAGGCCAATAGAAAGCAAACCAAAAACATGGGTGGATAGAGGGGGGGTGACTAATCAGGAACAAGTTAAACGAATTTTAGATAGAATAAAACCGAAAACATAGGTGGAGAGAAAGGGGAGTGACTAATCATAAACAAGTTAAACAAATTTTAGATAGGCCAATAGAAAGAAAACCGAAAACATAGGTGGAGAGAAAGGGGAGTGACTAATCAGAAACAAGTTAAACGAGTTTTAAATAGGTCAACAGATATTTAGAAGTTTTACCACTAACTCGTGAAACAGTTTTTTAAAATTTAAATATAGCAAGCAATAAATTTTAACTTTTGTTAAGGTCTTTAGGGACTACACTTAAACAAAATTGTATGAACATAATTTTGTGCGTTTTTTCTTATGAAAAGTTACAGAAAATATTTTACGTCGTGCAGAGTGCTGTGTGACTTGGGAAGAAGGGAATTTCGAACAATTAGAGTAACTGAGGTTTGTTATTTTGTTACCACTTACCATTTAATTTTTTGTTATTACAAACACTGTTTATTGAGTAAAAAAAAATAACGATTTTCTGCCTATTATTTCTTTGTTTTGTTTATAGATTTTTTTTTTTTTGTTTTTTTCTTTTTCATTTGCATATAATTTTTATATACTTTATGTACAATTGCAGAACTCACCGATAATTTTCGTTCAAAGCAAATAATGGGTATTGTAGACAACAATCAAGAAACTATGATTTTAGTTTTATGTCGATAACTCGATTATCTTTTGACGTACAGAAAGATAATGGAAACACGTTAAGAGTAAACTTTTTTCTTCATTGTACATTTTGGTTTTGTAATTTAACTATTAAACATTTTAAACGGCCGCCATTTTGAAAGGAGTAAAAGGAATCGGTTAATTATTTTTTCAAAAATTGTGTCTTTAGAGCAGTAAGTAGCATTTTTACTCTGTATCATTATAAAAAAAAAGAAAAAAAAAGTTTTAATTGTTTTTGTTCAAAACACAAAATGGCAACTAGGCAGACTTCTATAAATCCTTTTAGGGCATATGTTACTATGGTGTAATATGTTAATATTTACACCAGTAAAATACGTCCTGAATATTGGAACACCCTGTATAACGAGCTTCTTTAACGGTCAAACAAATATATAAATACCATGTGTCCATAAAGTCCCACCCCCTCTTATTTTTTTTTATTAATGGAAATAGACAGATTTGCTTTGGGGAAAGTTTAGATAACCAAAGGAGGAGTTTTTTGAAGTATCAAAATTTTCAACCCTTACCACCAAAATGGGGTAGTTTGGGGGTATGTGAAGAATTTTAAATAGCAACTCCTATTGAGTGATACCTCATTTTAAAGGTCTTTTCAAAATAAGAATTGTGACGCAAACCAGAGGTCCCTAAGTTCATCCTACCCAACACAGCAACCAATCGAATTGTGAATTTTACGTTAATAATTAGACCGGAAATGTTACCAAATGTACAACAAGCTTTAGAGTCCGGAATCTATTTCTGTCAAAAAGTAAATGGTAGCCATTTCAAGAACTAAATATGAGCGAAAAAAACAAGGTAAGGCTCTAACCATCATTTTACCAATCATTATCATATTGTGTTTATGTTTGTGTAGGTATGCTTTTCGTTCAGCAATATTTAGATGTTTATTATTAGTGAATAAAACGGGTAGAGTGAAGAAATGTAAGCTTGCTGTTTCTAAACGAAATTTGAAGTGTATTGCTGCTCTGTAAAAAAACACACTGAGTGTGTATCAGAGGCTAATGAAAGTATTGATAATACAGATTTGGAAGAAAGTGAGGTTACGTCTGTAAACATAAATACTAGTGTATCTTCCACTAGTAATAGTAAAGAAACACTGGGCTTGCTTTATATAACAGCTATCATATAGAAATACCAACACAAGAAAATGCGCTGCATTGTTTGTAGAGAAAACTGAGATACTGATTGACAGTAATGTATAGAGACATGTCTTTATTTTACTAGTTACAACAATGATTATATATATATATATATATATATATTGATATAAGGCAGAGCTGTAGCTAAGCAACGTTCAGATTTGTAGTGTAAAAGTCTTCTAGAACTTTGACGACAATTTTCCTAAAGTTCAGAATTATGTGTTTTCAGATGCAGAAGTAGTAGGACTAGGGCATATCAATTTTACACACTTCCTCTATGTAATGTAAAGTAAATACACACATTTTTTTTTTATGTATTTTTTGTACAAATGATAGTTTATATATTAAACTAATGTTCGTCTATTACATCAGTTTTTCAGATATCTATTATATAGTGGTAAGATTGCAGGCTGCTATTCGCACTAGACAATATATTATTTTTTAAATATAAAAATTAAAAATAACATTTTTAATAGATATATTCCAACAATTAAAATCTCAATTGTTAGAGATTACTATAACTACTAAATGCAGCTAATAAAAATTTTCTATTGTTGGAGCTGATTCTATATCCAACACTCACACAGATCACATCTTCCTTAAGGAGGCTGGCTGAAAGACTTACATTTGCAACATAATGGTCGTTGAAGCACCAGGTTAGTTACGGTGGAAAGTGGAAGGTCCATCATATTATGATGGACTCCATATATCTCCACTATGGTGGGATATATGTGTTCTCCACTTACGCCGGTAGGTAACTTGTCGTAGCGCCGACCTATACACATACACATATACATACACACACACATACACAAACATAGAACACACAACACACACTCTTTATGAGTGGGTCTTTCAGCTGGTACACACAAGACTGTAATAAAACAACTTTCACATTATGGTATTTGTGTTTTTATTTATTAGCCTTAAGTTAGAGGTAAGATTAACATAAAAATTTTAAATGAATGTGATAAAGAGATAAACTTGAAAATATAATGTTTTCGTAAGTGGCAAGTTGTAGTTTTAAGTTATAGAATAAGCGATAATTTTTATAATTAAAAAATATATATATACTCAGAAGAAGTGATGTGTTTTTTTCCTACAAAATGAAATTATTATTTTATCGTCATACTGCTTCAAAAACAGCTGTTTTCAATACATGCATTGAGATTGTTGCTCTTTTTAGTCCTAGGACCTAAAAATATCAGCTGAGCTCGAGGTCATCAGCTGTTACTTCGTTTATACGAATTAATTATCGATTGTAAAGTAAAAACAACCGATACTCTCGATTGTAAATAATCGTTAAAACAGCTGTTACCATCGGCGATTTGAAGGTAAATAGGTTATAAAATATTAGTTTTTGTGAAATTGTTTTCTTATATTAATTGCAGTATAAGTTACAGAAAGACTGGTTAAGTACCAAAAAGATTCTGGAGTAAGCCAACCCAAAAAGGTAATCCAAGACGTATTGACCAGATGGAATTCGACCTATTACATGTTTAGAAGGTTGGTCTCACTTGAAGATGGAATAAAAGCTTCCTTGGCACTCAGCGAAAAATCTGAGTTAAACTTGACATCCATCGAATGGAAAGTTTGCTCAGAACTAGTAAAGGCTCTTGAGCCTTTTGAGAGTGTCACGCGACAAATGAGCGGGGAAGGCTACTTGACGGGGAGTCAAGTAATAGTACTTACTGTTGGTCTACAAAATGTGTGCACTGAACTGTTAAAGAAACCTTTTCACGGAACAGTATTGGACATGGTGAAAGTGCTACAAGACGGCATTGCAACAAGGTTCAAGGACATAGAGTTTAGCCAAACTCTCGCAATCTCTACATTTTTGGATCCGCGATTCAAGCTCCATCCATTTACTACCGAAAAGGCGAAATCAAAAGTATAAACAACAATGGAACAGCTTGTAACGAGGGAAATCTCCATGAAAAAACAAGAAGCACCTAACGATGAGACAGTAGACGAACCAATGTCCAAGAAGAGTAAAGAAGATGAAGAAAAGGAATTGTCAGTCTGGCACTACTTCGATAGCATCATGGAAAAGCAACCGGAATCAAACTCAACTTCATCAGCTATTGTCGAGGTAACTATACTATTTCTGTCATTAATGTGGGATAAATACAGGAGTTAGTAACAAGACAGGTGACAGACAGTAAAACAAATTGTTTACTTTCAAGTGAAAAGATACTTGGATGAGCGAGCGATTCACCGGAAAGACGATCCATTGAAATGGTGGGCGGAAAACCATCGCCATTATCCTAATCTGGCAAGTCTTGCAAAGAAGAGGCTTCCCGTTGTCGCTACTAGTGTACCGTGCGAACGAGTATTTTCAAAAACAGGCATTCTAACTAATGAGAGGAGGAACCGTTTGAAACCAAAAAAAGTTAAAGAACTGATTTTTCTTAATTCCAATTCAAAATAGGTTGTGTTGTTGCAAAATGGTTTTTGGACCTAACATTGTTTTTTCTATTTATAAAGTTCAATATTAGTTTAAATATTAAGATTATAATCATATAATGATTTAATGAGTTAACTTTATGAAGACGTTGGAATAATATAGTTATTGTGTTGGCGCTAAAGTATGTTTAGCAATAAAGTTTAATTTGTATTATGAATAGAAATGAATTTTTATTTTACCTTAAATAATAGAATAGATTAATATATTATTTTTTAATCATATTACTAGTTTTTAATAAAAAGCTGTAAATAATGCATTTAAAAGAACAGGTGTCACTTAAGGTAGTACACGACAAATTAATGTGATATTCCAGGCCTTCTTAAAATACTAATAGTAATCACGTTAGAGCAAACTGTAATATTTTATATTAGTTTGCCTATCAACTAATATTTTTTCAAACTGAAACTAGTAACAAAATCCCAAGCCTATTAGAAACAGGCGTTGCCTAAACTAATACACGCAATTTGTGATATTTCAGGCCACCTCGTAACAGTAAACAGGTCAGAACGAAAACTAATATCAGATATTAGATTTTTCCAACTAATATTTTTTCGCAACTAATATGGAAGTAACTAATATCGAAAGACATCTAATATGGCACATCCCTAAGTATAACGAAAAATATATATCATCACTAGGACCAAAAGAAGCTTTTCAATCCTCGCTCATTTTCCGGCCTCGGCCGTTAGACTGTATTGAACAGCTTCACTTTTGGTCCTAGTGATGAAATATACTATTATAGACTATTCATAAAAAACAACGCCATCCCCCTTAGTATAAAATTTTTTTCATTTAAGTTGGAAATTTTGTAAATTATATTGTTAAAGGAACCTTGCAGTCATCGACGTATTTAAAAAAAAAGAAGGATATAATGTAGAGACACCCTAGAGATAGAATAGTCTTAGTATGCAGATAAAGAGCCGATAAAGAAAGAATCTATTCAGAACCTGCTTACGGCGGCGTAAACAAATCTGTAGCGAAAATTAATTTAAGAAGATGAGTCCCTAAACGGATAAGAGGAAGCCTCAAGGTGTAATGGATCCCACAGTATAAACTTTCCTAGACACTAAGTCTTGACCTTTGTTACTAGGACATGAAGCATTCAAGCAATGCCTAAACATTATGGGTTCTGATGGGTACGAAGACAAACACTAAAAAGATTCGTCATATAAACCCATAGTACACAATTGATTGAAAATCACAACAATCGATTATTCGCGACATTCGAGCTGCGTTGCCGTTGAACGCTGCGATTAATCGTTCCACATCACACTAAACCACGACATACGAGTTGCGCGACACCAGACAAAGAAAATTATTATTAATGTTAAATTTAAATTTAAAGTAATTAAAATAATATGATTTATTCATTATAATTATACTATATAACACTGACAAAGTTTTATTCGTAGACCTACAGATTATTATTTTAGTAATGCAGATGTAGAGGAGTGTCGGGGTAACTTCAACTTTCGACGATATTTAAGAACAGTATTAAAAATTTGCCTCGTATGTTAAAAACTCGTTTTCTTAGATTGTATGAGTGAATGATTATCGTGTATTCAGATTTACTTGTATACGTGACGGCGGGGGTTGATTGAATTTTATCTTGCTCCAACATTTCTTAACCTATTACCAGATTACGTCAAGTGTTTCAACAAAAAGAAAGTTTTGTAGGGTAGTAAATAATAGTAAAATTTCATCACTAGGACCAAAAGTGAAGCTTGTTTTAAGTTTAAGACCGGGAAAATGAGCGAGGATCGAAAAGCTTCTTTTGGTCCAAGTGATGAACTATATTTTTCGTTATACTGCAAATAATAGAAGAAAACAATTTCACAAAAACTAAAATGGTATAACCTATTTAACTTAAAAAGTTTTTACAAGTATGAGAGAGAAAATGTATGGACTATTATGGTATGTGGGTGTTTGTATGTTACGTAGTGTACGTTTTTACCACTTTATATGTATATCATGGATGCAAATAGATGTTCATTAATTATCATAGAACAAATTATTATTTAACAAATTATAATATTTTTAATAAATATTAAATTAAATTAAATGTATTAATATTTTAACTGCTCCCGATGGTCTCTTGAATTCTGTTATTTCTTCTTTTTTCTATTTTTACTTGAGATATGCAGCCCATGGAGGCTGCTTTATTCCATTCCGTATATTTTTTGTTTATCTTAAATTGTTTATCTTTGTTTTTGTTTAGTATTTAGAAGTAATATTGTTTTGGTTTTTCTTTCCTGTTGTGTATTTTAATTTAAAGTAATGTATTATTATGTCATATGTCAATTTATTTGTTTTGTTTTAGTTTGTTGTTAAGGAAAGCTTTATTTTTTATCTTAATATCTTTTTCTCAATCTAAATCATGTTTTGTTTATCTAAATGTAATAAAAGGAATGGAGAAAAAAAAAGTTACACAAGTTTGCAGCTATTACGGCTGTTATGTTTGTGTTAGTGGTACTTATTTATAAAAACCGATGGTAACAGGTGGGTTACCGGTTATTTACAATCGAGAGTATTAGTTGTTTTTATAGATGCTTTAAGGCCTTCACAGACAGACGCGATACAGGACTAGGGTACGATTGCATAGCGGTAAGTGAAAACGTTCACACAGCAGCGGTATACCGAGGAATACGATATTATCGCAATCGGTAGATCGCGTCGGTAATTCGGTCTACCGAATCTAGTCGGTAGACCGCTCGGAAATCGAGGCGGGAGTCAGTATTTTACACCTTTTTTTTACCGCATCCAAAGTTATGAATGTAGTGTAGTTTGATTATTTAGTTTACTTTTTTTAAAACGAATCATCATTTAGAAGAAGAAGCATTGCTTTTGTCGCTCGCTATGGACGAGGACGAACATGATAAGCCTCAGTAAGTATATATAAAATTCCCTCTCAAAATATTAGACAATTTCGTGAAAAAAAAAATTGTTAATTCACGCATGACAACAATAAAAAATATTAAATTCATATAGAATAACGTTATATAGTTTTTAATGAAGTGATAGGCTATTGTTATTTTTACCGAAACCCGAACGTCCGAGTGCAGCGCGTGTGTGAACGTACAGTTCGGTAAACAGGTGATATTTTCCCCGAGTTCAGTATCGCTCGGTTTGTATCGCCCGAGTCCTGTACGTGTCTGTCTGCGAAGGCCTTTACAATAGTTAATTAATTCGTATAAGCGAAGTAACAGCTGATGTTTTTAGCTCCTACGACTAAAAAGAAAAACTTTAGCAGCTCAATGCATGTATTGCAAACAGCTGTTTTTGAAACAGTAAGACGAAAAATGTATTTCATAATAAAGAAGACGTTGAAACATTTTGTAAAATATAAAATAATCAAATTGATAAATTAAATTTTGTATACAATTTATTAATCAAGCCTTCTTAATATAGGTTTTTTTTGTTCTTTTTACTTCGAATTGTATTTTAACTGATCCGATTTTTAATTTCATGTTTTATTTTTCACTGTGTCCAGGTTTATTCAGGGCCGAGATAACAAAGCAGAGATTTCAAACTAAGATGTCTCGAGTCGGAAAGATCAGAAACCAATGGAATCACGAGTTGGCTCGTAGTTTATGCATGATCCAGATCAAAAGGTTGAGGTAAATTACAGAGGGCAGCACTCGCGCCTGTTTAACGTAATCGTTGCGAGCGATTGTGGTCTCTCATTTACATAGACCTAAGGCTTGGAGTCTAGCGACTGTTTGAATTTAAACAAGGGTGTAGTTTGCAATTCTGAAGTGACCTTTATTTAACGGTTGATGACAGGTGTCGCGTATTTCACAGTTTGTATACAGTAGGGGCGTTTAACGCGAGGAAAAGAGGAGAATGAAACAATGTAGGAATAAGAATAGCTAACACGATAACATTTCAGACCGTCGTGGTACGCGTGAAATTAAATCAGTCCTGTAGCGCTTCAACCATTTGTTATACAAGCAACAAGTTCACAAAGGTTAGTTAATAACTCCAACGAGTCACGTGACAAATAGGGTACAACGATCGTCCCAACAGATTTGATTGAAGGGTACAGTTGTAGAAGAAATGAGTTTTGTGCGATGCAATTAAACAACATGACATGGTCAACCCCCGATGGATTCCCCTCTCTCATTCATTAACCTGATTAAAACAAATCTGGACAAAATTCCCAACACTTTGCCGCGTAATGATGGAGCATCCGCGTCATGGGTTGCATTTATATTAGGTTCCGTTTATAAAACCAGGTGTGCAGGTTCTCTTCTACGGTACGTGAAAAAAAAATTGGGTGCAGGCGTTGAAAAAAAATGAATTAATAGATCATATATTTCATAAAGTTATTACAGTATATTTCTAAATATTGTGAGATAATATTATGAACAACCAAAACTCCAACACAAGATCTAACAAAAACGGCGTCTATTCAATCAAACGCGTTTCAACGACAAAATCGCCAACCTCAGTGATGCATGTTTTATTTTTGATACAAGGATAAAATAAAGCAAAAGCTTAAGGTTTCAAATATTTTAATAATATAAACGAGCTACAATAGTTTCGCCTTGCGGCATCGTCGGGCAACTGATAATTTACAGGTATAGACAACTATTTAAACATAAGTAACAGCAATGACTACATAAATACTATAAGACACGACATAGGATAGGGAAATAGTCTACGCTTTACGGGTGCTGTTCGTCACAAGTTTGACACACAGCTATCAGAAAGCGCTAGCAGCAGGTGCTTGACTGTACGCATCCCACTTGGTTGAGACTGTACAACTGTTGACCTCTCTCTCACAAACCTTCTCACTTACTTCCGTCAGCATAGTCAGTGTTGTCAGTTCGTGCGCTGAGATAAGCGATTCTCGACCTTCCCTCGCATCTCTGGTCCCATATGTGTCATCAGTGCGTTTTCTCTTACCCCCCAGAAACATTGTTTGACCGTAGAGCCACCTAGCGCCAGTCACATCAACTTCAGATTCTCTAGCAGAGCGACCTAGCGGGTATTGGACAACTCAAGAATAAGCGTAGAATATTTAACATGGCCATGTCGTGTCTTATAGTATTTATGTAGTCATTGGTAACAGGAAACAGAAATACAATAGAGAATCCGGGAAAGGTAGGGGGGATGACCTAGCAGGTAGATAAAGGTTAATGAACTATGTTACGGATGGGTTTTAGAAGAGGTGACGAATTTAATACAATTTGGTCATTTAAGTTGAGAATAGGCCTAAGTGAAATAGATCTATTTCTTTCTAAACATTCTAAATTATTTAATCTATTGCTTTTATTTTCAATATGTAAGAGTTTAACATTCAATTTCGGATCAAAACTATGACCCGAGTCCAAAAGGTGGTTAGCAAAGTTAGAGTTTCTATAGCCATGTTTACGTGTTCTTTAATTCTAACTTTTATAGATCTACCTGATTGACCTATGTACTCAGAGTCACAATCTTGACAAGATATTTTATAAACTCCACGATGATGCCGTAAGGCGAAACAATTGTAGCTCATTTATATTATTAAAATATTTGAAACTTTAAGCTTTTGCTTTATTTTATCCTTGAATATGGAGTTTCAACAAGAAATATCTGCTATTACATTAAAGTTTATTTTTGATAGTTACAATTTCGTTATTGTAGCTCATGTTTCACTGAGGATGACGACTTTGTCGTTGGAACGCGTTTGATTGAATAAACGCAGTTTTTATGAGATCTTGTGTTCCAGTTTTTTTTTTTTCGTTTAGAAAATGAGAGATTTCCACCTTCGCAGAATAGAGTTAATAACAGTTAACTGAAACACTTTAGATCGATGTGAGAGGTGGGAGAGGGTGCGCAATTTTGATTACGTAAATCGCTTCTCCTTAGGGGACATTGTATTTAGGTAGTCAGATTATTTTCCTCTCGCAAATAATTTTCACAAGCGATTTCATGACAATTGCGGCTACAATTTTTAACACGTACGTGGATTTTAAAACGTCCACATTTCCATGCCTCGAATACAAAAACATGTTTTTTTATAAACAAAGTTGTAGCACGAATGTTATTGCATAAACAAATAACATTACCTGGTCACACGGCGACTCCGCAATGTAATTCAATTTTAAAACCAACTTGCATGTTGCCAAAGTTATAGTTTGTAGTTTCTCACATCGCTACGCTCAACCTTTCTGAACTTTTAGAATACTCTTAGTTAACAATTTCATTTGTCATTTTGATTTATTTAAAAAAAATTTAAACTACTCAAAAACATTCGGACAAAATGACTCGCTACTCCATAATTGTTTTTCCCTTATTACAAACTTTCTGTATACTATAGAAAGAAATAAGAAAGTTATTTAGTTACCTTTTTAAGATATATAAAATAAAAGGCACACAATCATTGTACAAACTATCTCAATCATCCATCCCCCAAAACCAACTATTCCTCAGCGAAATGTCAGTTTGGTGGTGCAGTAATCATAAAGTGAAGTAGAACCATTGATGTAGCCTTTGAAAAAAAAATTGAAATATGGATTATACTTGCTTCCCTTCTGTGATAAACTTATAAATCGTGTTTAGTTTTATCTAGCTTTTAACAACGGCGGTTAAGGGTAAATTCAGGTTTTTATATTCCACTAAAATTTGAAAGAATTGGGTAGAAAGAACGTTTTTTATATCAATCCCATTGTCGATTTTTTGTTTTTACCGAAAATTCACGAACTGAAATTTTTAACCAAATAGCAACCAATACGTTTATTAATTATTGATTTTAACGCCTATACATTTTTTTTTACCAAGCTAGGTTAGGTTAGGTTTATTAATTAAATAATCATTTCAAGTAAAAAAATATAACACTTAGATAGGGAATTGCACCTAAGTCTCAGAAAGGTCCTTGAGAACATAAAATTAAATCTAACCTAAGCCCGAGCTGTCTTAACTAAGACTTATACAAACGTAATCAGGGAAAAACACAAATGAACAGTCTACACAATAAATTGCAAATATCAAGTGGTCAAACAACAAGGGTTCAGCGGCAACGGGTAAGTTAGGTTAGGTTAGGTTAGGTTTATTAATTAAATAATCATTGCAAGTAAAAAAATATAACACTTAGATAGGGAATTGCACCTAAGTCCCAGAAAGGTCCTTGAGAACATAAAATTAAATCTAACCTAAGCCCGAGCTGTCTTAACTAAGACTTATACAAACGTAATCAGGGGGGAAAACACAAATGAACAGTCTAACCAATGAATTGCAAATATCAAGTGGACAAACAACAAGGGTTCAGCGTCAACGGGTAAGTTACCTAACGGTTTTATAGGGGGGTGAACAACCTTTAGGTACCTTCTCGGAAAACTTTAGTACGTGACCTTGTAGTTAGGCATTGCGGAGAATTAACCGGAAATAATCAAAGGCACAAAACCTCTCCTGATAGGAAAGATTAAAGAGAGGGATCTAATCCAAGACCGTATGAAAAAAGGTGTAGATCCAGCTAGGTTCCCTCGGGATTGCCAAACCCGTACTCAATAGAATGGAAGAAAATATGTGGGTCATATTTTTCGCATTTGGGGTTCTAGAGTATTCTAAACCCTTCGACTTGTGAGATTATCGTGAGGATTTTATTTTTTAATTCCGATATTATTAATGTGCACCAGAACAGCATTATAACTATACTGGGGTATAAATAACTGAATAAAGTATATTATTAACACGAATAAACTATCATTATCCTATAACTATAAAATCAAAATGGTTCTATCAGGGGTGAACAACCTTTTTTGTCCCTTCTCAGAAAACTTTAGTACGTGACCTTATAGTTAGGCCTTGCGGTGAATTAACCGGACATAATCACCCTTATCTAAAGTAGGAGAAATTTTATTTTTATTAATTTTGTTGTTGTTTTTTAAAGGCGAAAAACCTCTCCTGATGGGATAGATGAGAGAAAGAAATCTAATCTTGTGATTTTATCGTGAGGATTTTAATTTTTAATTCCGATATTATTAATGCAAGTCAGAACAGCAGTATAACTATACTGGGGTATAAATAACTAAATAAAGTATATTATTAACACGAATAAACTATCATTATCTTATAACTATAAAACCAAAACGGTTACCTAACGGTTCTATAGGGGTGAACAACCTTTTTGTACCTTCTCAGAAAACTTTAGTACGTCACCTTGTAGTTAGGCCTTGCGGTGAATTAACCGGACATAATCACCCTTATCTAAAGTAGGTGAAATTTTATTTTTATTAATTTTGTTGTTTTTTTTAAAGGCAAATAACATCTCCTGATAGGATATATTATGAGAGAGAGGAATCTAATCTTGTGAGATTATCGTGAAGATTTGAATTTTTAATTCCGATATTGTTAATATAAATCACAACAGCATTACAACTATACAGGGGTATAGATAACTGAATAAAGTATAATATTAACACGAATGAACTAACATTATCCTATAATTATAAAACCAAAACGGTTATCTAACAGTTCTATAGGGGTGAACAACCTTTTTGCCCATTCTCAGAAAACTTTAGTACGTGACCTTGTAGTTAGGCCTTGCGGCGAATTAACCGGAAATAATCACCCTTATCTGAAGTAGGAGAAATTATAATTTTATTAATTTTGTTTTGTTTTTAAAGGAAAAAAACCTCTCCTGATGGGATATATGAGAGAAAGAAATCTAATCTTGTGATTTTATCGTGAGGATTTTAATTTTTAATTCCGATATTATTAATGCAAGTCAGAACAGCATTATAACTATACTGGGGTATAAATAACTGAATAAAGTATATTATTAACATGAATAAACTATTATTATCCTATAACGATAAAACCAAAACAGTTCTATAAGGGTGAACAACCTTTTTGTACCTTCTCAGAAAACTTTAGTACGTGACCTTGTAGTTAGGCCTTGCGGTGAATTAACCGGAAATAATCACCCTTATCTAAAGTTTGAGAAATTATATTTTTATTAATTTTGTTGTTGTTTTTTAAAGGCAAAAAACCTCTCCTGATGGGATAGACGAGAGAAAGAAATCTAATCTTGTGATTTTATCGTGAGGATTTGAATTTTTAAATTCGATATTGTTAATGTAAGTCAGAACAGCATTACAACTATACAGGGGTATAATAGATAACTGAATAAAGTATAATATTAACACGAATGAACTAACATTATCCTATAATTATAAAACCAAAACGGTTATCTAACAGTTCTATAGGGGTGAACAACCTTTTTGTCCATTTTCAGAAAACTCTAGTACGTGACCTTGTAGTCAGGCCTTGCGGTGTATTAACCGGAAATAATCACCCTTATAAAAAATAGGAAAAATTATATTTTTATTAATTTTGTTGTTTTTTTTAAAGGCAAATAACCTCTTCTGATAGGATATATGAGAGAGAGTAATCTAATCTTGTGAGTTTATCGTGAGGATTTTAATTTTTAATTCCGATATTGTTAATATAAATCACAACAGCATTATAACTATACAGAGGTATAAATAACTGAATAAAGTATATTATTAACACGAATAAACTATCATTATCCTATAACTATAAAATCAAAATGGTTCTATCAGGGGTGAACAACCTTTTTTGTCCATTCTCAGAAAACTTTAGTACGTGACCTTGTAGTTAGGCCTTGCGATGAATTAACCGGAAATAATCATCCTTATCTGAAGTAGGAGAAATTTTATTTTTATTAATTTTGTTTTGTTTTTTAAAGGCAAAAAACCTCTCCTGATGGGATAGATGAGAGAAAGAAATCTAAACTTGTGATTTTATCGTGAGGATTTTAATTTTTAATTCCGATATTATTAATGCAAGTCAGAACAGCATTATAACTATACTGGTTGGCTGATGGTTTATAAATAACGGACCCCATCACTTACTCTGTTTATGGGGGAAAGTGAATCTGAACTAGAATACCACTGGATTTAAAGACATGAACGGTAGAGATTCAAGTTTAACCTGGTCACTCTATAACACTAACATTTAGCCCCCCCACCTTCTCCACTGCTTGTACAAGCGTGTTGTTAAATGCCAAGGTAGACGATCAATCTCTGCTATAGAGCCAATGTTAACTATCTATGGCTTTTACCCCGGAGTTGTGCTAAATTTAGGTCCAAGAAGAATAATCATTTCGGATATAATACAGGGTGGGGAAAAAGTCTCGCAAACTTTAGGTAATTTCTGAACGAGTAGAGATGGAAATTTCAAATTTTCGTCAGACCAAATAGGGTAAGTCCTTCACTTTATATGGGATAAAAGGTTTTTTCCCTCTTTTTAAGGAGGAATCATATATATATTTTTTTCAAATTAAAACTCCCATCTTGTGACGTATCATTTTGAAAACCATAAAAAAGGTGTATCGCTTCCCAGAAATGTAGACCCTATCCCAAGTTAAATTTTGACGGAATTATTACCCCAAATTAAACAATGAAACCTCAGTTCCCCCCCCCCTCAGGACTAGTTTACATTGAGTACGGACTTGGCAATTCCAAGGTAACTTAGATGAATCTACACATACTTTCATGTTGTCTTTGGTTAGATCCCATTCTTAATAAGTCTCGCTTGATCAACTCTTGGTTCTTTCCGACCCTGATGCTATTAGATTATTCTAAGACTAGGGGTCTTTATTTCGACCTTTTCTTCCTTTTTTTATAAGGTAGTGGATGATTGAAAGTTTTATCGCCTTTAAACAACAATTTTAATGAAATACGATTTAAGCTAAGGGTGAAAAGATAATTTTCATTTAAATATATAATTTATTTTAAAAACCGACGTTCATCGTTCATTTTCATTTTTTACTCTCAAAAACAGTTGGTAATAGTTTTGATTACATTCTATTTAGCTTTTTAAGAGAACTGGAGGGAGAAAATTCGATTTTGTACCTATTTTTTGGACATGAATTGCAAAATATAAAAAATAACCGTAATAAATATGAAATTATTAATCATCACTGTACAGTAGATGCTACTAGGATTTGGAATTAGTTTTGCTATTTGCAATATACATAATAAGTAAGTAAAACAGTTGAAAGTTCAGCTGACAGAGAGCGCAGCATGCAACCTTACTGTTGACACCCTCCCAGGCAAGCAAAGATATATGATATCAGATAAACACTGTATTGTAAGTTATGTAGTCGAATTAATTTTCACAAAATATACATAGCTGCTGCTTCTCTTATGTCTCTAGTTACAATAAATTTAAGCCAACTTTATGTTTGTAGGGATATCTTTGTCTGAGGAGAAGGAGGGCGGGCGGGGAAAGGGGGAGACGAAATCAGCTGGAATGTTATTTCCTTATTTACTCTGATAGCTTTGTGAATATCTTATGAAATGGATATAACACTTCCTCTTTTAGAAGATAAATTTATTAAAATAACTCTTCGTGCACGGTGGGAAGTATACATGGCAGTATCTTCATCTCAAAATACAGGGTGTCTCGATTTTGTTGATTGTACCGATTTCCGCTAAAATATATTCATCCATTCTGGGACCGTTTTTACGGTTTATTTAAATCCAAACTACAGATATTTTTCTTCTGATTAAAGTTTGTTACTTATTCTGACGATCTGGAAGTCGTTCTGTTACCGCCGCGGTTTCGACCTCACTAAAGGTCATTGTCAAACCATTCGTTTGTCTGTTAAAAGAACAGTTAGACAATGACCTTTGTGAGGTCGAAACCGCGCTAACCAAACGACCACGAGATGACCAGAAAAAGCACTAAAATTTAGTTAGCTAATTAGAAGTGTGATTAAGATTTAGGACTTAAAAATCTTCTTTTCTCTACATACAGAATGTTCAAAATGTCCCGGATATAAATAAGTTTGTAATCGTTAAATAAAAATACTTAAAACTTTCTCGCTGTTTTGAGACATCTAACTACAATTTTTAACAGAGATGATTATTTTGCAAATTTATGAGAGGGTGCCAAGAGGGGATAACTCATAATATTTAAATAGTAACCCCTTCGAGTGACAACTCATTTTAAAGGTCTTGTTTAGAAGAGAAAAATGGCGTTAAGAAACGTATGATACGACGAACCTATCCGTAATGGCGACCAAAAAACTACGCACTTAATACCTTTTGATTTAAACACTAGCATTCAACTAATTAATTTTTCCATAAGTTTTGTATCTTTTCAATGTGAGTAACCTAAATAAAAACAATATTTGAGCTGGAATTTATAGCATTGGTATTGTTTACTACATACTTTTAAAGTGAGTACTCACACAATGGAGGCTTGAAAATCACACTTCTTTTGGTACATTCCCTTCCTTTTTATAGAGGATTATTTCCAACTAAACGTTGACCAGGTCCAAAATCTAACGGTAAAATTAATTCGTTTAATGTAAGTGCTTAAGTTAAATCAAACACTTTTGTTGTTGTTTTCCCCAACCTTTTAAAAAAAGACTTGTGACTCAATAGGGGTTCAACATTATGAGATGCCAACATGACGACCTACCGAAAAGTGGCAAAATTTTCATCTTCATTAAAAATTTTAGTTTAGATCTCTAAAAACATATACTGAAAGTTATATGTACCAAGGCTATCCAGAAAGTAACAGACGTTTTGAAATAAAATATAAACAAAGTGAAGAAGAAAAAAAAAAAACAATTTTTATTATAAACATTTTGAAGGTAAACTCTTAAGCTATTTTTCTACACAATCGCCATATAAATTAAGGCATTTATCATAACGTGGTACAAGCTTTGCAATGCCCTCTTTGTAGTAATCTGCCGCCTGCGAGTTCAACCACTGGTTTACACCGGCATGGAGTTCAGCGTCAGTGTCAAAGCGTTGCGTAGCGAGCCATGTCTTCATCACTGAGAACAGATGGTATTCGCTCGGCGCCCAATCCGGGCTGTACGGCGGATGATTGAAAACATCCCATCCAAAACCGTCCAAGAGCTTTTAGGTACGCTTGACCATGTCTGGACGGGCGTTGTCGGGGAAAAACAAAACTTTCCCGCTAAGTTTTCCACGACGCTTGTTTTGTATCGCGCGGCTTAATTTTTGGAGTGTTTCACAATACCTCTTTGAATTTATTGTTTGGCCACGTTCAAGAAAGTCAACACCGCGCACTTCACAACTGGCGGGATTTTCAATCACAGCGCTCATTTTAAAACTCCACTGTATAAAAAAATACAATAGGAACGATGCTCTACCTACCACGGCTGGTTGCGTACTGAGTGTAGAAACATCCTGACGCCAAGATGGCGGCGCTAGCCCCGCCCACTGCCGCGCCAGGACAAAACGTCTGTTACTTTCTGGATCGCCCACGTTTAAATCGTTTTTTGTTACCGCTATATTTTCCCTGTAAATGGTTCAATAAAAACCATATAAATATAAAATTTTAAATATGTAGGACTTGTAATTTTGTCTGTGTAGACCGGTTACGATTTAGTGACAGACATGAGCGTGAAATTATAAAGGTCTTTGATTTTAACCACGTACCCTAAAAACATCACTTGAAATGCTCTACGCCTTTGAAGAGTAGAAAACAACATTGCTCCGGTACGTAAGTACGAATGGAAACTTTATTCAAGCGGACAAGTATGAGAATTTGTAATACAATGTAAATTAAACTGAGTTATTGTATTAGTCCCGTTATTTAACAGCCACGGTGTATATCGTATTTCCATCAAAGTGTGTATAGAGTTACAGAATAAAACATGGAAATATGCGTCGTTTTACGTTATACGCGTGGTTCGCGTGATTAAAAAAAACAACTATAAATTATACTCTTTACAGTAATGCACTTTAAAAACTTGCAAACAATACAGTTACAAATCAATTGTAGTATTAAAAATAAATTGCCTACTTTTATTTCCTCTTTGGTCGCAGTACTTAAAATTGAGTAATATTTTACCCGCGTCAAAGATTGAAAGCCTTTCCCTACTTAAAATCAAATACATTTAAATAATATTACTTTACGAGTGTATGGCTGAAGGGGTTTTTTTCTATAGATAATCCCTTACATAAAATGCATTTGAATTGCGTGACAAACGGTGGAGGAAACAATAATAAAAACTATTATGATGAGGAACATTTACAATTTGAATAAATACATAATGTGATAAATAATGTTGAGAGTTTGATGTGGTATGTTTTATGTATAGTAAAAAGCTTTCCATGTGTTGTTTGATTTATATTGTGTGAATAACTCAAGATGGCCACCATTATGATCTAAGGGGGAAAACAACTTTAAATGAGGAACTTTCATTATATGGATTTGAAAATACGCTAAACAAATTTGGAAAAAATCGCCGCTGATACAAATAAGATTTCTCTATTTATTGTAATTAAAGTTATTTATTTCAGATACAACGATTATGATTAAATGAAATACAGCAATCAGTGGTTCAGTTTCTTTATAATTCTAAGAAATATATTATCGATATCAAGCCTCCTTTATTGTAAACTATATCAATTAGTCCCAAGATTTCTTTCTTTAATTTGCTCACCTCTATTTCTGCAAGTACGGCTACCGTGTTTTTGACCGTAATGTTCTCAAAACCGATTCTAATGAATCCCTTTGATAGTTCCGACCAATGCTCTTGGACAACCGACGAGCAGAGTCTCCAGCTGTTACTGTTGGTCTCTTCAATAATGACTGACCAATGCTCTTGGACAACCGACGAGCAGAGCCTCCAGCTGTTACTGTTGTACTCTTCAATAAAGACTGACCAATGCTCTTGGACAACCGACGAGCAGAGTCTCCAGCTGTTACTGTTGGTCTCTTCAATTAAGACTGACCAATGCTCTTGGACAACCGACGAGCAGAGTCTCCAGCTGTTAATGTTGGTCTCTTCAATAAAGACTGTTCAATGCTCTTGGACAACCGACGAGCAGAGTCTCCAGCTGTTAATGTTGGTCTCTTCAATAAAGACTGGCCAATGCTCTTGGACAACCGACGAGCAGAGTCTCCAGCTGTTACTGTTGGTCTCTTCAATAAAGACTGACCAATGCTCTTGGACAACCGACGAGCAGAGTCTCCAGCTGTTAATGTTGGTCTCTTCTATAAAGACTGACCAATGCTCTTGGACAACCAATGAGCAGAGTCTCCAGCTGTTACTGTTGGTCTCTTCAATAAAGACTGTTCAATGCTCTTGGACAACCGACGAGCAGAGTCTCCAGCTGTTACTGTTGGTCTCTTCAATAAAGACTGTTCAATGCTCTTGGACAACCGACGAGCAGAGTCTCCAGCTGTTACTGTTGGTCTCTTCAATAAAGACTGACCAATGCTCTTGGACAACCGACGAGCAGAGTCTCCAGCTGTTACTGTTGGTCTCTTCAATAAAGACTGTTCAATGCTCTTGGACAACCGACGAGCAGAGTCTCCAGCTGTTACTGTTGGTCTCTTCAATAAAGACTGTTCAATGCTCTTGGACAACCAATGAGCAGAGTCTCCAGCTGTTACTGTTGGTCTCTTCAATAAAGACTGGCCAATGCTCTTGGACAACCAATGAGCAGAGTCTCCAGCTGTTACTGTTGGTCTCTTCAATAAAGACTGACCAATGCTCTTGGACAACCGACGAGCAGAGTCTCCAGCTGTTACTGTTGGTCTCTTCAATAAAGACTGACCAATGCTCTTGGACAACCGACGAGCAGAGTCTCCAGCTGTTACTGTTGGTCTCTTCAATAAAGACTGACCAATGCTCTTGGACAACCAATGAGCAGAGTCTCCAGCTGTTAATGTTGGTCTCTTCAATAAAGACTGACCAATGCTCTTGGACAACCAACGAGCAGAGTCTCCAGCTGTTACTGTTGGTCTCTTCAATAAAGACTGACCAATGCTCTTGGACAACCAATGAGCAGAGTCTCCAGCTGTTACTGTTGGTCTCTTCAATAAAGACTGACCAATGCTCTTGGACAACCGACGAGCAGAGTCTCCAGCTGTTACTGTTGGTCTCTTCAATAAAGACTGACCAATGCTCTTGGACAACCGACGAGCAGAGTCTCCAGCTGTTAATGTTGGTCTCTTCAATAAAGACTGTTCAATGCTCTTGGACAACCAATGAGCAGAGTCTCCAGCTGTTACTGTTGGTCTCTTCAATAAAGACTGGCCAATGCTCTTGGACAACCAACGAGCAGAGTCTCCAGCTGTTACTGTTGGTCTCTTCAATAATGACTGACCAATGCTCTTGGACAACCAATGAGCAGAGTCTCCAGCTGTTACTGTTGGTCTCTTCAATAAAGACTGGCCAATGCTCTTGGACAACCAATGAGCAGAGTCTCCAGCTGTTACTGTTGGTCTCTTCAATAAAGACTGACCAATGCTCTTGGACAACCGACGAGCAGAGTCTCCAGCTGTTACTGTTGGTCTCTTCAATAAAGACTGACCAATGCTCTTGGACAACCGACGAGCAGAGTCTCCAGCTGTTACTGTTGGTCTCTTCAATAAAGACTGACCAATGCTCTTGGACAACCAATGAGCAGAGTCTCCAGCTGTTAATGTTGGTCTCTTCAATAAAGACTGACCAATGCTCTTGGACAACCAACGAGCAGAGTCTCCAGCTGTTACTGTTGGTCTCTTCAATAAAGACTGACCAATGCTCTTGGACAACCAATGAGCAGAGTCTCCAGCTGTTACTGTTGGTCTCTTCAATAAAGACTGACCAATGCTCTTGGACAACCAACGAGCAGAGTCTCCAGCTGTTACTGTTGGTCTCTTCAATAAAGACTGACCAATGCTCTTGGACAACCGACGAGCAGAGTCTCCAGCTGTTACTGTTGGTCTCTTCAATAAAGACTGACCAATGCTCTTGGACAACCGACGAGCAGAGTCTCCAGCTGTTACTGTTGGTCTCTTCAATAAAGACTGACCAATGCTCTTGGACAACCGACGAGCAGAGTCTCCAGCTGTTACTGTTGGTCTCTTCAATAAAGACTGACCAATGCTCTTGGACAACCGACGAGCAGAGTCTCCAGCTGTTAATGTTGGTCTCTTCAATAAAGACTGTTCAATGCTCTTGGACAACCAATGAGCAGAGTCTCCAGCTGTTACTGTTGGTCTCTTCAATAAAGACTGGCCAATGCTCTTGGACAACCAATGAGCAGAGTCTCCAGCTGTTACTGTTGGTCTCTTCAATAAAGACTGACCAATGCTCTTGGACAACCGACGAGCAGAGTCTCCAGCTGTTACTGTTGGTCTCTTCAATAAAGACTGACCAATGCTCTTGGACAACCGACGAGCAGAGTCTCCAGCTGTTACTGTTGGTCTCTTCAATAAAGACTGACCAATGCTCTTGGACAACCAATGAGCAGAGTCTCCAGCTGTTACTGTTGGTCTCTTCTATAAAGACTGACCAATGCTCTTGGACAACCAATGAGCAGAGTCTCCAGCTGTTACGGTTGGTCTCTTCAATAATGACTGACCAATGCTCTTGGACAACCGACGAGCAGAGTCTCCAGCTGTTACTGTTGGGTCTCTTCAATAATGACTGACCAATGCTCTTGGACAACCGACGAGCAGAGTCTCCAGCTGTTACTGTTGGTCTCTTCAATAAAGACTGACCAATGCTCTTGGACAACCAATGAGCAGAGTCTCCAGCTGTTACTGTTGGTCTCTTCTATAAAGACTGACCAATGCTCTTGGACAACCAATGAGCAGAGTCTCCAGCTGTTACGGTTGGTCTCTTCAATAATGACTGACCAATGCTCTTGGACAACCGACGAGCAGAGTCTCCAGCTGTTACTGTTGGTCTCTTCAATAAAGACTGTTCAATGCTCTTGGACAACCAATGAGCAGAGTCTCCAGCTGTTACTGTTGGTCTCTTCAATAATGACTGACCAATGCTCTTGGACAACAGACGAGCAGAGTCTCCAGCTGTTACTGTTGGTCTCTTCAATAATGACTGTTCAATGCTCTTGGACAACCGACGAGCAGAGTCTCCAGCTGTTACTGTTGGGTCTCTTCAATAAAGACTGACCAATGCTCTTGGACAACCGACGAGCAGAGTCTCCGGCTGTTACTGTTGGTCTCTTCAATAATGACTGTTCAATGCTCTTGGACAACCGACGAGCAGAGTCTCCAGCTGTTACTGTTGGGTCTCTTCAATAAAGACTGACCAATGCTCTTGGACAACCGACGAGCAGAGTCTCCAGCTGTTACTGTTGGTCTCTTCAATAAAGACTGACCAATGCTCTTGGACAACCAATGAGCAGAGTCTCCAGCTGTTACTGTTGGTCTCTTCTATAAAGACTGACCAATGCTCTTGGACAACCAATGAGCAGAGTCTCCAGCTGTTACGGTTGGTCTCTTCAATAATGACTGACCAATGCTCTTGGACAACCGACGAGCAGAGTCTCCAGCTGTTACTGTTGGGTCTCTTCAATAATGACTGACCAATGCTCTTGGACAACCGACGAGCAGAGTCTCCAGCTGTTACTGTTGGTCTCTTCAATAAAGACTGACCAATGCTCTTGGACAACCAATGAGCAGAGTCTCCAGCTGTTACTGTTGGTCTCTTCTATAAAGACTGACCAATGCTCTTGGACAACCAATGAGCAGAGTCTCCAGCTGTTACGGTTGGTCTCTTCAATAATGACTGACCAATGCTCTTGGACAACCGACGAGCAGAGTCTCCAGCTGTTACTGTTGGTCTCTTCAATAAAGACTGTTCAATGCTCTTGGACAACCAATGAGCAGAGTCTCCAGCTGTTACTGTTGGTCTCTTCAATAAAGACTGTTCAATGCTCTTGGACAACCAATGAGCAGAGTCTCCAGCTGTTACTGTTGGTCTCTTCTATAAAGACTGACCAATGCTCTTGGACAACCGACGAGCAGAGTCTCCAGCTGTTACTGTTGGTCTCTTCAATAATGACTGTTCAATGCTCTTGGACAACAGACGAGCAGAGTCTCCAGCTGTTAATGTTGGTCTCCTCAATAAAGACTGTTCAATGCTCTTGGACAACAGACGAGCAGAGTCTCCAGCTGTTACTGTTGGTCTCTTCTATAAAGACTGACCAATGCTCTTGGACAACAGACGAGCAGAGTCTCCAGCTGTTACTGTTGGTCTCTTCAATAATGACTGTTCAATGCTCTTGGACAACAGACGAGCAGAGTCTCCAGCTGTTACTGTTGGTCTCTTCAATAATGACTGTTCAATGCTCTTGGACAACAGACGAGCAGAGTCTCCAGCTGTTACTGTTGGTCTCTTCAATAAAGACTGTTCAATGCTCTTGGACAACCAATGAGCAGAGTCTCCAGCTGTTACTGTTGGTCTCTTCTATAAAGACTGACCAATGCTCTTGGACAACCGACGAGCAGAGTCTCCAGCTGTTACTGTTGGTCTCTTCAATAATGACTGTTCAATGCTCTTGGACAACCGACGAGCAGAGTCTCCAGCTGTTACTGTTGGGTCTCTTCAATAATGACTGACCAATGCTCTTGGACAACCGACGAGCAGAGTCTCCAGCTGTTACTGTTGGTCTCTTCAATAAAGACTGACCAATGCTCTTGGACAACCAATGAGCAGAGTCTCCAGCTGTTACTGTTGGTCTCTTCTATAAAGACTGACCAATGCTCTTGGACAACCGACGAGCAGAGTCTCCAGCTGTTACTGTTGGTCTCTTCAATAATGACTGACCAATGCTCTTGGACAACCGACGAGCAGAGTCTCCAGCTGTTACTGTTGGTCTCTTCAATAATGACTGACCAATGCTCTTGGACAACCGACGAGCAGAGTCTCCAGCTGTTACTGTTGGTCTCTTCAATAATGACTGACCAATGCTCTTGGACAACCGACGAGCAGAGTCTCCAGCTGTTAATGTTGGTCTCTTCAATAAAGACTGGCCAATTCTCTTGGACAACCGAAGAGCAGAGCCTCCAGCTGTTACGGTTGGTCTCTTCAATAATGACAAACCAATGCTCTTGGACAACCGACGAGCAGAGTCTCCAGCTGTTACTGTTGGTCTCTTCAATAAAGACTGGCCAATGCTCTTGGACAACCGACGAGCAGAGTCTCCAGCTGTTACTGTTGGTCTCTTCAATAATGACTGACCAATGCTCTTGGACAACCGACGAGCAGAGCCTCCAGCTGTTAATGTTGGTCTCTTCAATAAAGACTGGCCAATGCTCTTGGACAACCGACGAGCAGAGTCTCCAGCTGTTAATGTTGGTCTCTTCAATAATGACTGACCAATGCTCTTGGACAACCGACGAGCAGAGCCTCCAGCTGTTAATGTTGGTCTCTTCAATAAAGACTGGCCAATGCTCTTGGACAACCGACGAGCAGAGTCTCCAGCTGTTACGGTTGGTCTCTTCAATAATGACTGACCAATGCTCTTGGACAACCGACGAGCAGAGTCTCCGGCTGTCACTGTTGGTCTCTTCAATAATGACTGACCAATGCTCTTGGACAACCGACGAGCAGAGTCTCCGGCTGTCACTGTTGGTCTCTTCAATAATGACTGACCAATGCTCTTGGACAACCGACGAGCAGAGTCTCCGGCTGTCACTGTTGGTCTCTTCAATAATGACTGACCAATGCTCTTGGACAACCGACGAGCAGAGTCTCCAGCTGTTACGGTTGGTCTCTTCAATAATGACTGACCAATGCTCTTGGACAACCGACGAGCAGAGTCTCCAGCTGTTACGGTTGGTCTCTTCAATAATGACTGACCAATGCTCTTGGACAACCGACGAGCAGAGTCTCCGGCTGTCACTGTTGGTCTCTTCAATAATGACTGACCAATGCTCTTGGACAACCGACGAGCAGAGTCTCCAGCTGTTACGGTTGGTCTCTTCAATAATGACTGACCAATGCTCTTGGACAACCGACGAGCAGAGCCTCCAGCTGTTAATGTTGGTCTCTTCAATAAAGACTGGCCAATGCTCTTGGACAACCGACGAGCAGAGTCTCCAGCTGTTACTGTTGGTCTCTTCAATAATGACTGACCAATGCTCTTGGACAACCGACGAGCAGAGTCTCCGGCTGTCACTGTTGGTCTCTTCAATAATGACTGACCAATGCTCTTGGACAACCGACGAGCAGAGTCTCCGGCTGTCACTGTTGGTCTCTTCAATAATGACTGACCAATGCTCTTGGACAACCGACGAGCAAAGTCTCCGGCTGTCACTGTTGGTCTCTTCAATAATGACTGACCAATGCTCTTGGACAACCGACGAGCAGAGTCTCCGGCTGTCACTGTTGGTCTCTTCAATAATGACTGACCAATGCTCTTGGACAACCGACGAGCAGAGTCTCCGGCTGTCACTGTTGGTCTCTTCAATAAAGACAAACCAATGCTCTTGGACAACCGACGAGCAGAGCCTCCAGCTGTTACTGTTGGTCTCTTCAATAATGACTGACCAATGCTCTTGGACAACCGACGAGCAGAGTCTCCCGCTGTTACTGTTGGTCTCTTCAATAATGACTGACCAATGCTCTTGGACAACCGACGAGCAGAGTCTCCGGCTGTCACTGTTGGTCTCTTCAATAATGACTGACCAATGCTCTTGGACAACCGACGAGCAGAGCCTCCAGCTGTTAATGTTGGTCTCTTCAATAAAGACTGGCCAATGCTCTTGGACAACCGACGAGCAGAGTCTCCAGCTGTTACGGTTGGTCTCTTCAATAATGGCAAACCAATGCTCTTGGACAACCGAAGAGCAGAGCCTCCAGCTGTTAATGTTGGTCTCTTCAATAATGACTGACCAATGATCTTGAATAACCGACGAGCAGTCTCCAGCTGTTACTGTTGGTCTCTTCAATAATGACTGACCAATGTTCTTGGACAACCGACGAGCAGAGCCTCCAGCTGTTACTGTTGGTCTCTTCAATAATGACTGACCAATGTTCTTGGACAACCGACAACCATCTCTCCATCTTTTGAGGTCATAGTGGGTTTATACACATTGCCGGGTTAGTGTACTAGCTATTTTGTCTAGAGTTTCTGATTTACGAAACTTTCTGACATATTTCACAACAATAGGCTGCCTTCTTTGTATTGTCTTGGGACTTGGATTACAATTTATATCTGTTAGTTTTTATAATTTTACCTAACAACTATTCGTAACACCGCTAATTTCCAACTTTGTATCTTTCAACTTATTATTTTTTTAAATAGTAACACCATGTTTATCGATGTTTTTGAAAAGAACGTACAATGTTAATACGATTCTTGGGATTTATTTATAAACTCAAACATTTAGAATCCAACGGGATATGAAAAATAGTAAATTTACTACTTATTCGATTTTAAGTGGGTGTTTTTAATTTTTTTTCTATCTTCAATTTGAGGAAAATATAATTTCATCAGAATACAAGGCAGACAGGGTGTATGTATGAGTAGAATTAAATTTATTATAATCAGGCAACAAATAAAAAAAAAAAATTACAAACGACTAGAAAAATGTATTATTAAAACAACACTTTATTCATGATCATTGCACACAGAAAATATCGTCAGAAAATTGTAAACATGAGTGTTTATAGGGTTAAAAGATACAAGGACCTCTACAATTCAATAACAGCTGATCAATTAATCTAACTAGGTGATAAATCGTGACGACTACTTTACATTGTAAAGAAAATAAAATCACATTATACGTTTTAACACTATCTGTTAAGGAAATTAACCCTAGCCATGACTGTAAACAGGAGAATTTGAAGCGAGACTTTGAGAAAATAGTATTCACATATGCAGATATTCGGGCTGCAATTAATTCACTTGCAGGCACTACAATAAAATCTAGTCTGGTATGGGAATGCCGAGATAACCTCAATGCTTTATCTCGGGAAAACCAGGTAACTTTACACTAGGTATTGGGGCATAAGGGAGTTGAGGGTAACGAGAAGGTCGACTATCTAGTTAAACGTGGCTCTGCATCAGAGTTTGTAGGACCTGAGCCAGCTATAGGAATATCCGTGTGTCTGACCATGAACAGCGGGTTCATGTAAAACACCAGCAAAGATGGAGAAGCCTTAAGGTGCACTGCCATAATAAATCATTACTTAAGGACACCCCTTCAGGTAGTCCTGAAAGGACAATAATAACACGAGGTAGGGGACAACTCAGACAAATTACAGGACACTATGGTCTGAGAGTGCACTTACACAGGATAGAAGCTTATCATGGCGAAACTTTGTAGACTGTGCGGGAAGGGTGAGAAGACTGAAGACCACATAAATTTTCAATTGTGAGGTTCTGACCAATAAGAGGCAAAATGTTTTTGGATTCTAAATTCTTGGAGAACTATCATTGGACGAGTGGATTCCTTAGACTCGTAAGGGGAACAAATCTGCTAAGCTAGACTGAAAAAGTTTTTGTTGCAAAATAGGTCATCGGTCACCGTACCAGGGCTGGTTTAAAAGGTCCTTTAAACTCCAAATTAAATCAATCAATCAATAGCCACTCGAAACCAAAAAATAATTTTCGAAATAAAATCCACCAGTCGTTGTCGTTTGTACGTAAGCACAATAGCAGCCAGAAACATTAGGATAGGAACATGGAATTTGGCGTAGAGGACTATATTATGCTCATATAGAACCCTTAACAGAAAATTCAGAAAATAATTGAAAATATCAAAATGGTGGCCTTTTTTTTACGATGACAAGTAAGGAAGTTGTGGTAAAAAGTATAATGAATGAAATATCTCAGCTCTTCTAAAGGCTGTACAAAAATAAGACAGAGAAACAAAGATAGAATCCGACGGGAATTGGAGGAGCTGCCAATAAAAGATCAATGGCGTTTTTTAGAACCTGGTGTGAAGATACTACAACATTTCCCTCCACAAAATCCCTGGTTTCAACAGACATTCCATCAAATTCTTCTTTCAATAGTATACTATTTTAAAAGACGAGGAAACAATACATATAGTTATGCTAAACATTAGTTACAACTCATATTTTCACGTAGAAAATCGTAATAATAACAATAATAGCAAATTAATACCAAGGGTGATTAACAATAAAAACACCTACAATTACAGTGAAATAAATAAAAATTGGTATAAATTTAATGTAGTGATGTTCGTGGTTTAATCCAAATCTGCCTTTCGGTATTCAGAAAGAATAAATACTGTTTCAGGGCTAATAAAGCCCACATTTCTTAATTTTAATTGGTATATATATATATTTATATATATATATATATATATATATATATATATATATATATATATATATATATTTCAAAGAACAGTACTGAAAAACAAATAAACACCCGTGTACAAAACAATTTATACAACACAAATAAATTTTTAAAATAGTACTCACCTAATTTTAACCTCTTTGGACTGCCAGTCTGAGTGTCTATCGAAACTGATAAGAATAGCCGCGATCTCCTGAAAACAAAAAGTTACAAACAATAAGTTTATGTGCGCCATCATGGTACTTACCCAGCCCCATCGTACAATACAAAACAAACAGGTATTTTAAATATAATGCCCAAAAATTATCTGCTTAGGATTCGTAGAAAAAAATATTGGTAGATCAAGGGGTCTTATCCAGTAGGGTGAATTAGTTTAAAACAGTTGTCACAGTGTTTTATGAACTTTGTCATTATGTATACAGCGTGTTCAAGAAGTCCCGGGACGGCTTAATATTTGTTTAACCATTACAGATAGAGCTACAAAGCTTTGCACATTGTTAACGGACACCAAAACCTATTTTCGTACGTATTCAGTGGACCGCTACCTTTCCAGAGGGACGGCCCACAATAAGTAAGTAGGACATCTTATACAAGAGTTGTACATCGAATTAAAGGCATTTATGTGTAGAACGCAATGCTGCAAACCCGACCTCAAAAGGTTCACCCTAGCTAAACTAGCGTGGGTTTTCTAAATAGTTCTTTACGTTATTTCCAAACCAAGTTTCAATTCAATCTATCAAATCATTTTGGAGATAAAAAAATATTTGTGAAAAAAACAAAATGACGGATATCACGGTACCTAAACAACGTATGTTTACAGGATTTATTTTCTTAATTTAGATGTGGGAAACCACCCACTGAAGTTTGGAAACACACACACTCTTTCTCTCTCTCTCTCTCCTCTCTCTCTCTCCCTCTCCCTCTCCCCTCCCCCTCCCCCTCCCTCTCCCCCCCCTCCCCCTCCCCCTTCTCCCTCTCCCTCTCCCTCTCCCTCTCTCTCTCTCTCTCTCCCTCTCCCTCTCCCCCTCCCCCTCCCCTCCCCTTACCCTTCCCCCTCCCCCTCCCCTTCCCCTCCCCCTCCCCTCCCCCTCCCCCTCTCCCTCTCCCTCTCCCTCTCCCTCTCCCTCTCCCTCTCCCTCTCCCTCTCCCTCTCTCTCTCTCTCCCTCTCTCTCTCTCCTCTCTCTCTCTCTCTCTCTGTCTCTCTCTCTCTCTCTCTCTCTCTCTCTCTCTCTCTCTCTCTCTCTCTCTCTCTCTCTCTCTATAAAACTTGTGCTTTTATGTAATGTTTTTAGATTGTCACATTTTAATGTTTGACGACTTCTGTAAGCGAGAATATTTCTGATGATGGAACACAGTTCCGAAACGCGTCATTTATGGAACAACGAACTCACACAACGGATAATATTAAGGCAATATTATTATATTTACCCAATCTGTTTTGTTTGTGAGTATAGTGAGCAAAATTTGATGAAAATCGTTAGAGCCGATTTTGAGATAATCAAAAATAGTTTTGTCTTATAATTAGCTAAACCTACATTTTTGGAAAACATATTTTTCACGAATACGACAACATACAAAATTCGATATATCCGTAAACATCGATTATTTCATCCCTTAAAATATCTTTCTCTACAGTGTGAAAGTAGAAATCACACAATACTGGGACCAATAGAATGCAATTACACGTCCTAATTCTTGAGTTCTGTTAAATAAACTCCACTTTACAAATAAGCCATTCTGGCAGATATAGAATAGACTACGTCTATAAATCCATAGGAAGGCGTTTTCCAATAACCATTAACCGGGCGTTATCTAAACACTGTAGGTAGTACATGTAGTTCAATATAGTGCGACTGGTAGTTTATGAGCTGGGAAGATAATCTCACAAGTCGAAGTGTTTGAGAGATGCTGCAGTCGTAATCCCGACTCCGTACGTTTATTTTCTATCAAATATTATTACTAAATGACACACATATGTAGTTAGGTTTTGGGTGAGAAACTCAATGACGAGTCTGTACAGTGCACACCTCAACAACGTGAGGAACGATTTTAATTAAATTTGATGTGCGCGTGTATTCGACGTATTTTCTCCTTCACTTTTTGCCTTGGCAATCCAGAGGTAACCTAGCTGGATTCACACGTTTCACCTAAACTCTCTCTTTCATCTTACCTATCAAGTTTCTCTTGACTATTATTCTTTACCACCCTGATGCTATTAGAGTATTTGAGAGCTAGGGTTTTGATTTTTCCTTTATTTTATACGGTGAAGATCAAGAAGGTTTTTAGATTTAAACAACAATGGGAAAGAGGTTAGGTTAGGTTAGGTAAGGTTAGGTTAAGTAAGGTTAGGTTAGGCAAGCTTAGGTTAGATTAGGTTAGGTTTGGTAAGGTTAGGTTAGGTTAGGTTAGGTAAAGTTAGGTTAGATTAGGTTAGGTCAGGTTAGGAAAAAGAGACTGTTAGGAATAAGTTAGGTGTAAGATTACATCTGTTGGAATGGTGATTAAGCAAGGGATAGATTTATAGTTTAAGAACTTAAGTTGGCCAGGAGGTCTAGTCATGTGAATTATTGGTGGCATAAAGTGAGAAGTTGTCTCACACCTGCTGGTCTAGTTAATATTCAATATGAAAATTATACTGTTGAAGAGGGGAGATAGAAAGGTTTCAAATAACAAGGGAGCCCAATGAGAGGGTTTTTTTCTAAGAGATCGCCCAAATGTGATGGATTTGTGATTGGAGGCTGATTTTGTCAGGTTTTAGTACCTATGATATCTAAGTCAATTTTACCGTTACTTTAAAATATGTCACTGTTTAACGACATTTTAAATTACGCCAATACACTTTGTAAAGTGCGAACATAAATTGCTAGCAAAATTCTAATAAAGCAAGTAAGTCTACCTAAATTGTACTTAATTTTAAAACTGGAAACCGACTTTAAAAATTTGATTTAATATTATAGAAAATTAGTATACTAGGCCCTACACGTTTGTTCAACTAACATAAATTAACTTTTCAGTTCTAACAACGGAAAAAAAAAATTCCCACATTCGTCCAAGCGCACATGTTTATAAATCAATTTTTTTCTAGTTGGATCTACAATTCGTTTCTCGTAGTATTTGGTTAGATCCCTTTCTTTCACCTCTTCTGATTGGTCTCTCTTGAAGAAATCTGTTATCTTCCGACCCTGACGCTAGGTTAGGTTAGGTTAGGTTAAAGTAATTATTTGTATTATTGTTAAATATAGGTCTAATAACAACTTACTTTAATATGAAACTAAACACGATATTAATATTCAAATGTGTAGGTCTACATGATTTGGGATTTACTATTCGAGATTTGGGCGTCTATATTGTATTTTTCGTTTAAAAAAACAAGGAGAAAATATAAATAATTGTGTTGATCCTATGAAGGAATATAACATGTAAAACAAACCAACTGATGCAAGGATTGAATGAAGGGATGAGATCCCAACAAAGTGATATGAGTTGGAAGTGGGTGGTGGGGGGGGGGGGTTACGTCCTACTTCCCCCTCCGAAATAATTAATTAATCCGCTCTGAAAGCCACAAACGGCCCATTCGTTACAGTTAAGGGGGAGAGGGGCGAGTAGAGTTTCTATTTTTCATAGCTGCTAGTTTCAAGAGGCTACACTAACTAGCTGCTGCTTTATAACCGTCGACCCCCAACCCTCAGCTGAGCGACCCTTTATTTTTAATGTACACACTTGAGAAAACTCAGTTTTTACTTTTTTTTTAAATAAATACTTTACCAAAAGACATAACAAATACTATAGAGAATATAATAGACAGCCTTCATCATTCAAAACATTAATTACACTGGTATGATAATTGTTACGGTATAAATATTTAGGGGATTAGAAAACAAAAGTTTAAATTAGTTTGTATACAGTTAGGCTTTACCGATTTCGTTCAAATTTAAGGAAAATCCGAAGATTAATGACCAAAACTCGGGTGCATATCCGTAAGTAAAAAAAAAAAAAAAGTTTCAGGTATAAATAAAGAACCTATAACGTCTTTATAAAAATTCGATTTCAATTAAATAACGTGTTTATGACAAACCCAAACAAGTTTAGACGATATTTTAAATATGTATTATTTATTCAAACACGGCTTCTATGATTCATTTTCGCTTTTCGATCGATTGCTATCAAACTGAATTTTCGGTGACGAATAGTTTAGGACATGAGTGATTGAGAAATTAAAATATATATATATATATATATATATATATATATATATATATATTGTAATTATTTTAAATCAGTGCCCGGACTTTTACAAAAAATAATCTGAGGTAAATTCACTCGATTTATAAGTCACTCGAAAAGTAAGTAAACAATATCACCCCCGAAAGAATATCGATATTAAAAGCAGCTCTAATATAATGTTTGCAACGAAAAGTGCTAATTTAAATATGAAAAGAGCAATCCCTTAAGGAAATGCTGATATAAAATGCAAAGAAGCTGCAGTTTTCAACACTTTTTCTTGAATAAGTTATAAAATATTCAGCAACTGTAAATACAGAAAGATCAACAATTTCCTGAATTCAAATTTCACGACTACAAAGGAGGGGAAC